>JAWWEV010000043.1:38803305-38845119 GCA_035583235.1 Hafferia zeledoni
CTATCTATCTATGCAATTATGGTTCAATATATTTACCAGTACAAGCTATTTGAAATGCCACAATTGTTCTTACTAATATCTTATGAATTTGAAGAATCTTAATTTACTCATATTATTTTGTTCTAGTACACCATATGGTAGAATTAAATATTGTGTTTGGTTTTTCAGACACATGAGAGCTAGGGGAAAGGAAGCCACAAAAAGGCAGCTCAAATGGTTCAGGGACATTTATGTTTTTTTTTTCTTTGGAGATTTTTGTATTCTTC
The DNA here is from genome assembly GCA_035583235.1 of Hafferia zeledoni. Lineage (NCBI taxonomy): Eukaryota > Metazoa > Chordata > Aves > Passeriformes > Thamnophilidae > Hafferia > Hafferia zeledoni. The sequence goes on from JAWWEV010000043.1 coordinate 38,803,572, forward strand.
TAAACAGATGCAGGTACAGATACACACAGATATATGTAGAATTATTAACATTATGAAAATGTTCAAATCCATCATCCGAGCACTGGACTCCCAAATGCAGGGGGAAAATGTTTCACGCTCCAGGCTGAGGGTAGAACACAGTTGTTGCAACCCCTGCTAATTCATACAGTAGGTCACAAGTCAGCAGAGGAACCTTAAAATTATACTTGCACTTTCAGTACATAGTTTAGTTGTGAGAAGTTATCCTTGGTCACCTCAACAGTTTCTGTAGGGTGCATCCAGAAAAAAAATTCAAAGCAAAGACCTCACATTTTGGAAGAGCCTGTGTCTGTCCCTCTCCATTGCTTAGGGAGGAAGTCTCCGAGAATCTATTCTAAAGTGGCAGTGACACAAACATCCCACCAGCCATTCCTAGATTAAATCTCTTTTCATGTCTTAGGGAGCACTGATTTGCCTAAAATCCAGCTATTGATGATAATGGATAATTTCAAATCTTCAAGATGTTAAGATGTTGATGAGCTTACATTCACACTGTCAGTAAAAAAACCCTTGCACAAGAGTTATGTAGAGCAATGTAGTTTCTATTCTTTAGCAATAAACAAACAAACAAATAAATAAATAAATTCCCTGAATAAGAGTTGTAGAATGAACTAAACATGCCAGAAAGACATGACATCTACCATAGGACTGATCTTTTGTTATATAGTCACTGAGGATAATATAACAAGTAAAACACTAAATACAGCTGTCACAATTTTTGCCAGTAAATACAGACACTGTTCACGAAAATCAAAAAATATTTTTTTCTTAAATGTAAAGAGTTACAAAACCTAGGGAAAGAAGGAACAAGAACTGAAAAACAACAATATTTGTAATACACCACATGTTTCTTATTCACAGGAACACAGTGTTCAGACCAAATGTTTCATAGATTTGCTAATAGTTATGCTCATATTCTTAATTTTCATGCATGACTACAGCTATGACCTGAATTTTTAGTGCATGATGCTGCTTGGTTTAATTTGAGAAAAACAAAAGTAATTCTAATACTACTTCATAGTGATAGCTATGTCTATGAATCAAAATGAAGAAAAGTATTTACTTCTCAATAATACAAAGCAGTATCACTTATGTGTACCTGGATATATTTTTCCTCAGCAAAACTAATAAAAACTTTAGAAGGAAATCAAACATAGTCTAACATTTTCATTTACTTATGATGTTTCCCTAGGCAGTCGTTACATGGTGTTATGCAGAGGCCGTCTTAAAATCAGGGTATCAGTGAATGCCTATCTTTTCATTTGCCCTTGTAATAAGTTAAATGTATGAATGTGGTCCTCAAATGATAGAGTGAATAATTTTTACTGCTACCTATCCCACAATTTATCATCTCTCAATGCCATGTTTATCCATTCTTCTACCCTTTCGTGCTTTGTATAATTCTTTACAGCACTTCTTTTTCTTAAGGGGAACTATTATGCTATATTTTACATATGTTCATACCTATAAAACTCTTGCTTTTATTGGAATGGGGGAAAAAATACAGCAATGTACTTGGCAATAGGAGAATCACTGTGACCTACTCATTGCACTGTTTTCTCATGAAGTACTTTTTCCATTGAATCATAGAAACAGATGTTCTAACACCACCATGCAAAATCTTTTATCATCTGTCAGAAAAAGGAAAAGAAGCTGTGTCTTAACATTATCTGATGAATACTGAACAAATGTGGTGCAAAGTTCACTTTTCATCACAAATAATTAAAAACCTATTTAAGGATGCTGCATATCCCATTGATCTTAACTGTTTAAGAAGATGTTGTATCCCGCTCTCTCATTTTATAGCTCCGAGTTCTCCTCCACAATCCCTGTCTGTGAAACAGTTGTTGGGTGTCACTGTGAAGTTGTCATGGAAACCTCCACTGGAGCCAAATGGAATTATCCTCTATTACACAGTTTATGTCTGGTGAGATTTTTCTGGAAGTAGTTCTGAGAATAAATATTAATCTGTAACCTATCAGGAATGTGAGGATTTTCTTACACAATGTGTTGATTACATGTTTTTAGAAAATGAATTTTCATTCAGCACTTAAAATACTAGAGTTTTGCATATGCAAATTCAGAGCAGCCAAAAATTGGAGTATTAAACGTTTTGTAATCATTTTCCAAAGTTCATATTAGAGTAAATAAATTAAAATTTAAACCGGAGCATGTTGGCTATTTTCATTATATTCTGTTTGTACCTACTGCCTTGCAAGGCACAAGCTCATGCTGAATTGTCAAGGAGATTTGAAATAGGATTAAAACAGAAAAGTATTGCCTCCTTTTATAGAAAGTGTGTAATAACCATATTCAGAGTCTTTGTATGTGCTATCAGTTATGTCTACTGTTGTGTTTTGTATTTATTACAGTCATAGCAAATGAATATTTTGAACAGGTATTTTTCATTTGCTGGGGGATTTTTTCCATCTATCCTTTCTTTTTTCCTATTTTTCCCCTATCATCCCTCCTGTGACATTTTTTCACCTCGATAAAGGAGTTTTGTCACTTAAAACTTGCTGCTTCTGTATACTCTATGCATAATGTAGTTTGGTCTTGTGATGTGGCATCTCTTCAAAGATCCATCTCTGAATTCCACTGGGAGTGCAAATGTCTTGTTCCTGGTCACTTTGATGTATTTTGTTTATGCTGTACCATGTCATTGCCACTACTAAGGCGCAGGAAGCAAAAACTAAAGTGCACCTTATAAGATATGAACCAGATATGCAAATCATGGTGATAAAGCAAACAGGAGGTAGCTTTTCTTTCCAGAAAAGTTAGATTTGTGTTCTCTTGTTATTTCTACTGTGCTGGAATGTCTGTTGTTCTTTAACCACAAACTCCATTGAATTAATGATGGTCCTCAAGCTAGAGAAGCGTTACTTCATGATAAAGGCTATGGTTTTGATACAAGCTGTGTTCAAAGACTTGAGGTTATACAACTTTTCATCCTTATATTCCCTTATAACTTATTGCTATTTTTATTTTGAGAAATGATTTAGCAAGAATTTTTTTTAAAACCCTCTAAATAGATCCATCTTTCTAAATATTTTATTAAGGAACTATGTGAGGTTTTGCAGTAAGCTTTGTCCCTTTTACTTCCATATTCTCCTTGCTCTGTCTTATTTGTCCATACTGTGCCATATCTAAAATTAGAGAGGCATTAGGTATCATGTTAAGGCAAGGACATAGGAGAAAAACTCCTGTTGCCTTCAAAGGGGTCATAACTTCACTCCTTCCTTGAGGGGGAGGGAGGGGTGGAGGAAGGAGAGGAATTTTAAGTATTTAACAGAACTGTCTATACAGTTTCATAAAATGCATTGCAGGGTGAGATTTGGCAAGGCAGACTGCTGTGCCAAATAGTTACTGCTTTTGAGAGGTATTCAATGTATTTTGGCAAGATTGCTTATGCCAGTTCTTCTCAATAAAGCAGAATGATGAAGGTTACTACAGAGGTTAAATAAGTGTTCCTTCACTTCACTTAAATATTCTGCTACAGTTTTAAAGAATTTGGTAATCTTTCTTTAGCTGATTTAGAACAAGAATCTACAACTACTAGAATAGAAAGGGTAATATCTGTAATGTTTTCAGTGTTTTATGTCATGGAATTTGTGACAGCAGAAGGTGGTTTGGGGTGTTAGCAGGTAGGAAAGTAACTTTCTGTGTGCCTTGAGCCTACAAACTCATACTCCCTAAGTCTATAATTCTAGAGCACTAAAGACATGTTACCAAAACTACTGAGCTTGTACATAGCTGTTGTTTTTGGGCATTATCTTTTTCAGCAAATTTCTGTGAGATAATTATTGACTAGATCTACTTTGAGGTACAGATTTTTAAGAAAATATGGCACCTGTCTTTGTCAAGGAAAAGTATGAAATTTCTTAAAACTTCTGTTTCCCACATTTCTGCAAGTTCTGATTTAAAACTTAGTATTATTTTTCTTCAGTCAAATTCCTTGGCTTGGCCTATTCTGCTAAGTACTTTCTTTCTCATTGACTGTGAAGACTGCACTTGATTTGATCAGTGTTTTCTTATTTTTATTGCAATCTCAATTGTTTGTAAACAAAATGGACTTCTCTTGAAGCACCTCAAGCATTTGTTTTGCTTTCTGTCTGGTTGTTGAAATGTTTTTTGGCAACTAAGATTTTGTAAGAATGCAGTTACTCAAAGTAGAAATATTTGCAGCTCTAAGCAGTGGGTTTTCTTCTTAGTTGAATTATAACCAGATTTTTTTTTCCATACTAAGAATATATTGGGCAAAGATCCAGGAAAATATATTTTTCTTTTTATAGAATTTGATAACTGCAGCTGCAACCTCTTGTATCTTTTTACTGACTATTAAAATGTCAGAAGTTTGGGAAAAATGTAAATTTTAACTTTCTCTGTTACCAAGAGTATTTCCCATGTCAAGTGACATTCTACTCAAAATCTGAAAGGGTTAGGGAGAATTTTTTTTCATTCTCATACATTGTCTCATTCCAGTTATTTGTTAATATAGCTTTATTTCAGATGTATTAGAGAGTGATCTTTGCTAATAATTTTGAATCACCCTTTGCTTTTTTTTTTTTTAAGAGTTAAAACTCATTCTCGTTTGTGAAGATCTCCTGGAGCAAGATATTTGGGTTTACTTATCAAATTATCATCCCTGTATGAAATCCTATTAGAGACACAGAGCACCTACTCCTACAGAAATCATTGCAGGAATGGAATGTTAGATAGTGGGGGTTTTGCCTCCTACATTTTTTCTTAAAAGATTACATTAACTTTATAGAACAGCAGAATTTTTGAACTCAAGTTAGTTATTTCTTGTATCTTATTTTACTTTCTGATAATCATTTCATACCTATGCTAATACCAGTGCTTTATTAATGTTACATCTTACAGTCTTTCTAGGCGGGTTTTGACCTTACTAGAGTTCCATTCTGATCCCCTGCTACATTCCACCAGAATTAACTCAGCACCAGCTAATTCCTGTTCCATATCATCTTCTATTATTCCATTTATAACTTCAGCCTTCTGACCAATTTCACAGAGTCACAGTAGGGCATGCTCCCTGCTGTAATCTTTTTATATTTCGCTATTCCTGTCCAGGGAGACAGTTTAGTTATGCCCTACTGTGTCCTTCCCAAGGGTACCACAGAAACATTTCATAGCAGTTAATAGATGGAAATACTCCTCCTTGATATTCCATAGAATCTTTGTCTTCACTGACATAATTTGCAAATGGGTTTCTGTGTGGGTTTTGGGTGTTCTTTTAAAAAGCATGAAGAGCCCTATTGTGATGCAACAGTACAAAAGTGAACTTTTCAACATAAAACCACAAAAAGTGATCCTAATTTTTTATAAAGCCCAATATATTTATATTTGCCACAATAGTCATAGAATCATAGAATTATAGAATCGATTGGGTTGGAAAAGATCTCCAAGATCATCAAGTCCAACCCTTGGTCCAGCTCCAGTCCGTTTACTGGATCATGGCACTCAGTGCCACGTCCAATCTCAGTTTAAAGAACTCCAGGAATGGTGAATCTACCACCTCTCTGGGAAGGCCATTCCAATGCCTGATTACTCTCTCTGCATTTTTCAATTTTATAACATCTGCCATAATTGTATGCATATGAAGTGGTGTATGTATATAATTAATAAAATAATTTTTCTTCAGGAATAAAATGTCAGAAAGAAGTGTTAATGTAACAGTAACATCCTTGGAGTTCACAGACCTAGAGTATAACTGTGAGTATAGTGCTTACCTGACAGCAAGTACAAGATTTGGAGATGGTAATATGAAAAGTGATACTATCACTTTCAGAACTTCTGAAGGAGGTAAGCTTAAATATAGTATGAACTTTTATTTTCATTCATCCCTGAATTTCCCCTCAACCTTATTTAAGTTAATAAAGCCACTGAAGTAGAAGTGGCATTTGTCTTGCCAAGAAGAGACATTCTACCTGTCTGTGTGACTCTGTGTATACACATGTCTATGGCTCTACAAAATTATGATGGCTATTTCTGTTAATTTACTGAACAAAACTTATCCTTTACCTTCAAAACAGGAAAGATTAAAATAATTTAATTCTGAGCTTTGAAATAAATTTAAATTTTTGTAATATGTTTTAATGGATCCTTACTTTAAGTTGCTGTGACACAACTTCTGGTAGGGGAAAATACTCCTGAGAGTCTTAAGTCTGAAATGTTTTTAATTTGAAAATGAAATCTGTAAATGTACACTGGTTTGTTTATTCTATATTAATGATTTTATATTTCCAAAATAGTAGATTTTTTTAATAAATGATTGTACTACATACTGTGCTTTGAAAGTAATTCAGTTTAATTATAATTTCTGGTTTTCCCAACAATTATACTGCTATGATGTGTTCCAAAATAGATAGTATGCAGGCATACTTCAGAATCACCTTCAGAATAGATAAGCCAATATCCACAACCACTGGCTGCATGAGCATCTGTGTAAGCCATCCCCCAAAGACTGTCGAAATCATCAGGTTATGCTCAGTCTTTGCTATTAAATTGGTATGGAAATATTAACTGATTTTATAGGGCAGGATTTTTAGGAACTGATCCTGAGGGTCCTCCTCCAAAAATTTTTTTAGTATTTTCTCAAACTAGAACAGCACAAAGCAAGAGAGATACATAACTTACATTGTTCAGTAATCTGCTGCATGTTCTGTAGAGCACTTTCTTGGATGGGTGAGAAATATGGATTTAAATTCTCTTAAGCTGACTTAAGGAACTGACTTTGAGTCTCCTACACACTGTGTAACTGAGAAGAGCCACGTGCTGCTGTTCTTAATAAAATAGGAGAAGAGGCTAATTGAAGAAGACTTACAGAGGCCTTCCTGCACATTTAATAGAATGAGAAAAGAGGGAAAAAGGGACATTATCATACTATCCAGACTTAAGTACCTGGTTTACTCACATGAGTTGGGAGCCTAAATTCTGTTTATAATCAGCAAAGAGAGAACAAGCTTTTTAATTTAGGTTTTGTGTAACAAACCCTTTCCCTCTCTATTACCTATAATTGGACTATAACGATCTAACTCAGTCAGCTTCCATGTCTGAAAATTAGATTTTCTATATATCAAACGCAGTAAATACAGGACAAATTCTATAAGAAAACACTGTCTGTTTAAAAATGCAACTAAATACAAATGTGTCTAGAAAAATGTATTAAAAATTAATTTACATATGCTGTTTTATTTCATTATTTCCAAAAGCAGTTTTTATACCATAATCAGAAATACATTTAATTTGACATAAGATGCTGTCAAATCTGCAGTGGATGTTTCTCAGATGCTAAAAAGTAGAAAACCTTGAGGTACAAAATCTTTAGGTATGCTAAAATTAAATATTTTTTTCAGCACCAAGTGATCCACCAAAAGATGTTGCATACAGAAACCTTACTTCTACATCAATAATGCTATTCTGGTCTCCTCCCCAAAAGCCCAATGGAAATATACTGTACTACTCAGTTTATTTCAAAAATAATTCAGGAATATTCACACAGGTAAGCTTATGTTTATATTCTTCTTTTGTAGGAGCCAATGAAATGTTCTAATAATTCTTTAAAGATTGAATCAATTTTATAGTTGTCAGTATGTGTTTTTTTCATATTTCCTTTATTATGATGTAGTTTTTTAACTTATAAAGACAGAAGGATGTTATGCTGTATATCTCATCAAGCATTCATATCAAGCATTAAAGCCAATAGATGTTATGTAATTCATTATGTAAAATTTATATGTACATGTATATATGCACACATACATCTAATACATATGTACACTTAACATGTATAGTGGGCAGACATAGGACCCATCATAGTCATGGCACACCCTTGTAAGTGTTGATTTTGCACTGATCTATCATTTTGAATAAATTTCTGTAACAGTTCTGGTTTTACTTTTTAATTCATGTTGGTCCAGAATCGAAAATAAGAAGGTAATGTGAAAGTAGGGAACATATTTTTATTTCATATTTTTCTTACTCTCAAGAGGAGATTACTGTCTAGTATATTGACACAAAGATATTGAGATTGTGATATCTCAAAAATATTGAGATTTTAAGTTACAGCTTAAAAGAGAAATAAAATGCTATAAATAATGCTCTGGTGATTCACATATTTCCAAGTAGGATATTTTGTTCTTGTTACTTTAACTCTTATTTATGCAGCACACTTATTAATTGTATATGTAGATTTTATTTTCTCCTTTCTATGAATATACTACGGTACAAAAACATAAAAAGAGAAATAAGCTTCCTTTACAGGTTTTTGGTCATAAAGTTTATACATATGGAGGAAATGAAAGAAATATAAATTCCTTAAGAAACCTATGCATGAAAAATAACCTCTACTGCATCGCTTCATGCTCAAGATATATCTAGGGAGAAGCATGCATGTGTCTGAGGATAATTAGAAAAAATAATCACAAATTTTGTGAAGACTTGTGACTGAATAATTACTGACAGACTTCAGTGTATACAATTCTCTGACTTCTGAAGCTGTGTGGCTGCCAAGCTCTGCACAGTTTCATATGCAAGCAGGACTGTGCCATGAATTCACATTCTGATGAGATTAAAATCAGGGCTACAGTTCACAATGTAGACTCTGTTTGCACACACTGCTTTAGCAACAGCATTTTTCTTAACAAATCCTTGGAGAAACCTTTACATCCTTGAATTACCTGAACTCCCCTATCCTATGAAGAACTTTTGCATTTACCTAATTCTTGGACATCTCAAGAAATTTTAGAGAAAGACTATGAACTTGGACTATTCCTGCCTTGAGGAAAGTGGAACTTTAAGGTGAATGAGTAAGGTGAAACTGATACACTGAGAGCTAAAATCCCTCTGGATGTGCCCAGAACTCTGGAAATACAGGAGGAAGATAGGGAAGATGGAGCACAGTAGTGTTGGCCCTGGAAGGTGAGGGTCCAGTTTCATTATCATGTGATGTAATTGGGCAGGGAAAGGATGGTGGCAGAAGTGGAAATTACTGCTGCTTTGGCATATGATGTAGTGGATGGCAGAAAAGTGCTGACAGTAGCTCTACTTCTATATGTGGAAACCACCATTTTCATCTTTTCAGTTTTGACTTTTATTCCATCCTTCTGCCATCAAAAGATAGGTTTCAGCTGCTGTTGCATCTGTTGCTTACTGCCCATGGGATGTGATCATTAATCTCTCCAGTCATGATCGAATCTTAATCTGTCTGCTCCCCTTAACTTCTTCTGCCCTTCACATCCTGTCTGTTCACTGTTTGGCATGACAACTACCATTTCTACATTGCAGTCTTATTCTGTACCTTGGAACTCCTGTGGATGCAAGACAGATTTCAAACAGGTGGAAAAAGGCAACACATTTCTGACTCTTTTTACAACAAAGAAATACACATGTGAATGTCAGTCTGATATGTGTATATATATCATATGTACTTATATGACACACACAGGCAGTTGTGAGCTGCATGAGTGTATGCACACATGCAGCTTATAACCATCTGGAACTCAGAAGTATGGCCATGTAGTTGCAGGGTCTGTTGCTAGGGTATTGCACATCTTTGGAAAGAACTAATTCTCAGTTAGAACACTCTGCATCGAGGTCACCATTCTGCTTATGTTTATCCAAATTTTATTTTCAATTTGAGAAATTATCTGTGAGAATTGGAAAAGGAGATGATCTTTTTGCATTTCAGGGAACCCAAATGTCTCAGACCTGTGCCTGTAGGAGGCCAAGTCCTTTACCTGCTTCTGTTTCAGGACAAAATGTCAGAGGTCCAAGTCTTCAATCATATCTTCTGGATGCCTGAAAAAAACACCCTTGCTGAAGAACATCAAACAAATCAATGCATCCCAATGGTGTTAGTCTGAAGTAGATAAAACTGGTGCTATTCTGTTGTCTCAATTTCTCACTTATCACACATTCTCAAACTCCTCAGGCATATTAAAACGTAATTAATATAAATAACTAATTATTAATATGATAAACCCAGGAATTTAGTAGCTGCAGAGTGAAGCATTTTGTTTAGGGAAAAAAACCCCAAACATAACAAAAGACCTGAGATAAAAGATGCAGTTCACTCCTTCATATGATGAAGGAACTTGCAGGAAAAACAGTTTTCCTTTAAAAAGGAAAAAGTTACGTATCTTCATAGGTCAGAAAATAATGTATAGTTTCTTTACTTCACAGATGTACATGAAAAATCAATGCAGCTGTCCAGCCAGAAGGCCAGAGATGTTCAGACCTAAGATTCGGAGCCAGAATAGCAGAAGGAAATATTTAGCGATGGAGATTAGATTTGAGGATTTTTCGTAGATGAGTGGGCTGTTTCTATGGAGATACTGATAAGTTGTAAAGGAAAATGTGTCAGAGAGGGAGGAATGAGTGGTAGCTAAGTAGAAGAAACCATTACATGCACAGGTTCAGCTTTATCTTTCATTTTCTGCTGACATAGGTCTAGGGAAAATGCTACTTTTTGGTATATGTTGGATACTCTGTCCCAGGGCAGCAAAGATATGGAATGTATGCTGACAAAGAATACCTCCTGCACAGATGACATGATGTTGTACCTCTTTTCCACATCACTTCTCTGTGACACTGCTGGATTCCTACAATTAGAGCTGTCATTGTTTGCAGTAGTAGCTTTGCAAGTTTTACTCCACAATGCCTTGCCTGGTGCTTGACGCAGTCACACCGACCATACTCCCAGTCTTATCGAGGAAAGTAGTCAAAGAATCTATGGAAGTAATTATCTCACAGCTAAAAACTGATCTATACTGACTTGAATAAACTGTTTTATTCAATTTCTATATACTTGTGTTTTGATTAGTAAGAAAGTGGGAAAGGTGTTAATTACCAATATAAATTTATGTTTGGATAAAGTTCCCTGGTGTAGGAATTTCAATGCAAATGACAACTGTCATGCTCTGCCAGGAGAACCAGGAGCTAAGTACTGACAAAAATCTGCAATCCTTCTATGCAACTGAATATCAGACCCCAAATCATCCAACCTCTACTTCAAGACAACTGATGTGACCATGACTGGATACAGTTCAGACTGAAATTCAACTTGGATTACCCTTGGGACGCAGACAAGGGATGCAAACAATGTGCTATATTAACTTAACAATCAAACATTTTTTCACCAGTATGATGAAAATTGGGTTAAGAAGGGGAAATTCCTTAAAATACATTGCAAATTTTTTGAACATATTATTTCAGAATCATACAACACACAAAAGGAACTATCTTCACATATTTTGGTACTGCAGAAGTGTGCATTATGCTTCTTGAGGAATGGCTTGGATTAACCCTCACAGTGTCACACTGTCACCTGATTGCCAGAGTCAAGTATGTGATCCTCTGACTCAAAACAAGAGTGCAGTACAATGAACTAAAAAAGAAAGCAGAACAGGGGGAAAAGGTTAAGAGTGAAGAAGAGCAGCACTGCATTTTCTGTGTACAACTAATTACAGCTTTATGCCACTGGAAATATCTGCTGCTTCCTGAAGAATATACTACTTTCTGCTGACACTTTCATGGCCTCTGTGTATTGCTTACACTTAGCTGCTTTTAATAATCTGATACTTTGCTATGTCAAAACTTCTTTCATGTATGGATGAAGAAAGGGACAGAAGGAAGAATTTCTTCAGCTGTAGCCAAAGATCCTAAGCTGTTTGCTTTCATCTACAGGCACAGTTAATTGTAAAACTTCCTACAGTGCTCTCTCCCCAGGGTACAATTAGTACAAGTTTTGTCTTTTCTCAGTTTCTACCCACACAGTCCTTCCTGCTCAATGTTACTCCTAATTAAGTGTTCTTTTTTTTTTCTAATACTTTGTCATATCAGAAGTTTGAGATACTCCCCATTCCTTGGGCTCTTCATAGTAAAGAGACTACCTCTTAAAATAGTTTTCATTGAACCAACAAACCCTGTTATTACAGTGCTCACACTGGTTCACTGAGTCCTTAACTGCCAGACAGCTGGCTAAATTGTAAAGGTATGCTTTTTAAACTAAGAGTTGAATTTTCAGCTGTTCATACCAGTAAACTCCCGTTAAATCTAGAATCAAAACTTGGTGTGGTACCCTGGGCATTTTTACCTTAAAAACTCAGATAATTATTTAAGATCTTACAAAAAAAAATTCTGATTGTTAAATATTGTTATTATAAATTATTATTTCTGATTGCAATATCTAATAATAACAACAGAATGGTATTAGAATGCTTCTTCTTGGCCAGATGGTATTTTTTGTTATACTGTGTTTAAGCATCAGAAAGTTTAATTAAATACCTTAGAATTCTATCCTCTGTTTCCTGTATCTTAACCTATGTAAGTGTAATGCAAAGCTCTTCACAGCCTTTTCCAGTTAGTTATGAAGATAGTGAGATTCAAACTACTTTTAGAAGAAAGTTATATATTAAGATGGAATGTTTTTGTAATTTGACTGATATTGACTTAACCTAATCTTTCAGGCAAAATTAACATCATGCTTTAAGTCAGTTAATAAGAGTGGATATAGAAATTTATACTGGCAATTCATGCAGCATTTCATTCTGCATTCAAATCAAAGATTTCCATTTTCACTGCCAAACAAACTGCATACTTATTTATGTTATCTAAGCACTAGTGACTGGAGGCAAAACTATGTCTTCAGACATTGGTATAAAAGTCTCTGAATGAGAGTGTCACCAGTTGTTTTCTGCAAAAATAAATTGATCTTGCCTGTACAAAAAACTGGTGAAGTGTTGCATTAGATATATAAATTGGTGCATACTGGGGACAGACATCAAAGCTGAATATTGGACTTTCAGTTTGCATGTATTGACTCAGCTGTGTCGCAGAGCCTATCACAGTGACTTCTTAAGTAGGAACTTAATGAGAAATATAACACATTTTTTAGCATGTGGTTTTAGCATGCCTGGGTTCTTATGTGGTATTTCTGAATTTAAGTAAATATTACTGTTGCCTTTCTCCTGCTTTAATAAGTCTTCTCTCAAAGTCTCACTTTTTTAGAAAACCATTTAATTGAAAGCCATCTTTGATTTTAAAAAGGTGGAGTGTGTGGATAAGATCTAACACCAAAAATAGGGAGCTGGCAAAATAACTGGAATGTGTACTAGGGAATTCACCATGGGGCTGAGTGAAATCCAGCTCCCCCTGGAAATGCTGCTATGTAGAAAAAATAGGACTTCTTTGGTGTTGAGGACTGCTGTCCATGCCACCTGCTCAACAAGGCAATGTGTCTGCCACAGAGGAATGATGCTGACTCTTTGAATCGGGAGCAAAAATTTTACTTCCTATCCAGCGCTGGAGCTGAATATGCTCATGGGCTACATAACCTCTCAATGATATTCTAATTGTGAACTAAACTGTGTCAGGGTCTCATAACGAGATGGGTGACTCAACACATTCAGTGTTGTGGTATAGCTGAACTTACCTAAATAATCTGATTTATATTGTTTATTTTCCAAAATGGTTGATTCTGAACAGGAACAGTCTTAGCGGGGCTGATCTAAAGCACTAACCTGCTGCTACAGTCACAGTTTTATAGATTTTTTTTTTTTTTAATAAATATCATTCAAAAGAATGTGGGATCAGATTCTGGTGCAATCCTTTCATTAGCAAGTAACTGAACAAAGAAAAGAAATTCAGTTGATGTCTGCAGTTTAATATGGTCCACTGGGTATAGACATTTGCACGAGAGATAATGATTTTTTTGGAAGGGACAACTAACAAAAGGAACAGTTTATCAAGTGGTGCAGTGAGATCTCTGCAACTGGAAATTTTAATTTCAAAATCTACTCTCCTAAAAATAGAACGAAGTGAGAAAAGTCCTTTGATTTGCCTCATGATGATCAGGCAAGGCAGTAACAGGTGATCATGTAATCCATGAGCAATTAATAGGTGCTACATTTTTTTGTCATTTTCTTGATGCAATATAGGTAAACATTGCAATATTACAGATTTAATCTGTGAATTGTTACTCAACAACTACAAAGAACAGGAGTCAATTACATATTCTGTAGTACTTACAAGAAGAAATAATACACATCAGACAGTTGAGTATTTAAGCAAAAATCAGGACTCCTTAGGAGCCAAAGTGTAGGTTTATGTCTCCTGTATACTGTGGTAAATCATATCTTGTGGTGGTGATGGCTAAATGGGGAACTAGAAACAGAAATCAATGAATAAATAACATTTTCAATGGCAACATTTTCTTTCTTTTTTCCTTTTAGAATTTCACAACTTATGGTAATGACAGTAACATCAGTATGCCCCCGTTTGTAGTTCTGGATGACTTGGCAAAATTCAGCCATTATGTTTTGTGGTTAAGTGCAAGCACAGCTTTTGGAGATGGAAACAAAACCAGTGAAAAAATAGATGTGTATACAGATCAGGATAGTAAGTTAATAATTTTTTTTAATGCTCAGTGTATATCAGTGCTTACATTTATTAAACATTCTCTAACTTGAAAATTATTTTACTGTTATGATGACAAAGTACAAACAAAAAACAAAACAGCAATTGTGGCTTTCAATGCTTCAGCATTTTTCTTTGCGAGGAGGGCATTTTGATCTGTCTTTACTTTGTAATATTAATAATGTAGTTCTTAAGCTTCTTTGGATAGAAGCAATAAAAATATTGTCTTAAACCATTACTAAGACACTTTTCTTGAACAAATTTAACAGAAATTATTATTCATATATGCCTCTAAATTATTTTATTTTTTATATTGAAACATAAGTTATTTTTAAAAGTTGCAAAAAATATGACAAGTGACATTTTCAGACTAATAATATTTTTCAGAGTTATTTCTGGTTTGGGTTTGGATGTTTTATTACTGTAATCTACTGTGCATTTAATATTTTGCTTGTTATCTCTCATAGTTCCAGAAGGTTTTGTTGAAAATCTGGTCTATCAAAACATTTCCTCCTCTTCTGTGAATGTAAGCTGGCTTCCACCATCCCAGCCAAATGGCTTAGTCTTCTTTCATGTTTCTTTAATGCAACTTGGAACGAGTAAGATGTTGTCTTTGCTTACTTACGACACAAGCATAGTTTTTGACAGCCTGAAGAAATATACTGATTACATTCTGAAAATCACACCGGCCACTGAAAAAGGATCTTCTGAACATTATGCTCTAAGTCTGCATATAAGAACTGATGAAGATGGTAAGAGAAAGAGATTTTATTCATTCCTAAGGAAATATAGGGAAAAAGCCAAATAGCTTTCTAAAAGGGGGAAAAAAAGTTAATTTTTGTCATGTTAATGTCAAGGCTTTTTGTTATACAATGACAAAAACTACTGCTACATATTCATATTTTGAGACCATGAAATAGAATTTTCCATTGTAACATATTTTTCTGAGGGTTTCCTTGTTTTTCTCTTTCTTATTTATTTATGTAGTCCCAGAAACAGCACCTATAATCAAAACATTTTCAAATCTCTCAACTACCTCAGTTATGTTTTCCTGGGACCCTCCTGTTAAGCCAAATGGTGTTATAATAAGTTATGATTTAAATTTATTTGGGCCAGAAAGGAATAACTCATTCTCTACCACGAATAATTTTATCATCTTTGAAGATCTTCTGCCATTCACATTGTACAGCATTTATGCAACTGCAAGAACAGTAAAAGGACCTAGTCCATCTGCTGTGCTTCAGTTCTACACAGATGAGTCAGGTGAGCAAATTCAATTGTAACCAACTTTGAAATATCAGCCCTATCTTACTGCATCCATCTGAGATCTGAACAACAGACCTGTTGAGATGAAGGATTAATTTTTCATTGGTCTGTGAGTAAAGAGCTTTCAGAAGAAGGAAACACTGCAAGGGAAGTGTTTTCTGAGCGCTCTTTCTCTTGCCACAGTGTACAAGAGAAGGTCACATTCTGCATAGGATTACAAAACTCCAAGAATAAATATATTTTCACTTTAGAACGTGTTATGGCTTGCTGAGTGTCAGGGATTTTGAAGCAAGCAACAGTACTTTTCATCCCCCCATGTAACTGAAAAATGATAAAACATGGAAGTATTTCTGACATACCCACACAGGTCTCCTTTACATGGTCCTCCTCTCCCCTACATGCTAAATTACATATCTTGTAAATATATGTTGATTTGTGCTCAATATATGGGAAGAAGTAAGATGCATCACATTCCAATACTATATGTTGTGTGACATTTGTTAAATATGTTAGTTCTGACAATGGGGATGTTTAAGTGATTAATAGATTTGTTAGATCTCTACAATCCCTTGCTGACTAAACATGTATTCTGGGATGAAGCTATTTATTTCATATGAAAGAGAAAGAAAAAGATTGAAATAGCAATGAAGTACTGTTAGCTTGAATTCATATAAGAATGTCTACAACAATATCTATGTTCTCCTGCATCTCCAAAGTGTTTTGTATTGCCTGGATTGTTTGTCATTTGCATCTCAAAAACATTTCTCTTTTGCAGTGCCATTAGCTCCACCACAGAATTTGACCATTATCAACTACACTGCAGATTCTGTGTGGCTAAAATGGGATCCAAGTCCCCAGTCAAATGGTGTTATTATGAGATATAATTTAAAGATTTATCAAAACAACACTGAAAAACTATTTTATCAGGTATGTTTATAATAAAGAGTCTAATTTTAAATTTCTTTTTCATGCTTTAGGGACAAAATATATGACAACTATTTTAAATGTCTGTTATGCTCCTAGAATTATGAAGTTCCTCTAAATTCCTATTTTCTAAGACAGCTTACTTACCCTACCACTATAAATGTAATTAAATTTTTAAAATTAGATAACATGGATTCCACAAGATGTTTGCCAGATTTTCTTGCTGAAATTTAGCACTTTTTCTGCTGTTATTATAGTCCTCTCAATATTTGAACAAAATATGTCTTGCATGCTCTGGGAAAAATAGCTAAAAAATAATTGAACTGTGTTTTTTAGATGGCGGGGGTGGGGGGAGGGGGGGGAGAGGGATGTTTGGTTTTTTGTTGTTGTTTTGGGTTTTTATTTTTAAGCTCTTCATCAATCTCTGTGTCTAGTTCAGGTAAAGTAAAAAAATACAAAGCTATGACCCATGACCTCTTTCACTGCAGAGGTGTAGTAAGGAAATAGAAGATGAGAGAGGTTGATGTGGTGGTGTGGAGGTGACAAAACTTTTCAGTATTTGACTGAAATGTACTCAATAAAAGAGGCAAAACTATGGCTGTAAATCTTCTGTTCATTTCAGTAGGTTCAAGGTGAGGCCTACAGTGTTTCTAGAGATTATTTGTGTGCTAGTGATTTTTCTTTCCTTAAGAACATTTCAGGTTCAAACCATGAGGCAAATGTTGTTGGATTAGAACCATTCAGCCCCTATTCTATCAGTGTCTCTGCATTTACCAGGCTTGGGAATGGCAATCAGTTCAGTAATGCTGTCCACTTTACTACAATGGAATCAGGTTAGACAAAACTTTTTCTAAGTTGTAGTTCTGTTTATATATATTTATGTATGTTTTCCTTGTATGGCTGAACAAGTCTTCCTCTTATCTCCAAAGAAAATGTAATGTAACACTATCTCATTGTCTTCTGCCTGTGTAACATCTATTCACATTCCTTTTGTAGACTGGGTTTGAAGTTTGATGTCGGAAGTGTAGAATTAGGTATGTCCTCATCTGAAATGAGAGGCTTATATGGCTACTATAAATCTTTTAATAGCATCACAGATAAAGGGAGGAAAAATAGATAGATCTCAGCCTTTGCAGATCAAAGCAATAATTCAAATCCCAATGAAAATAACTGGAATGCTAACAGTGTCAAAAGCAGCCAGAGAAAAGGTTTGCAAATGAACTAGAAATTGTATTGAACAAATAGAAATGTTGAACATTTTTAATAATTTACTTTAGGAAGGAAGCTAGCCACTAAAAGTGAAATACTCAATATTCACTAAAGAAGAGCCTGTGAGACCTGTGGGTTTCTGAAACTGGCCTTTGTGGAAAACTGTGGCTCCTTTGCTAGGTCAGAGTGAACCCCAGGCTCCTGTGCTTTAAGGGCTGTCAGTGCCAGGGGACTAAAATGGCTTAGGAGGCTCCCAGGTTCCTTTATACTGTCAGCAAAAGCAGCAGACAAAGTATCAAAAGATTGTACCCAGGAGCTGCAACACCATCAGAAATCTGGACCATCACTAAACCAGTTCAGTTTGGCTGTTGGATCCCTGCAGCTGAAGGCTGTCTTGCTAAAGAGCCGTGGTCATCCATCAGTTGTACCATTTCATCACCAATATTCCATACTCATGGTACTTTCTCCTGAAGCGCTGGAGGGACATTGCTCTCAGGAGCATGGTCTAGTAATTTTATAACTTTTTCTCAGGTTTTATGCTCATGCAGTTGCAGCATGTTTCCTTTCCCTCCAACCCAGATTTTGGGCAATTGCTGGATCAGTTCCTCACTGAGTTTCCCTAAGGATTCTGTCTCTAGTCAGTTAATCTTCTTTATTCTGCAGATGTTACTTTTTGAAACAAATTTTTTCTTTAAATTCTGAAAAGAAAAATAATAATTTAAAGAGATTAATTTACCTGTGTGTAGTGATAGTGAATAGGTTTCCCTCTATTTCTGCTGCCTCACTGACAGTGTTTTCACTATTTTATGGATTTCTGGTCCTGTTTTAATAGAAAATGTAAGTTGGGGCATCCCTGGCTGTACTCTTATATGGTACAGCCAGTAATTAAGCCCTTTCAGAAATAATGTAATTCATTTTTCTATTCAACCCATTGTTCACATATTTTCATATTTTCAACATGATTATAAGATTTGCTACATTTAATTGATTTATTATAAGCATTTTAAAAATTTCTCCTGCTGGAACCAGCAAATAGTTGGGAACAGTAATATAATAGCACTGATATGATAGCTCTGAATCTTGCCCAATGACTTCTGTGCAGGTCATGCCTCTGCTGGAAGAACAGAGAAGTGTGATAAAGTGCCTAAAACAAACAAAGCTAACAGATAAATAAGGAACTTCTGCTGTTGAGTGTTGTGGAGTATGGATGTGGATTTCACACTGCTGTGTATGTTTTACTATACTTTGTTTAAAGAAACGTGAAGAATATGAGATGTGAAAACAAAATTGGAGCACACAACTAGGAAGAAGCCAGATAGGTGGCCTCTTGTCATTTAAGTGCTATCATCAATCACATTCATAGTAGTTGGAAGTGAACCATAACTTATTTTTGTTCTCTCAATATGTTTCTTTTATTAATTTGTCTGACACTGCAATGTTTGACCCTTGCTATGAACATTGAGTCTGCCTTTCTAACAATACTTTTCTGTGATTACTACTTTAATTGTGTGTGAATGTTAATCTTTGGTGTATGTGTATCTTTTTAGTACCAGATCCTGTCCAAAATGTTCATTGTATTGCAATGAGTTGGCAATCAATCCTAATGCAGTGGGACCCTCCTGCTTCATCCAACGGTGTAATTACGCATTATACCATAACAATTGAAGGAAATTCTACAAATTTGTCATCTTATGATACACTTCACACTTTTAGAAATCTACTTTCCAATATTACTTATCAAATTAAAATAAAAGCTGCAACATCTGCTGGTGATGGTGAAGAACAAATATGCAATACCAGTACTCTTCCAGAAAAAGGTAAAAAATTATTCAAGCTAATTTTTTGCTCAGTTGAAATGATGACTATGAAATAAGGAGGACTGAAATAACTGTTTCAATACAAGCAAATAAATCCTTCTGTTATTTAAACTTCTTGCTAATAGTGAATGAAGAGAAACAGGGCTTCCTCTTTCTCCTTTTTTTAGAATATACTTGGAGATGAGAATTAATTGCCTCCTATTATTTTTTGTCTTATAATATCTGCCTTGTTCCTAGTGCATTTAGCCTACTGGAGACTGAAAGTCTGAAAAAAATTTTTAGGAGCAAAATTTTTGTTGTTTTGCTTTTACTAGCTGCCAGTGCTATGACCTCATTGACAACAAAGCTGTTCAGAATCCATGCAATTGAGAAGAATTTAATTTCCACAAGCAGACTTTGTCATTACTCTTGATGGATAGAATTTTTCAACACAAAAGAAAATTGTGAGCTAAATGCAAAGAGGAATGTAGGCAGGAATTTTGGCATTGAAGTGAACAATTGTTCCCAAAGTCTGTCTGCCTTTACACACACACACTTCACCCAAGTGTGCTTTGGCTGTGCTTTCATTTCACATGCAAAACTTGGAGATGAGTTTCTGGGCAAAATACAGTGTTAGTTCTGTGTAAATAGCTATGTTTCCAGCTTCTAAACTGGAAGTGGAGAGGAGCCCAGATCTCAATGCAGGAAGCAAAGGCCTGTTTCAGTTCCCTTCCCTAGTCAGGGGTGATTCCTACTTTTGAGAGTATTTATGTTTTTTTATTTTTTCTTCTTTGGTGATAGTTTAATATAAAAATAAAAAGTTATGTTCAGTGAGCAGGATCCAGAAAAGACTTCACTCTTCTACTGAATCACAGAAACAATTACTGCATTTAGTTCTTATTCTTGTATTCTCTTCAGTGGCATCAATTTATGCAGTTGAGTTAAGGAGGTCTTTAGTTCAGAACAGCTGGATAATTAGGAAACACAGGGGTGGGATGGAGGAGCACAACTGTACCCCCTGAGGCTTGGAAACCAAACCTAGCTTTTGTAATACTTTAATTACTAAGTTATTGAATAACTTAAAAGATGAGTTGCAGCATTCATTCTCATATATATTTCAGCTGAAAGAGTGAGTTTTCTCAGTTCTGTCAAATAATAAATACAGAGTCTGTGTCAGCAACCAGGTTTATTTTCTGGATGACAAGCAGAGAGAAGAAGCTCTGCTATGCAGACTGGAATCAGACATCTGATCTTGGAGGAGATCAGGCTCACCTTTACGCTTAGACTTCCTCTTGTAACTTCCTGAGTGGCATGTACCTCTTTTGGATCCCTCCTGTTCACAAACCCTTGGTGTACCATTATGAACTTTGATTTCCACACTTCTTAAAATTAGACTGGGGGTTGTGCATGTCTCAATTAATGTAGATTATGTCTGTGTTTTCAGCTGAACTACTGC
The DNA here is from genome assembly GCA_035583235.1 of Hafferia zeledoni. NCBI lineage: Eukaryota > Metazoa > Chordata > Aves > Passeriformes > Thamnophilidae > Hafferia > Hafferia zeledoni. The sequence goes on from JAWWEV010000043.1 coordinate 38,824,698, forward strand.
TGCTTCGGTCCCAGGAAAAAAAGGCTGAGCTCCAAATGGGGACAACCAAGGCAGTTCCTTGCTGGTGTAATGTGGCCAACATAGTGAAAACAGCCAGGGTTGTACTTTGATGGCTGCCCATCCTCACGTACTGTCCATCCCACTATAGCCTCACCACTTCCATTATCTGAACTATGAGGTAGCACACTTATACCTATTTCTGATGAAAATGTTCTATCTAAATTGGCTTCCTCATCAACAGCTTCCCTACAAATGCTGCCATTTTGCGATCCTTGCTGGTGCCCTTCCGTCCAGCTCCTTGGCAATTTAAGACTCCTGCCTGGGTCATTTATTCTCTTGTTTCCTCAGAAACTTCTGTTTATTAGCAGGGTTCAAAATCTGCTTTTGAAAAGGCATTGTTTAAATATTAGACATAAGCATACTCGTATTATACATTACTGGCTGGCAATAATGCACTGAGTTTAGCTGCTGTGCTGGATGCAGACACATGTGCTTGTGCACTTCAGTACACTTCTTAAATGTAGTCATAACTCTTGAACCTTTCTTTTAAATGAGGGCTGCTGAATGGCCAGCCCTGACTCAGAGAACAAGCAAGACTGAACCTGGGAATGGTGTTCAGGCTTGAGGTAAGACTTATAGGAGGGTTGTTACGCTGTGGTACAGAGGAGAACAGGAGGCTCCCCAGATGCTTTACATCTTGGAGGATGGGGGAAAGGCTTCCAGTAGTGTTAATGAAGCCTGGAACCTTAGAAGTTAATTCTGAGAAATTTGATGTTGGCTATTCATTTGTGCTTGAGGAAAGACTGAGAGAGCTGTGGATTAAGCCTGGGCTTTGAGAGACAAACTGCCAATCTCTTGTGGTCTATGTTGTAAAGAGTTGTACTAGCAGGGGAAAAAACCAAAACCAGTCTTTATTTTGCAACAACATGTGTCTTATGTGTCTTACCACTGGGAGTTTCCCTAAGGGAAGGATTTGTACTACAATACATGTACTTTTTGCCACTTATACAGCACAGACCCTTTCTTGCTTTGTTGCTTAGTCATATTTACAACAAACTAGTTATTATTAGGACATTTTTTAACTGTGTGTTTGCATGAATTGTTTTGTGGTGACTGGATACTAGGAATTGGAGATTCATGGATGGGAATGGAAACAGTTTAATAGCTGTTGTCAGCTTCTTATTTATGGTGGTCTAAGATTAGTCACAGAATATGTAGCCAGCACTGAGTCACTGTCAATGCATTTATTTCTGACATAAAGTGAAATTGAATTTGGCTCACTGTCCCACTGCATAGCATTTGACCTTTAAACTCTTAGCAAGATTATTTGCCTGTTTTTAAGGTAAATTTGTTCATATCTGGGTAAACATGAATCATGAATTTTAAATTTATGAGGAGATTAGTAGTGTTTTGTGCCCAGTCTAGCTCAATTGTCACGGTATACCAAGTCTGTCAGCCTGCAGTGGGTTATAAAAACTGTTGACTTTGTAGTAGTAGTAGTATTTTGTGATTAAATACATTATAAAGGATACAAAAGATAATACAGTATACATACACATGCATAAAAGATTTAGGATTTTATCACTGAATGGCTATCTTTGAATTATTTTAAAGATAATGCACGTACTAAAATGAAGTTTCATTAAGGTTGAATGAATTTTTCGAGGGAGAAAGCCATCAAATGGTAGGAAACTCTTCCAAAAGGCACAGGAAAGCTGTGGAGGTTCAGTTAACTCACAAGTCTGAGACAAATGTCCTAGTCATTCAGGTGACAATAAAAATAGAACAATTAAAAAGCCAGTTGGGGGTGTTCAAAGCATGAATAATATGAACAAAACTGCAGCTACTTTCATTTTTTTTTAATTTAGATTTTTCTTTATAGACTTTTCATTATTCTCTGGGGATATTAATCATATTGATTGTAGTATTAAGACACGAAGAGTAATTCCCCCCTCCCCCTTACTGCTGGTCATACTTAATATTATAACTGAGCACAGAGTCTTGAAGAGCTTGCATTGTAGTGACAGTTCTCACCATTTGTTTTCTACTAAACAGAGATTCATTCATGGCTTACATTTATAAGAAATATGGATAGAAATCTGTCCAAGAAACATGCTTTAATTTAATCTGGTCTTAGCTTTGCTGGCCAATACTGTAGCTTGTGCACATAGCTTGTGCATGAAGGAGCCTAGAAGAATTGATACTGGGAAAGTTTCTTAGGTCTTTTCGTGTGGAGGTGGCAAATTAAGGTCATCTTTTATTACGTATGCACAAAATGTCTTTACTTTCTGCACAAGGGAAACTTCAAAGATTCTGGGTTGGTATCTCCAGTATGGAGATGCCCATTGGAAAATGTGGGATTTTTTTCATCAAGGCCTGTGAGGAGCACAAAACACAGCAGGGGTTTAAGGCCTACTTAATATTCAAGGAAATGCTGTGTCCTTCACCATATAGCCTTAGTATATGAAATGACATCTCTGAGTTGGAGTTACATGAATTTCCTCATTAATCAGTGAAGAAAATGACAGATGACCATAATGTACTAGAATAATATTTAAACCCATACCCTAAAGTGGTTCTTAGGGTGTAAGCATGGTGTGCAGTGCAGTGTGTTGGCCTGGTTATCCTGAGGAATGAGCCTACTGCAGAGCCACAGTACTAGAAATGGCAGAACTTCACTGTCCCCTGTCACTAATACAGCTAAGAGCAGTGTGTTTCACATGTTCAATCAGTGCTCCAAGTTCATATTTCCAAATGATATTAAAGTAAAATCATTCTGAAGTTGCAGAGCGAATCATGACCAAGAATCTTTGAAACACTTCTTTCCAAGATGACTGACTTTTTTACCCCCAGACTCAGGGGTTTTTTTGTAATGCAGATCTTTTTTCGCATTTTCTGATTAGTTGTTTTGTCCAAATTTAAGTTAGTGTCTTTGATGTTGATGGCAAATCTTCACTAAACAAATCCTGTGATCACTTGATTGCTGCCAGTGAAATTGTATTGATGTTATTTTTATAAACAGGTTGATAAAAATAGATGAAGGAATATTTGACTGGAGTCTAGGTCAACTCTGCATTAATGTATAAGAAATTGTGGTGGCATATACATACAAAGCTAACATGGAGAGAATTTACAGGTTAAATACATTGTTTACTGAAAAGTAGACCATGGTTTAGTTTGATGGAAAGCTGAACATTCTTATTTAAGACTCAAGTGCTGACAGCTTTGCACTACTTCTCTGTTTAGCTTAAAGGAGTGCATTTCTCCTTAGATTTGTAGGACTTGATTTTTCAGTTCTTAGATCCCACAGTTAGACTGAGTTTTCTAATGTGCTAAGGGCTAAGAAACACAATCCAGAGAAGCTCTTTTAAGATGTATTCTCAACTGTGCAGTTTCTTGTAAAGCATGTCTGATAATGTCAGTCCCGAGACATGGGAAAAATAGTCTAGTTTTTTACATTTTTATGTCATTAAAATAATTTGGGACCTATTCATGATGTATTTATTCACACTGAGCAGGACTTTATATCATGGTGAGTCCCACTAATGTAGTCTAGCAGTCTATACTGGCTTAGTATTTAGTATGACCAGGGTTACCAGCTTAACCCAGGGATCTCAATTGGTAACTATGCTATCAAAATTTAATAGAGATAATCAATACAGAATACGCTTTTCTTTTCAGATACTTCCATTTACTGAAGACTTTTTTTGGTGTGTGCTCACTGCTGTCTGTTCTACTTTGTTCTTCCCTTTCCTCCTATTGATGCTCCTAATACCACCTATCAGACTTCTAGGCTGCCACTGTTCTTTTCATCCAAACTCCAGCTACAAGCAGCTGTTCTGGAGACAGCCTTTTTTTATTAACTTTGTTAGGAACTATGCCGGATCATATTACCATCTTCTGTTCACGGCCCGTGCAGCTGTAGTCATTGCTTTCCACAGAAGTCTGCACAGAAAGCCATAACCTCTCTTTGCTCAGTAGGTTTGTGTGGGTCTGTGTGTGTGTCCTTTGCTGCCCTTAGGTTATCTTTGCATTGTGAATAAGATTTTGTCTATCAAATGTTTGTTTTAGTTTAAACCGGTTCTGCTGGCCAAGCTTTTTCTACCAGGATTTTCCTTTCATTTAGGTTCTCAAATAAAAACCTAATCTCAGAGCAGTCCACTAGCTTTGGAAGGGCTGATTAGCATTGCATCCAGACAAGCATAGAGAACCAGGGCCAAGATCTGGGAAAGTAACTTCTATTTAGGTGCTTAGCTTCCTGTCAACTTCAGTGGGAGTTCAGGCACGTAAATAGGTTTTAGGAACTTAAAATCCCATGTGGATCTGGCTTCAGGCATTTTAATTGAAATTTAGCCATCATGTGAACAATGGTAGCTGAATCTGAAAACACCTCATTCTTCCTCCAGTCCAGCAACCAAATTCACAAGCATTTCACAGCCTCTCTGCCAGCTCCCTGACTGGCTTTCAGAAGCTGAATTAGAAGTTATTAAATGGAAAATTAACTACGGTACATTGCACCAAATGTTTCAGACTTAGGAAAACTCCCTACTCCCAGAGCTAGCTGAATCGTAGCAAATGCAACATATAGGGAAAGACTGTCAGCTATATGATGAGACTGAAGGGATCCTATGTATGATTCTTGAGAAGTTTAAGCATGGGACTAGCACAAGAAGGCCAGGTAGCTAATCAGAGCACAGTCCTCAACAATTAGTTTCTTACAACACCACAAACAGAGCCACTTCATGCCTTATCTTTCATTGCATCTTTCTGGAAATTGGGATAAATAATAAACTTCCCATTAATAATAAACTTCCTATTAGGAACATATCTAAGCAGCAGTGTATAAGAACAGATACATATGTCTTTATGTATCTTACAGTTCCAATGTAAGCTGAAATAGTCACCAACATAGACACAGTTTTTGACTTCAATAATTTTGACTGTGAACAGTGATCACTTCATCTTAGTTAAGTCATGTTCAGAAAATTTAAACAAGCTGCTTGATTACTCTAGGAAGCATGGAATGGTTTGTTCAAATCAGTACCATCTGTGGACAGAAAAAGTTGGGGGAATTTTAGTCATTCTTGAGGAATGGAAATCTGATTCTCCATGCTAGAGTAATTGTAATGCTCTTTGTATCTGTAACCCAATAGCATAGCTGTCTTGAAATGGTCTGTGAACACAGTCATCAAGTGCAAGAGACTCTGTGCCACTGGGTGTCACTCCTCTTCACTGTGGACCTAGGATCAAAACTTTTTGATTTGCTCCAGATTCAGAGCAAATATTTTCATTTGTCCTAATGATATTTATATTAGGTTTTTCTGTGTAAGCAAGGAGATAAAATTAACTTGATTTTAAACTGACTAATGTTTAAAGCTCTGGTTTCATTTTAAAGGTCTGTCTAGGCACTGGCAGAGAAAATTTTACTGTGAATTCTGCTGACTGACATTTTATTTTGTGAGTTCAAAACATTTTGTTTATATGGGTCTTAGTAAACTGGGAAAATGACAATATAAAGTAGCTATGAAAACTTTCGTATGAAAAGAAGAAAGTGTTATCTAATGTCTGGTACCATGATACCTGCAAGTTTATATGTAAAAATTGTGGTTTTCATGTAGTGTTACTTCCTGAGATAATCACAGACATTGCCTTCAGCCTTGTGAAGGTCATGTGTACAGACTCCCTCTGTAGTCAGTGGGAAAAGGACAGATAGAAAGAGAAACATAATTTCTCAGCCCTCCATTCTTTTCCCCACTCTTCGTGAATTTGTCTCTTTTCCAAATACAGGGAAAGCTCACGGAGGTTGGATTTATTAGACATTTCTTGGTTTGTGTGAGAGCCCACAAAGCAAAGCCACTGTCATTTTGCCTGATATAACTTCTAGTTCTAAGAAAGCCAAATGTCTTTTCCAGCTTTACTGCAAAATCGCTAACTCTTAGTTCTTTTTGATGTCCTCATCCGTGTTGAAACTAAGGGACCAAGGTACTGTCTTTAAGAAGGAAAGCCCACCATGCTGTATAGAACATGGGCACTGCTCATTCTATACCTGTAACTGGCCTCTTTAACCTGCCTTGTTCAGAGGCAGTGGCTGCAGTTGTGCCAGCCATGGCTTTACCAGCTGCACATTTGAGCAAGTGAAAGTGTGTATTTCCATCTTCCTGTTAACACCCAGCATGCATCCAGTTACTATCTACTTTATTGCAAGCCCCTGTTTCAGTATGGGAACATAGCCCAGTAATCAGTTTTCAGCAGATAGAAGTTAGTAATAGTAGACTAAGAGACATTAGTGCCCATTGTTTCCATCTCCATGTTGCATACTTTCACATTTGTTCCAAATTTGCCAATGATGGCTGTTCCTATCACAGCAAAAGTTCCTGGAGTCGTGTCTGGAAAAGTGAGGTCATATTCCTTATAAAGAAAAAGAAGAGTAATCCCCTCTGAGTGAGAAAGAGGAGAGTTGAATTTTCTTAAATTCTTTTTACTGACTCAATTTTTTAATTCCTGGAATACATAATATTAGGCCTTAAAACACTTTAACAACTACAGAGTGAAACTAGATGGTAACTTCTTTTCCCACTCACATAGTTTTATCCATTCTATCCCACATTTATCATTATCATAATTGTGTGTAAGAGTCATACTTTCTGCATTATCTTAAAAGATATTAATAGCTTATATTACAATAGAGTAGTGGATTTTTAGAGGAAAGATACTGTGGTATCCCAGTAACCATTTAGCATTTCTCTGCCTTTATTTTCCACTAACTGATGGCTAAATCAAGCTCATTCTTGTAATTTACATGAAGAGCTAATAGAGTGTATAGAACTTTTATGAAAGTATTGTAGAGTTTTGTTGGGGGTTTTTTTGAAAGTGGATAAACTGAGTATTACATCTCCAAGTAAAAATGATACTGCATGTTTTGGGTTTTTCACTGCTTTCTGTATTTATATTCATGCTAAACCAACAGAGGGAAACAACTTTAATTTTGATAGCATGAGGTATAATGAAAGAAGTTGCCTTTAGTGCAGACCTCTTCTTAGGCAGTTTGCTCTTGTTCTTTGCCTGGTGAGTGTGTAGCATGGTGGGAGCACATGGGGCTGTTCTGTGCTATGTTGTTGTGTACTTCTGTGTGAGAGCTGAGCAGAAGAACAGGGGAAGGGCACACAGTTCTGTGCCTGCTCCGCTTCCTGCAGACTTCATCTGCTTTGCACTCATTTGAAAGGATTTTAATTTCTCAACCTTTTCATCATCACAGCTTTGTTTGACTCATAATTTACATTTCTTGTTAAATATTCATATTTAGTGGAGAATTTTCAGCTTGTTATTTTATGATGCTTTCAATAAACAAATTGTTGAACCAAAAAGCAGAGGTCAGGTATTCCCACAAGACTGAAAGAAAAGAAGGAAGGTTTTCTCTTTCTTCTCCAGTGATGTTGGTCTGGGATGCTTTTCTTCTTTATATAAGCCTTGGGACTTCTTCAGTTTCAGTCTGAGGGTGTATCATGTGTTTTTCTTTTTCCAGTGATACCTCTTCACCCAAAGACCCTAAAGCACTCTTTCAAGCTAAGTGCACAAAATGATTTCTGAGCTGATTGGTCTGCACAGTTTTTGCCACAGAGAGTATTAGTATTATCTTACAGAGTCTTAGAGATAATATTAGCTTACTGTATGATTATGTGATATAGCACAAAACCATATGTTGCATTTGGTCTGTGAGAGCTGGGAGTAGACTCAATATAGACAGAGTAAGTGTGTGTGCATGTGTGTGCATGTACATAACATGCACCACCTCTGCCTCCATGGACATGGATATAACCTGTGTATACCCATGTATGTAAAAAAATGGAAGCAACATTTATGGGAAGTTTCTTTGTTTTTTGGGGGGGGGTTTTTGGTGGTTTTTTTTTTTGGTTGGTTGGGTTTTTTTTACTCTGTATTGCCATGTTGTTCAGCTCTTTCCGTCATTGTTCTTTTAATTTGTTATTTGCTGAACGACTTGTAAAGCACTTACATAACGCTAAGCAAACATACCATATGTATTGATACTTTCCATTCAGAAAGTGAAACAGGAGACTTGGGAAACTTTGAGGTATTTTTTGAGGATTTCATATGTTAGCAAGAGAGAAAGACAAATTAATATTTCTAAGTGAGAGGTGAAGAAGCCCAGTTAGCAACAGCAGTAAAAGATGCTGTGGGTAGGCCAAAAATAACTTTGCTTGATATGCCATCCCCCAGTTGAGACATGGCCCCAAAAGTAGCAACAGAAATGTCACACCTCTCAAAGTGCCCCTGCAAAAGTACTTTTCTTTATTTCAGAAACTATTGTAAATATATGTCACCTATATATATCTGTGATTTATGTCAATGGAATTACTCCTTGTTAACCATATGAAGTTGAATCTTGATCTTTAGACATGCTTATCAAAATATTTTTGCAACACTGGATAAAAGGAGTATAGTTGCAATCAATTTCATTCAAATTAAGATATTTTACAAGTGTTTTAATCTGCAGTTCCTAGTGCTCCCAGGGATATTGTTTTTTCCAATGTGCAATCAACAAGTGTGACCTTGAATTGGAGAACACCAAAATCTATCCTTGGCTACTTTCAAAACTACAAGATTACCACACAGCTACAATCCATCCACTGCAGAGACTGGGAAACTGAGGAATGTGTTGAATATGAGATGCATCAATATTTATATGAAAATGTGATGGATGACTGGATAGAAGACACAGTGCATGGACTGAAGAAATACAGATGGTACAGATTTGCAGTTGCTGCCAGTACAAATGCTGGTTATGGCAGTTCTTCACCTTGGATTTCAACACAAACACTTCCTGGCTGTAAGTAAGGATATCTGCTATATCTCATAATGCTATAACAATGTGATGTTCAATAAGCAAAACCACTTGGTAGAAGTTATTTCTTCATAGACCTACAATATTGGTGAAATTAATAGGGATTTATTGCAACTCTTCACCTATGAAATATGACATAAATCATAGGGTAGGTATACATACTTAACACTTCTTGATAGTTCAATGCCTTGTGCACGCGCGTTTATATGTACTGCTTACCTAACACCCATTTCAATCCTTAACAATGCTCCATGTCTAGACCTGGTAAGTCTGAATTTTGGCTAGTTTGGATTGATATGCCATTTTCAATACACCTTCAACTGTGGGGTGTGTCAATGAAAAGTAGTCCTTTTTTAATTCTTTGACTAAAAGCCTGTTTACTAACAATGTAATGCTTTCCTGAAGTCCTGATATATGTTCCTGGTAACACGATTTAAGCAGTAGTTTCACAGGAATTAAGATTTCTTTCCAATACCATATACATCTACAGAGTTTAAAAATCAGAGTAGCCATGACACAATAGAACTCTCATGCCTCAACTGGGGATTTAAGATTCCAAGTGAGAGACAAGTTAGTTGTCACAGATAGGTCATCACTAAGTATTTAAGAGAAGGGGACGTGAAACATAAATTATTTAGGCAGTTATCATGGGAACATATGACTTCCCCTACCAGTTTGCAGCCATTGTAGGTCAGAGAATATTTGAGGTTCAGCCTCTGGCCTGTGTAGAATAACTGAGAATCACTGTGAGTAGCCTGACTAAATCACAGCTCCTTCACTCTTTCTCCCTACAAAATAGTAACAATGGAGATGCCGTAGACTTCAACAGCTGTGTACCAGGGACTACTCAGTGGTCCACATATTTATTTTGTTCCAGTCGTGCTTTTACCGTCATGGGATATGAATGCAGGAGGTTTTTATGTAATGCCCCTCATAGTATCTGTACACTCACTGAACAATAATACATCCATCTATCTTTAAATACCTTACAGTTTTCTACTAGGTAAGCAAATATTGTCACCTTCATTTGCAGATTAGCAATTGAAATGGAAAAATTTTAAGCCCCAAAGGACAAAGACATTTGGACACCATGATGGTAAACCTCACAACAGCGTGTTTTTCATGTAAAGTACAGAAGCAGTCCTTGGGACTGAGAAGTACTGGAATCAGCTTCAGAGTGCACTTACTTTCTTTGTCCAGTGACTCTTATGGAAATGCTCTGCCTGTAAATCAATGCAGTATTTTAAATGAAGAAGAAAAAACCCAAACCAACCTAGATAGAGCAGAAAATAGCTAACAGAAGTTTTGCAACTCTTGAGCCAGAAGCTCTAGGGAGATGTCTTACTATTAAGTTGATAGAACTCAGCTGTTGACATATACAAATACTTGTTTTCAAAAAATTGTTACTGAGTTTGGAAAAGTTAGGGATTAAAACCAGATGCAGCAGCAGATAATGGAAACACATATAAATGCATAAAGATATGATCCTCTCTATGATTTCCTCTCTAGACAGTGATAATTTGGCTTAAGGAAGAACTAGCTTCCCAGCAGTCCCACTGAGAAGATGGCACATAAAAGAATAAAAATCTCATTAGACTGCACGAGACCTTTCCATGCCAATACAGTGTCATTCACTGTGCACACTACTGGATAGTTTAAAAGTGGAGGGATAGAAGTTATAAAGTTTCACCTGTTCTTCCAGCCCAAGTGTCTGGCATTGCTGGCCTGTGTCTGTGTTGAGTGAAGTAGGCAGCAACAAATTTCCTGTGAGCTAAATTGGTGACACATCAGGAGATAAGCTGCCTGTAAAACATACCTCTGTGGAGTCAAGGAAGCATGGGCACTATTCCGGATACCATGGCTGGGTGCTGGGCTTTTTCCTGGGGTAATTGCAATCAGCTGAGAAGGAAAAAAAAGAGGAAGGTGACATGTCACAGCTGGGTAGCCAGCTGGGAGCTGCGTTGTGCTTCAGAAGTGCTGGGAGCCTCTCTGAGCAGTTGCTGATCTTTGGCAAGGGCACTTCTCTAGCTACCTCATACTTGCCAAAGACCAGTCTTTAGATATACCCTTAAACAGACTTGCAAAACACCTTAGTTCCCTTTTTTCTTTTACAAAGCCTATAGCACGAAAGAAAAATTCAGAATGCACCGAGCAGATTCAGTACTCTGGGGAGCCTTGCAGAATGTGTCCAGAGAACAGGTGTTGATCCCCCTCTCCTTTCCCACATGGACAGGGCCAAGCATCCTCTGGATTAGTCTGCTGATGCACAGCCAATATACATGGTCTGTTAGGGCTTAAAGGTGCTTAGCTGCTATGTAAAATACCCTGAGTACTTAGCCCATAAAATCAATGGGAGTTGTGTTTGCAGATTTGAGGGCAGAAGTTAACCACTCTTTCACTTGATTTTCAAGAAATGCCTCTGTAAGACACTGCTTCTGCCAAAGGTGAAGTTACTTTGGTTGTGAAATAATTTTCAAATTATTTTTCTTTAGAATTCATTGAGTTCTCATAAATTTGTGTTTCTCTCAAACGTAAAGAAAATATTATAAGTATAATATTCATATTCAGAAGGTTACAGCATTTAATCTGAAAAAGGTTAGACTCATGTCCCATAATATGAAGAAAAGTAACTTCAATAGCAGCAGAAATTATATAACCATAAATCCTAAATATTTTTTGCAAGTGCTGAGGATTTGACTGTTATGCTAAAGCAGAAATGCCTAGTAATTCTGAATATCCAATGACTAAGGTGAGGCTCTTAGCTTGTTGATTTCAGTTGTTTGTTATGAAGGCAAATGTAAGGCTACAGGAGTTATTTTTGAGATTCTTTAACTCATTTGTAAATTTCAAACAAAAAAATAATGCCAGTGTTCTGAACTGAGAGTGGTTATAGAATTACTCCATGGAAAATGTTATAGATTGTTCAGTACAGTCTGGTTCTCCCATCACACAGATAACCTATCCAGCCTTCTGCCTTGCAGATTATCCTCATAGGAATTGTCCTACTGTCTCAAAAAGTAGTTTGATGGCACTGTTGTTTCTGAACTGATTGATTACACAGGAGGCAAATCTACTCTGCAAGATTAAATATTTTCATCATAACTTAGATTTATATAGTTACCAGCACAGAAGATCACAGTGTTGTGTCACAGTAAGGGAAGGAGCAAGAAATGTTTTCCAGAGCTAGGAAAACTTTATTCCCTCACAACCTGCACTTATCCTGAGCTTCACTTTTGCATTTATAAGGAGAATAAGATTGGTCAAACTTGAATAATTGTGGAGGGTCAGTGTTAGATGGAAAATGAATGACAGTGAGATCATTGACCTCATTTTGGATCTCGTACAGTTACACAATGCAATGCTTTTTGGTCAACTGCCAAGTCTCCTAATGCCAGGATTTACTGAGCTACAAAGGAAAATCCCAGATGTTCCAATACCCCATGAAGGCAAGGACATAGATGCATGGGGCAGAGGGTTATGCTTCTCTTTTCAGCACCTTGTTTCCCAATCCCTGCTGATACCCAGTTGTTTGGTCCTTTTAAAGAAATGTTTCTGTGTGATAAAAAGTAGAATCCCAGACTATTCTGAGTTGGAAGGGACCCACAAGGATCATTGAGTGTGAGATTTCATGTCCTATCATATGCCCCTTCTTCTGGAAAGTTTTGCCTGAGAGAACTTGTTTTTCTTTGTCCCTTTCATTTTCTCAGAATTAAACATTGGAAAGTAAATAGGGCCTAATGAAACTGTTTAAATATAGGTTAAAGTAACCTGGATGACTATAAAATTAATAACTGAAACAGACAGTTTTCATTGGGAAAAAGAAAAAAAAGAGCTGATTTTAAGCAAACTGGCAACAGTGATCTTCTGTTGGAAGACTAGAGTATTCAGTTTTATTTTTGAGGATTATGCTAAATGATGGGCTATCCAGACTTATCTTCAAACCAACACACTTAACTGCTGCCTTAGTACCAGGACACAGATGGATGAGAAAGATGACCCTGACCTCCATAAGACCCACATTCCTGTGCAAGGATAGAAGCATGATAATCAGGAAATGATGGTTATTAGTTACAGAAAATGCATTATTGTGAAAACCAGGAGAAAAGTGCTTATGAGAGGAAGTGATTGGATTATAGGGGAATGAGAGAATACGACTCGGTCATTTCTACTGAGTAAATTGATGTGATTTATAAGAGAAAGGGTGTAGTGATATCATGGCTTCATATTGACCAGATTCATTTCACAAACAAACCTAAATCAGAATATGGCAGATTTCCACTGAGTCAAACACAGTTTAAAAAAGATGTTTTTTGTAACACATGAGACATATTAGACACCTTTCATTTCATAGTTTTCTTTCTAATTGTGCATGTTATTTTAGAAAATATTCCTACATTTCAGTATAATTTAGTTAATGTCTGATATTTTACTTTTTGTTGGGAAAATTATCCCAGTAATAATCCTTAGGTGTATTTTACATTAGTATCTTAAATATAGAAGACTCAAGCAGAATTTTATTGCAAAGATTTAAAAATGCATCAAGTATTAGTTACAGATGAGAATTATCCATATAAATAACTGCAGGTTGAATAATTTGTAGATTAGATTATGCTTTAAAGTTATTTCATGCCATCATTGTCTAATGCATAAAGTGACTTCTGAAAAAGGTATTGAGAGATTAAATGCTTCATTACTTCTGTAAAAAAAGTAATAGAAAATTGTCTTTCGAAACTTGATTGGTTTGAAAGCTAAGGCTCAAGTAGCTATATATATATATATATATATAATTTTATACTGCTTTTCAGAAATTTCATTTTGCAATAAAGCTAATAAATACCACTGCCCTAGTTACTGAAAGCATTGTTTACACTGAAGGACACTGAGCAAAAATTCTGACTTGCATTACCTGCAAAATAAACTTAATTTTTCCTTTTTCTAGTTTTCAGCACATGTGTTTGCCCTTGTGTTTTATCTGTTGTAGCTCTCCACTTGTCAGCCAGCCTTCTGTGAGCACCCTCCTCTTTCACCACCCCTCAGATGCTCTCACAGTTTGTTCAGTTATGCTCTTCATTTAGTTGTTCCATGCTATTCAATATTTTTGGGGACTGCTTGCACTGCTTGAATTAGACCCTGCCTATAAATTCTTGTATATTCCTGCTAATCTCAGCACAGCAATCTAACTCCTGTATCCAACACCCTAAACTCATCATAGCACCCTATGCTTCCAAATCTTCCTGTTTGATTCTGCAACTCTGATGCCAAATTTTCACCTTCATAGTGCCAACTTTTATTATTTTCCTCATTAATCTTTCACATATAATTTCAGTAGCTACATACTTCCTTCCATGTTCTTTTTCCTTGTCCTACCCTGTTTTCCTCCTAAAAAGCTAAGTAGCCCTGTATAAGCTCCAATTTTTTCCTCATTAAGCCCTCTTACCTAATGATTAATGGTGACAAACAGCATATTCATGCATTAATCTTGTTTGAGAAAAGAGATGGCACCTTCTCATTAGAATAGGCATGATAGTTTTAATAATTTTTTATAACATACTGTTAAGTGATAGGTATATTTTTGTGGTAGATTAAAAATAAGGCACCCTGAATCCAAATTCTGGGAATATGGACAAATTTGTTGTCATTTCTATAACAGGCTGTTCAGTGATACTTTCCACAGTTGTCTTATTTTTGTAGGAGATCAAAAAAAGGCACCGAAGACACAAGTTCTGAAATTATCTACAAATCTGTTGTCACTTCTACTCCAAATTTTATTTTTCTGAAATTTATCATGGTTTTTATGAAAAAATAATATCACTTACTGAGAACTGCTGTGTTGTAATTATGATTTCATTAATTTCTAATTCATGAATAAGAAATAACTAGTTAATTCACATATCACCTTGAGAAAAGGAAATTTTCAAGAAATCCCAATTCTTAATGTGAAAATTCTTGCCTTCTTTCAATTCCTACCCCTTTTTTTGTTTGTGTTTTCTGAAGCTTCTAAAAATGTTAAGAATAAATTGAAAGGAAATTTAGAAAATTATTTCTGCTTGTACTTTCCAACGTTGCTGGAAATTTTTTCTAGAGTGCAGAAAGACATGTCTTTTCACAATTTCTTGTTCTTTGAATGATTCATTTACATTAACAAATATATTATGCTTGTCTGTTTGTCTAAATAGTTGCATATATTTTGCTTGTGTCGTGTAAAATACATATGAAGAAAGAACTTGTAGTTCAATAAGCCTATAATTTCAATTTAAGATGAAATTGTAGGCACTTCATACGCTACAAAAGTCATAGTGGATGCAATGAAAGATGTGTTTCTAAATCACAAGAAATGCTTTATAGACAAAAAAGTAAAGATGTTATAATTATTCAAGCAGTGCATAATGGTAAATGTATGAAAAATTTTTATTTTCAAATCTCTACTGGCCACTAAAATGACTGGGTTATTTTTTGTGTACTTCCTTGGCCACAATTTACATACATAGTTTTTTCTGCAGCTCCAGATGGTCCTCCAGAAAATGTGACTGTTTTAGCTACATCTCCTCAAAGTATTAATATCAGCTGGAGTGAACCTGCCATCATTACGGGACCAACATGCTACCTCATAGACGTTACCTCAGTAAGGCAACTCTGTTCTCCTGTCAGTAGTTATGCAGATGTTTGCTCATGTGAACACCACAGCAGGTGTCCTTACAGAAATTACAATACAGAAATGACTGCATTGAAAACCAATATGACTGTCTATTTCCACATAAATTCAACATCAGAATTGATGGTACATTTATTAATTTTTAATGGAAAATAAATTAATTACTTCATATTAAAAATTTGTTTTAATAAGAGCTCTTGGAAAAAAAAAATGTAGCTATAAATGTACACGGGAAAATGTAGTTGAGCTTTGTGCAAGTTGTACCTCTTTCTAACCAGGATGACTTTCATTTTCTCCAAAGGAAGAAAAGTTATTGCAGTGATTTTACAAACCAAAGTGCGGAGCCTAGTGAAAGGAAATGACTTGTACAAAGTTACATGACACCAGAGGGCAAACTTTAAATTCAAACTAGATTTCTCACTTTGCACTTGGTGCTCTGTCCATCAGATTAGCTGTATTTGGTACTACAGCAATAACACTTCTTTTTCCTTGATCTTTATAACCAAAAACAAGCTGGCATAAGAGAAAAACTCCAGTGGCCTTTCTGTTTTCATCCTCTACTATCCTTAGAAAATTCCTTAAAACCACCATTAATAAACCTCATTTCCTGCCCTGTGGCATGATATGCATCTAAGTTCAAGCACATGAGAAGTAGGATATAGGTTCCTTTCTCTACCAGAAGTTATAGACACAGGACTATCAATGAAAGTAAGAAGTAGTGTACCAGACTTTATCCAGGAAAAGTTGCAGTTTGCAGTTTCAAAACTTCTGAATCAGTCTGTCAGATAGCAGCAACAAACAAACAAACAAAATTAAGGACTACTCCAAACTATTTAAATCCTTTAAATAGAAAGTTCTTTTAATTTCTGAGAAGAGAGTAAGGCTATGTGTGTATTTTCAATGTTTCTGAGTCTGTCAAAAGAACTACAGATATGGTAACTTAATGCTGAGATTTTTGTGCAAAATTTCTAAGGAGGTCAGTAAAAAACCGTGAAATATTTTTAATTACTCAGAAAAGTTAAAAGAGAGACTAATGTGTAGTCCTGCATTTTCTCTTCCTCTAATTTTATTGTACAAGATGTAGAGTGAAATCTATTCTGCTCTGAACATGTTTCCAGCAGTAGAATGGCAGGAAAAAATATGTACGACAGCAAGGGGACTACTTACAGGGAGGGAATGATTCCTTATCCCACTGGGTAGGTCACTAGAAACTACATAACAAGAACCTACATAAAAAGCTTTATTTCTCCTTTAATAAAGCTAGAGAAAACTTCTTCGTCATGAAAAGTGCCTGTCACTTTTGACTAAACAGCATTATAGAGCAACAACAGAAAAACTTTCATGGTTTTTATAAAGCTTCCAGATTCAATTTTCAAAAGTGTTTTTGTATTTAATATTTAATCAATTTGTATTTAAACAATTCCTTCTCTGCCTGATAATTCCTAAATTACTGATGGGGTATAATCTGATTCTACATTCTGAAAATATTATAAATACCTTATCAATACAAGTTATAGTGAAATTCCTAAAGCAAGATGAACTATGGAATGTACACTATTCCATGTGAACATGCCAGCACTTAGAAGGAACTTAGAAAACTGTTTTAAATCTTCATGTTGGAAGACTTTGGTTTGTTTTTTTTTGCAAAAAGAGTTTGTTTGGGGTTTATTTTTCCAATCTATTTCAGATAATCAGCTTTGTGTCTGTGGGCTCTTGTAATCAGATGTTATCTGTCTAATAATCGGTAACTTCAGGTGTCAGTTCTGTAGAACTTTAGGAACAGACAAATCTATTCCTTCTTAAAGGCCAATAAATCTCTCACAGTCTTTTTCAGTGAAAATTTTAGTATATATTTTATTGTCCCAGTGGGAAATTTTTATGAAGACTCCAAATTCCACAAACGACCTGTATGTATTTTATTCAGTTTTATTCTCAACTGAGTATCTTTAAGGATTTATAAAAACAGAATCATTGAACAGAATAATTCAGGTTTCTACTCTGCTATGTACTAGAAGTTAATAATTAATATTCCTAGCTCAATGTGTTAGGGTTCAATTTAAATTGCTAGGATGTTCTTTGCAGTTTTTTAGATCAGAAAAACTAAAAAGTATTCCTTCATTATTGTTCCTCTGAGTCATGTTTTACATTGTCTTACTGTCTCCTATAATTAGAATACAATATAATTAGAATAGTCCTGAATAAAATATTCCTGGAAATGAGTAAAGAAAATGGAACTGAACCATTAAATTTGTTGAAGAATAGAAATAAATGTACTGACGTAGTGCTATGATTGTATTTTAGCTATTGTATAAATATTTAAATGCCAGGTTTTTGATAGTCAGAGAGAAGAAAGCATTTCAGCTCTTGCTGGCCATCTCAGGGAATGAATGTCTGTTTAATCCATCAGAAAGTTTAGTTCAGGTTAATTCTCAGTGGGAATATATGGCTATCTGTCAAATAAAAAAGTATGCTTGAGCTATTCTAATGTTTTATCAGGTGCATTTAATACTGTTTTCATTCAGTGGGAAAACTACTGTGCAGCTACCTCTTCTCAAATTATACGCCAAAGAAATACTAAAAACCTTATTAACTGAAGTAGTGGGAATAGACATAAATAAAATTTTGTAAATGATACTTGATCCAACACTAGAAAAGATCCAATTTTTTCCTTTTTCTCCTTTTTAAGGCTACCCTTAGAAGTGATTAATTGGATATAAAGTCTAACACTGGAGATTTTTCTACAAAACTACAGAATATTTGAGATGTAAGGATGAGAGGTACCCCAAAATGTAATCCAACACATAGTCTGCTCTAACATAAAAAGAAAGGTAGCCAAAGTATTCCTCACAGATTATTCATTACCCTTCCCATGTAATGTCCAGTGCTGAATATTGCTCAGCAACCCTCAATAGTTTGTTTTAGCTTCTAGATAAACTTACAGTTAAATTAGTTACTTATTTAGGTATATCATTGCAGGTCATGTAATTTTTGATTCTAATTGTATTTGTGCAAGTAAAATTTCTATCTTCATGAACTCTGTAAACAATTAATTATCTTCAATTTATTAGCATCCTTTTACTTATGTTTCAAAGTTATTACTATGTCTCCTACTATCCTCCCTTTTCTAGATTGAACTCTAATTATTTCTGCTTTGCAGCTTTTCTAGTGAGAGAATTACTCCTTCCCCACTGTCCTAAAAAGGGCTTCTGTTACTATATCCCAAGAGGAATTGCACTTTTTGCAATTTTATTCACATTATAAAATGCTGCCCACTTTTCTAGTGTTTTTGTATTCCAAACCATTTTCTGCTATATGGCTGCTCATCTTCTGGATCTTTTCCTAGTTTGATTCCCATTTCAGGTCACTACAGTTCCCCTAGCCCAGTGTCTATAAATCAGTTCCTGTTTGCTTGGTATAAGATGGCACCAAAGAACCAGCCCATGTCCTTTATATTCCTTTAAGTGACAGGGGTAAGACAGGAGCCTATTCCCCAGGACAGCTTTCTAGTCTTGGCAGCTGGAGACTTCTTGTGAATTCTTCCATGTAACTAGCTCGAAAAGTGGAAGAATAGAAGTTAAATAAGATGTTCAAATGATAATTTCCTGCTTTTGTGTGTTTCAAGCCTTGTAACAACTTTTTTGGTTTTTTGGGTTTTTTTTACAGGTAGATAATGACAACTATAAAGCTCAGTTTTTGAAGACAAATGATGAGAGGAAAGTCTTAGAAATTTCTGATTTAAAAGCATATACAAGGTATTCTGTAGTAATCATTGCCTTTACAGGGGATGTTAATGCTGCACTCCTAGAAGGCAAGGCTAGTTCTCCAGTAATTGTCTCCACTTTTGAAGCAGGTTTGTATTTTTTTCTTCTTTGTAGGGACCAAACTTTGCAGTTTTTTCTCTAACTTGACAAATACTTGAGAATTTTGAATACAAGGTGTGCTTTTAATACAGTTGTGTCCTCGCAATATTTTTTCTTAAATATTTAAAAAGTCAGTAAACAGGAGAGGCTTGGATTTACCTTTAGTTATGCAGGGATCCTGACTTGCTTCGTGTAAAATTTGGGTGTGTGCATCACAGCCACCTACATTGCTTCTATAGTCAATGAAGAGAGAGGTCCTTTCTATTTTAGCATGTATATTCTTAGGCAGGGATAACTGCCTTGTGGAGGTGTCTGTTTCTCTTGAGAGACTGCTGAAATCTCTATACAAAGTCCTTTTTTTGGTGCAAAATTTAAACATATAAAAATTAAGTGAAGTGAATCCTACCACTTATAAATTGTACCTGTACTGACTTGAGGACACAATCTGTGTATTCTCAGTGGAACAAAGTTGCTAGTGAAGGCTTGCAGGGATCTGTGCTTGAGTCAGCTGTCCCATAGACTCCAAACATTATCTGAAGAATGAGCTAGATATTAAGGTGACAAAAGTTTCTGATGCTATTAAGTTACTCAGAGAAATAAAACTGAGATGAGAGTAAGAAACTGCATAAGGGCCTCATGACACTCTTACAGAAAAGTAGATAGGATTGGCATTTGATGAGAAAAGTATAAATAGATGTACATGGGGAAGACAGTCCTAACTTTACATACACAGATCATCGTTATTCTCTACTATGTATGCTGGTTTTGAATTGTTAAACAAACAGGCAAAAAATAAAAATATTTTCTCAAAAGGTGTTAAAGTTTTGTTTCATTCAAACTAATTATCAACTATGTATAAAGTACAATTCCCTTATCTTTGGTGAGGTCAGCTGCAGGTCAACTTTTTTAGTTACATACTCAGGTTAACTTCAGATTTAAACATACTACACAGTGATTGTATTTATCATTTACCTTTCTTTTGATGTATGAAAATCCAAGGTGCCATATGATATGATATGATATGATATGATATGATATGATATGATATGA
>JAWWEV010000043.1:38845219-38867718 GCA_035583235.1 Hafferia zeledoni
ATATGATATGATATGATATGATATGATATGATATGATATGATATGAGTGTATATATGTATATCTCTCCAATGCCTTTAATTAGTTAAATTCTAAGGATTTCATGACCAGTTTATATCTATGGAAGGTGATAGGGTCTTTTACTGTGGAAAAATTAAAGAATATTAAATTAGGTGGTAGCTGGGATTATCCTGAGACAGACAGTATTCTGTGATACCCTTTTTGGTAGCCCTTTCTCTTATGTAAATATGTGATACATTAGAAGGTGCAATAACCTTAGAGAGAAATATTTTTTTCCATCTCCTCTGGTTAGTACAGCCTGAGTTAGGACCAGTTTACACAGATTTACTCCAGAGAAGCCCTTGTAAGCATTTGTTTGTTGGTATAAAAAGAAAAAGGAAAGTATGACAACTGCATCTAAATCCTTGGCTGAATGTGTTTACCTTCAGTTGTTGATTTCATTGTTTAGAGGTCACACTCCATACTTGTCTGCTCTGGTAGAGCAATAAATATTTAGCTACCTGCAAAGAACATTACAGCCTTTCCTTTTAGATAGGGACATTGGGAAATGATTTATACCTTTGCTGTCTTGAGCATAAGCTACTGGAATAAGCATTTGACAAGAAATTACCTCTGGGAAAAATGCATGTTGTGCCTCAGCTAGTGGAAAATGTTTTCCTAAAGAGTTAGCTGTGATAAGCAGAGACTGTTAGGTGCACAGTGGCTTGTTTGTATGTTGGAAAGGACGTTGCTGTTGACAGATTGCCTTCAGAAAGGGATACTCACTGACACTTGCTTCTTGCTTGTCAATCCGTGTAAGGGTCTGTTTACCCGGGGTGTATTTCAAGGTATAATGATGCCTTCAGTCTTTCTGAGTAGAGACTGCTGAGTTATCCAATCATTATTTTAATGTTTGTGGCATTAGTTTCTATCATTAGGAATAGGATTTTAGTAGATAATTAACTTTTTATTGTCTTTATGAATATTTACATATGCTATAATTATTTGAGATTTTTAATAAAACCCAGAAAATGCCAATGAAATAATGTTGATATGCAAAAAATATTATTTGTAATTGTTCAAATTTTACTCTAATAGTAATAGTAGGATACTGATTAGGTGGATTATTGAAATATTTATTCTAGTGCCTGAAGACCCACCTAATAATATAACCTTTCAGAAGATACCAGATGAAGTAACAAAGTTCCAAGTAACATTTGTGCCACCATCTGAACCAAATGGAAATATTCAAGTGTATCAAGCTATGGTTTACAATGAAGATGATCCTGCTGCCATCCAGATCCACAACCTCAGTGTCATTGAAAAAAAAGATCAGTCAGTCACTGCCATGATAGAAGGACTAAAAGGAGGACATACCTACAATGTCAGCGTAAGAATCAATACTTTTCCCTTGGATTTTTTCTTTTATATGTGTGAGATTTGTCTGAATAGGGAGCACAGGCCTTGACTTAATACAAGATTTCCATGCCAAGAATGTTGGGGAGCAAAGAGAGGCAAGTCTGAGGAACAAGGGGAGCAATGAACAGGACACATCCCTAGCCCAGAATGCCAGTTCATATGCTAGCACAGCAGTCTGTGACACGTCATCACAAGTTCAGGACTAAATCTCTCTCTGAAGTTCACTGCTTGCACTGCTCATTTGGCTCACATGCAAGGTCAGTTCTGCAAGGGGAGCTTGCTAGCAGTATGTGTATGAAGTGTTTTCAAATAGTCAGAAACACAGGAGAGGAGGAAACAGAACTCTTTAAGTGAGCTTGTTTTCTCCTTTTTGTAAGAGCTACATTAAAGCAATGAATGTTAGTGCTCTTAGGATTATAAAGTAATACAAAGTAAGTTTTAGCAAAGTGTGAATGACGAAAGGATTGTTTTTGTGTTCATTGTTGCTTCATATATAACCAGAATTGGCCAACATGAAGCTCTTATAAATACTCAGTAAAGAAATGTTTATTTCTTTAAGGTGTATGCAATTAATGGTGCTGGTGCAGGGCCAAAAATTCAACTGAAAATAACCATGGATATAAAAGGTATGTCTCATAAGTACCCTTTAGCTGAAACCTCTGTAAGTGCTGAAGAAATTGCCAAGTACACGGCTGTGTGCCTTCAGCTTTTATTGAGAGGCCACAAAATGTAGGAACAGGGTTATATAACTGATAGCCCTGAATTATAGTGTTCAGTTTTGCTCCCTATTACTGATCATTTGCTGTTTGTATCTGAGCAATTCTTTAAAACATGTGCAGACTCAGTGAAGAATATAGTTTTTAGAGGTTTAAGACATCAAATAGAACATTAAGTCATCCCTGAAAATATGTTGGAGATTTTTCTTGTGTAGTGCAGCAATGTGGCTGAACAATGCACCCATAGTGAAAATATTGTAAAACAGAACTCTGTGGTATGTCTTTGTTTAAAAACAGAACCACCAAGGCCCAAAAAGAAACCAGCACCGGTTTATGATACCAATGGGGCATTACTCGTCACAGCTACAACAATTACAATCAGAATGCCAATATGTTATTACACTGATGATCATGGTCCTATCAAGAAGATACAAGTTCTTGTTGTGGAAGCTGGAGGTAGAATTTTATAAGTTCTCTTGAAAACTGTTTTCAGGTTCAGGCTGTTTGTCTTTTTTATTTCTTTTCTTTTCTTTAGAAAACAACTATCAAAGTCACTTTAGCTGTGACTAAGAGCAAAGTATCTTTCACAATACCTGTAGAGTGGGTACTGGGTACTGGGTTTTGGGAACACTTACCAATGAAGTGTCATCCATGCAGTTTGAAGCCACTAATATTAATCTGTATTGTATTTCTTTATTTTCTATTTCCTTGAAAAAACACCCAACATTTGACATTTGTTAAGGTAAACAAATCGGAAACCTTTTATTTTTTTTTTTTTTTGCAAGGTTATTGTTCTGTCACTATTAGTGTTGCCTGTAAAAGAATGCAATCATGTGCATTTGATATTTCCATTTCATAACTGGGGCAGAGACAGTTATATAAATCCCTTCTGTAGACTGTGGGGAACAATGTTTATTCCCTTGTACAGACTGATGAACATTTACTCATATGAACAGTGTTGTGAAGCATTTTTGAGTAATTGCTTACCAATGTGAGCGGCAGTTTCATGATGGGACATCATATGGTCAGGCTTACTTTATTTTAAGAAGGACAAATTCCAGGTATTTAATTGCCTTCTTTACTTGCTTTCAAAGTATAGAAGTAAAATATTCACATTAAGTGAACTCACATTATGTGTCTCACTTCTTTCAGAATTTTACATTTTAGACTAATCCTAAAGACATTTATTTTATAGCTATTGCTGTGAAAATTCTCTTGAACTGACAGAAATGCAAACACCACGCTAAGTAACATTTTGAAGAATTTTTGCTTTTCATGAGCACCATCCATGGAGGCAAATCGAGTAATTTAATTGATGAAACAATCTTTACTGTCTTAAGTAAACACTTTTTTTGCCTTTGCTGAGTTGGCTAGCTAACAGGCTCAGTTTCAAAGTGGCTTGCACTAGTAATATCCTCTACAGGTGGAGCTCCTGTGTGAAATTGCCCCTCAAATTTTCTAGCTGTGATTCAGTTTACTTAGAGATAAAAAACATGGATAGTGCAGATAGTAAGAAAATTAGGGTTCAAGTGCAAATGCAGCTATAGATTCAGTTGTGTAAGTGGCACCAATAGCATGCTAAGCTCTTAAAAAAATTAATTTCCTATTCAACTTCTCTAATTACAGTCTGGCTAGAATGTAAATCATATCTATTATTTCTCTTCTTGATAATAGCTCAGCATGATACAAATGTTACTAAGTGGTATGATGCCTACTTCAATAGACCAAGGCCATATTTTACAAATGAAGGCTTTCCAAACCCACCATGTGTAGAAGGAAAAGAAGATCTGAATGGGAAAGAAGAGATATATGTCATAGGTGCTGATACTACGTGTATGATATCAGGCAGTCAAGACAAAATATGTAATGGCCCACTGAAACCAAGAAAGCAATACCTGTAAGTATATTTGTCTCTGTTTGTCCAAGAGAAGGATTTAAGTGAAATACAGACCTATGCAAACACATAAATCCTGTAGTTTAATTAGAAAAGATGAAGATTGAAATAATTTTCATGTGTATTTAATTTTAAATACTTGTCTGAGCATAAATATGGGATAAAAATTTTTTACAAAATTGATCAAGCAACAGAAGATGCTTACTGAGTTCTTAAATTTAATAAACCCAAATTCAAACAACTGATTCATATAGGGCTGTTTAATACATTCACAATATTGACAGTGATTCCTTGATGTCTGTCATATGTCACTTTTGCATGTGAATAATTCAACTTCACTAAGTTGGAATAACTTTATTTTTAACTTTATTTTAACTTTTTATTTTTAACTTTTAACTTTATTTTTAACTTTATTTTTAACTTTACTAAAGTTTATTTTTACTTTACTAAAGTTAAAAATAGTTTTTTTGTTTCTAAGTGAAACAATATTTAAGAAAATGCACATTTTTTATATTATTAATTTTCTTTCTTTTATTTCACAGATTTAAGTTCAGAGCAACTAACATTAAAGGACAGTTTACAGATTCTGACTATTCTGACCCTATCAAAACATTAGGTAAGGCAAGTGTCATTTACTGAAGTTTTCTCTATTTCTGAGGGCCTAGACAATTCCATTTTTCTTTTTATAACAGAAGTAAATAATCTCTACTATTGTGTTGCCAAAAAAGGGAAGAAAATAAATTTTCAGTCAATATTAGTATAGATAAAATAGAGCGGGTCCTTTAATGAAAGCACTTTCAGGTGCAACAAAATACATTAGTGTACAATACAGTGTGAGCTTTCACAAATTTATAACACTACTTAATTATCATAACTAATGGATTCATCCAGCCCAAATATTTTCCATCCCCTGAACCTCCCCAGGTCTGTCCTTTTGGAGCTTCTCCAAGGGTTTCAGGCCTTCTATCCTGCTTTGACTACAATCATATCTTCCAGGTTCAAGTGTCCCAAACAAGATGTTCTTGCTGAAATCTTTTCCTTGAAAAGAACGTTAAACAGAACTTCAAGAATGTGGCACAAACTGTGAGAAAGAGGTTTAGTAACTGTTCTAAAGTGTTAAAAACTATACAGCTCTATTAAAATCTATGAATATATTAAAATCTTAAAGATCTTAAGGCATTGGTTGGTCCTAGCTTAACTAAAATGGCTGAGGAAACATATTTATAGCCTTGTATGGCCTTTTGAGATTGCCAAGAGATTTTACCTCAGCCTGGACTGTTAAATGAAGAAGTGGTATCAACGAAGTTCACTTACAGAGATACAGTTATACCAATAAAAATACAATATTGTCAGGATCATTCCTTTTGCTTGTTAAACTGCCAGGAGCTATACTGTTTGTGCTGTATCCTTCTGTGCTCAATGTAGAACTAGTATTGTATACTCTCGTCTGGGTAAAAAACTTGCTGGATGGTCAAGCCCAAAGAACTAAGACTAGAGGAACAAGAGCACCCTCAGCCGGTTGCAGATGACATCAAGTTGGGCATGGGTATTGCTTGATCTGCTGGAGAGTAGGAAGGCTCTTCAGGGGGATTTGGACAGGCTGGATCCATGGTCCAAGGCCAGTGGTCTGAGGCTTAACAAGATCAAGTGCCGGGTCCTGCACTTGAGTCACAACAATCCCAAGCAGTGCTACAGGCTTGGGAAGAGTGTCTGGAAAGATGCCTGAGGGGAAAAAAGACCTGAGGATATTGGTCATTAGCATGAGCCAGCAGTGTGCCCAGGTGGCCAAGAAGGCCAATGGCATCCTGACCTGTATCAAAAATAGTGTAGCCAGCAGGATCAGGGCAGTGATTTTCCCCCTGTACTCAATGCTGGTAAGGCCACACCTTGAGTCCTATGTCCAGTTCTGGACCCCTCACTGCAAGAAAGGCACTGAGGTGCTGAAGCATGTCCAGAGAAGGCAACAAAGCTGGTGAAGGGTCTGGAGCACAAGTCCTGTGAGGAGCAGCTGAGGGACTGGGGTTGTTTAGCCTGGAGAAGAGGAGTCTCAGAGCAGACCTTATTGCTCTGTACAACTGCCTGAAGGGAGGTTGTAGCCAGGTGGGGATTGATCTCTTCTCCAAAGTAACAAGCAGTAAGACAAGAGGAATTGGCCTTAAACTCATAGAAATAGTTGTCAAGCATTGGAACAGGCTGTCCTGGGAAGTGGTGGAGTCACTGTCCCTGGAGGTATTTAAAAGATATGTAGAAGTGGCACTTAACAACATGGTTTAGTGGTGGACTTGGCAGTACTGGGTTAGTGGTTGTGCTCTGTTATCTTAAAGGTCTTTTCCAACCTAAATAATTCTGTGATTCTATTCCAGTGAGCCTAGTGACAGGTAATCTGAGGACATGACCCTCTAGCCTGTATCTATATCCTTTAGATATAGACAAAACCTCAGATGAATAAATAAATTAATATTGTGTAATAGAATGCATTTAGTTCTAATGTCACTAGCCAATAGGCCAGCTGTTATTTGGCCTGAAATCCAACATAATTCCTTCATGGCCATGTTGATCTACCCCCAAAATTGGGAATGACATTTCTTATAGCAAATTGTAATAAGATCTTTTTAATACATTGTCAAGTGAAAAACTTACTTAGCTAAGCATTAGTCCTGACTTTCTGAAAATGGATCCCAAGACAACTGGATGAGTACCCAGAAGAATTTTA
This sequence comes from Hafferia zeledoni, assembly GCA_035583235.1. Classification (NCBI taxonomy): domain Eukaryota; kingdom Metazoa; phylum Chordata; class Aves; order Passeriformes; family Thamnophilidae; genus Hafferia; species Hafferia zeledoni. The sequence goes on from JAWWEV010000043.1 coordinate 38,851,960, forward strand.
GTGGGCATATCTTTTTAATTTGGTATTCATATTCTGTGCTATGAGCTCCCTTATTCATCTAATCCATTTTAGAAATTTGTTACATGATCTGATACTGAAGACCCTGAAATGTTAATTCACTGCTTCAGTATTCTGAAAGGCTCTGGTACTATTTCTCTAGCCCTGAATGTTTTGGAAAGTGCAACATAAAAGCTGGTTTTTTATGTTCTGAGTTTAAAAGTTCTAATTCAATGAAGCAAATATTTTGCTCAGTAAGAGAAAGATAGTGTTCCAATTAGGAAAAAACAAGTCTACTGGAAATGAATCCAACTGTATCCAGTCCTCCGGGCAACTTTCTCCTTTCTGATAGAGAAGTCTGCAATACTTAGTGGCAGGCAGATACTGTAATTCATTCACCCATATATTGTTACTGAAAATTTGTGACATTTTCTACTTTGTAGATGATAAATAAGCATAATCTGCTTGTATGATGAATCAAATGTAATAGGAAAAAAAAAACACCAAACAAGGGATATATTCTTCAGATATCCATGGCCTCTCATATCCACCCAGGGCCTTTTGTGCTAAACTGTAACATCAAGCACTGCTTTTTAAGGCCAGACTACAGCATCCTCTTGTCTGGCCTTAACTTCTAAATTTCAGGGCCTATACAACAAGAAAAAAACCTTACATGGAATAGATTATTAAAAGTTCTTTAAATGTTTTTTTATAAGTTCTGTGAAATCAACATCAAACTGAGGTATCACAAGTGATGCAGGTACTGCAGTTGAGTGGTCTTGAAAATACAGCACAGACAATGTCATTACCAGTGTCATCTCCAGTAAGAGAAATTAGATTTTTTCAGACACGTTTTCTTGGGAGACACATAACACAAGGAACCTTGCCCAAAAGTCTCCTTTCAAAACATGCTTTGGTTATATGGACTTCAGCATTGGTTTAGAGGCATAACTCAGAAAACATATGAGAAAGATTTAGATACCTCTGAGACCAAGTTACTTCTATTGCACTCATAACACCAGCTTCTTTCCAAGAGAAATTTATGGTGCCTTAAATCAGAATAGCAATTTTATTTTAAAACAATTAGCTTATTTCATAATCATTACTGAAATTTTCAGTTTTCATTACACTCTCACTTTAATAGGTAAAACACTAATTTGAATTTTGGCAGAGGTATTCATGACACTGCAGGGAACCTTACATTGTTTTGGTTTCTAAATCTACTTGTAGATTTCTACCTTGTAGAAAAGGTAGGTCTTTGATCTGGAAAATCAGAAAGCTATCCTTGTATCAGTACAATTTAATACTGCATGTTTGAAGAGGAAAAAATACAGAAAACCTTGAGAGATTTAACTGTGACAGATGTCAGATGGTCTTGTTAAACACAGGAATTTTGCTAGGAAGGGACACTGAAGCAGAAATTATTGGAACACACAGCTGCAATAATGTTTTTTTTTAATTATAGTAAAGGATACATTTTTAATAGGATGCACCCACTCAACCATACTTGAAGTACCACAAACCTCCTCTTGAGCTGAAGAGGTGGAGTTTCTTTCTCATAACCCATGACTGACATTGCAAAATTCATGTCCATACTACAATGAAAGGTCAGGCTTTTTCTATGAGGCATTTAACATGTAATGATAAATAGTGTTTAAACTTCTAATTAATCAAGGCGGATTGTAACTTTTTTGTAAACTCTGATAACTAGTTCAGCAAATCATTGTGGGGAAACTGCTAGTCCTGTGTAAGTGTACTTTTTCTACCTGATAAATAAGGCTGTTTAGAAAGGAAATAATCAAAATGGGGTTTCCTGACACTGCTTTTTGTGTAGAAACTGAATTTACGATATTTTATTAATACACCTTGTCCTCATGTATTGAGCACAGAATTACACAACATAGTATTTTTTTCTTCTTTCCCTTGCCCACGATCATCTTTACAGATATGTCTACACAGACAGGTGTAGTCCTTCCCTGTTGCAAAGAAGTAGGACAAAATGTGGGATTTTTATTTTTGGTGGGTATTCTGCCTGCACTGGTTTGATTAATAGCATCGATATTGTTTGGACTGATGTTACTTGCAGGGTTTAACACAGATTTCACTGTTCACTGCAAAATGGCTAGAACCATTGTAGAGGTTCCACTGGGTATTCTTCTGCCCTTCTTCAACATTGCTAACATATTTGCCTTATCACAGTGATAACTCAGTGGCACAGAATTTTTCATGCATTTTCTCATTGAAACAGTTTTGTATATACTTGTTTTTTTATTCTATTGTCTTTCCCTGGCCTAAAGTTATCTTACCTTGTAGTGTCCGATGTTGGATCTAAAACTTTGCTAATGTAGTGAAAAAATTATTTTAAGTGTTTTTGCAACTATACTGAATTCTGTTGTCTGTCATTTCATTCAGGCATGATATTGCTTATTCATTGTTACTTTTGGTCTACAATAATTTCACACTTCCGTATGTTAAATTTCTACCTCACCTACTGTTTACTATACTGTATTATTGTAACTGATTATTGCTGCCTACATGAAGAACCATGTATCTGATCTTACAAAATTGCACTCTACTGTTTTCTTCAGATAAATCAGAATAATTTTGAATTTTAATCACGTTCTCCCATGCACATCAGTCATTCCTAATTGGCTCAGCCTTGGCCAGTGACAGGAAACCCATCCTGGAGCTGGCTGGCATTGGCTCCACCAGACACAGGGGAAGCTTCTAGCAGCTTCTCATAGAAGCCACCCCTGTAGCCCTCCTGCTACCAAAACCTGGCCACAGAACTCCAATACAGTTTTCTATAGGGGATCAGCAAATGCAGGTGAATGTCAACATAAGTGAACAATACAGGTAGTAGTATTCCCTTGCTTTTCTTATTCTCACTGTTGCCTAAGGGAAAAAGAGAGTGAGGTTTTTTTTACATAGGTACTGGATTACCTGAAAAGCTGGGAAATTAAGTGAGTCTCTGAAATTTAGCACTAAAAGAAAGGTTCAAAAAGAGACCCAGAAATTACTAATCTAAATAGTTTAACAGTTTTTGCATGACCTTTCATTCTCATCTGGAAGGACAAATTAGAATATGAACACCTTTTTTATCAGAGGCCTTTGTGATTACTTTTGACCAACTGGTGGTAGTTCCTGACAACATCACCAGTTCTCACATATAAAAAGAGCATGAGTTAATGGTCAGTGAGGCAGACTAATAAAGAATTTTCAGATCTGGTCACTAGTTGAATTCCTTCAGCACTCTCCAAATATCTCTAGAATTAGCATCTTTTATTTTTTGCCTGTGAGTGACAGCTGCAAGCCTCATAGCTTTAGGATTGTGCTCTTCCTCTTCCACTCAAGGAGTTTTCATCCTCCTTTGTTCTTGGCTGCACTGAGACTGAAGCAGGCGCTCAGGTCAGGCCAATGTTCAGACTGGTATTACTGCATTGTAGACTTACCTTAACATGTTTAGCAAGCTGTCTTGGGTTGAGCAAAACTGAAAAGCACCAAGGTATGGCTGCACATATAGCCCTGGCCATGTACTATTAATATTATGTATTACATAGATCAGCAATGCTCAGGAACCTTTACATTAATTGTTTCTGGTTTTGTTATATTATTCTTTCTGAAGCAGCTCTGCAGCCAACACAAAACAGATCCAGGCGTACAGAGAAAAAAGGAGTCTGTCTCTCATCATTCCCTTATTTCACACTGTCAGAAATGTAAAGATTCTAAAGAAGATATTAAATACTAGCATTCCACTTTCTGTTGCAGGTGAAGGACGAACAGGAAGATCTGTAGAAGTTATCCTTGCTGTTACTTTGTGTATACTTTCAGTTATTCTTTTGGTGGCTGCAGTATATGCTTTTGCAAGGTGAGCTTTATGTATCCTTGCCATAGCATGTTTGAAAACACTCAAAAATATTTTAAAGAAAAGTTGAAACAGTCCTATAAATGGAATCAATCTGTCATTTCAAAATGTGTTAGTTTTTGGTTGGGATTTTTTTGTCTTTTATGTAGAAACTTAGGTAGGGACTCACAAAGACTTTGGTCTTGATAGAATAATCTCCAATGATGAAGAAGAAAATCCAACTTGTCCATAGAGTAAATCAGAGAAGTAGCCTATTTTAAGCTTTGAGAGCCACTTCTCTGTTGACAGACCAGAGTGCCAGCTGGTTGCAGTTATCATGATGGCTAACACTATTTATAGCTGGATTTGAAGTAAATACTCTAAATTCTATTTTCTGTCTTCCTAATAATTTTACCAGTTAAATACACTGAAGTCTCACACATGTAAGAGAAATTGAGTCCTAATTCAAATTGTGAACAAAATCTGATGTAAAGAAGCAGGCTGGGTGCTGCATACACAGTGTTTGAGCCTTCATCAGTTCTGTTCTTCCTCAGCTGCATTATTCAGGCATTACCAAAAGATTTATGCAGGAAAACTAAAAGAATACAGCAGCTAGATTCTTTCTTCTGAATTTTAGACAACGTTACCTCAGGATTTCACTAAATTACACTGTTGGAAGGGAGAGAAGAATAAAAGCCAAGGAAGTATTTCCAGCAACCATTTTACAGTTTCAGCCTGTCAAATCAAAGTATTGACATATGTGTCCTTAAATCTTTTGCATATTTATTCTGCCCTGTTATTTTCTGTTTAGAATTCGGCAAAAGCAAAAAGAGGGAGGCACATACTCCCCACGAGATGCTGAAATTATTGACACTAAATTCAAACTGGATCAGCTGATCACAGTGGCAGACCTGGAGCTGAAAGATGAGAGATTTACACGGTAAGCGTACTCCTTAGGCAAAACAGTAGTCAAAAAGGTCTGTAGCCATGACCCCTTTCTGACCTTTGCTTGTTTGGAAGTGTTTGTGCTGTTCTTATTTACACAGGTCACTGAGATCCTTTTTCAAAGAATGACCTCCATCCTCAGGACACTTCTCACTAGCTTTTAGAAAATCACTTAATCTTAAGCTCTTTTTACAACAAGATAAAGATCTAAGCGCAAATCACTGTTTAATTGTGTTAGCCAAAAAAGGGATAAATATTTTTAAACATGCAGAATTTCTGAGGTTTTTTAATGGCTCAGTGTTTTGTGTAGGCTGCAAACTTACGTAAGTATTTTGAAAGAACCAAACTCCCAGAAGTCCCAGTCAACTAATTCAAGAATAAGTCAACTAATTCAACAACAAATCAATTAATTCAATAACAAATCTGTCATTGTTAATTGACATAGAAAGCTTTTTTTTTTTTTTTTTTTACTGAAGGAATTTCCCTAACACCTGGGTTTCTGTGTAGCTCAGCACACTGGCTATCCTGACATCTACTCCTTTAAGGTGCACGCAGCAGTTCCAGGCTATTCATATTTTCTATCTCACAAGGACTCTTGTCACAGATATTGATCAGAAGGAAAATTGCTCTTTTTGACTGCCAGAAATAAGGATATTGTTCACCAAATATATATAATTATGATTCTCAATAATATGTGACATCCAACTGAGTTAGAAATGTTTGGTACACATTCTTCACCTGCCTCTATTTCCCCTGCTGTGTCACAGATGAAGCACTGTGGTAGGCAGTCTCCCAGAAAATGCGAAGACTAAAATAGTGTTGCTCTAGTAGTCAAACCATCCTACTGTTGCAGACTAGGAATAGCTGGAAGATGAAAGGTTTTAGCTGTTGACTTGGGCTTTTTGTATGTCTACGTGTGTGGTACAGAATAAGTTGATTGCATGTACAAACCTGTCCAAACCAGAGCACACAGGAATGGCTGCTTGTGACAGATGAGAAAACATACTGTGAATCATCTGGAAATCATTGCCATTACGGCTGTGGTATGTTCTGCTGTGATACTTGTTGTGCAGATAGCATTGTTTAGTACCTGCTAGTAACAGTGGGAAGCATCCTCTGAAGACAGGACCATTGCCAATGCACTGTGATAACTGTCTCCTACAAATTATCTCAATGGATCTTCAAAATTACCTTGTTTTCAAACTGTTAGCTGAATAAGAATAGTATTAATTTTGCTTATGTACTAAAGTGTTAATGGATTTTACTTCCAGATACTCTTCATTTTTCTTTAGACGCAAGGAGATATTTGTCATCCAGTAAGTTATTGTATTATTAAAACAACATGGTGTGTTTTCCATTCTGTTCTTTTAACTTGTGTGTTACTATACTATATTGAGCAATATAGTTACAATGAAATGTCAAGCTTTGCAGTTATATTAATGACAAAATTTTATTTGTCATCATGACATCATGTCTATTTTTAGTCCCTAACATTATGTTATAACAGTTCCACAACTATTTTGAAATAAATCAAGGCAATTTTTACATGGAAATTATAACACATTATGGCAATTTAGCCCTGAGATATACAAGGTATCCTAGTAGTGCAAATGTGACATAAAAATATACCATTAATTTCCTTTAGCAGTTAGAATGTATATACTTAAGATAAATTCTCTTTTTTTTCTTACCTGCCTTTTTTACTCACACTGCAGCTGTTTCATACTATGCCCTTACAACCTCAGCAACATATCCACACAGTCAAATCTTTTATCAGTTTGCAGATACTATTCTGCCATTTGTCTGTCTAAATTATGTGTAGTTTAGATTTTTACAGTCTCAAACTCTACAGGATAATTTCAAACTATATTTTTTCATACTTATGTACACTTCATTATGTGATTTAGGGGCAGCTATGCCTTTACTAAACAATGCTTCAGCAGTTTTACTTACATTATTTTAATGAGTCAGTCTCACATCTTGGTTTGCAATTTGTCATTTCGTTCCATCTGTATTTTTTTAATTTCCTCCTTCTGCCCCTTCTTGAATGGTCAAAAGTAAAGACTGTTTCTGTCATTGTAAGGTACATGATGCAGCTGTTAAATTTTTTTATTATTATTTTTCAAATAGTAGTGGCACTGAAGCTACAGTGTCCTCCTTGCTCAGGTCTTTTGTTGAACATTAGGACAAACTATAGAAGTTTGATGTGTAGGCACTAATTGAGAGGTCCTCAGGACAAGATTCAGGACATCTTTTCAACTGGAAGACAGAAAATGTACTCTGGAACCCTACTAGATAACATACCCATAGTAACGTGGGGCAGGATATCCTTTATCTGATCAAATTTTTTCTTTTATTATGGCTTTTTTTTTCTTTTTCTAACCTTCAAGGAATGTTTCAATATGTGCAATATACTGTTGTGGTAATGCCAGTGACCAAGAGACATTTTTGGTGTCTCTAATGCTGTCTTTATATCCTTCCTGGTAATGAGTTATATCAAGGAGCTGGCAGAGGCATGGCAGAATGTGCCAAGAGAGTTTACTGCAAAACCTAATGTCTAAAATATTTTTGCTGCCTATTTTCAGACTTATACAGTTGCATGAAGAGCTTCTGTACTTGTTGCCTTTGGGGAACATCTTTGCTGAAGTCTATCCCGACAAACCTTGTGTTGTCCCTGTAATACTCATGATCTGTTGTTAAAGCAATGACATGTTAGCATGTTAAATTATTGTATTACATGTTGATGTCTACAGTATAACCTTCACAAATTTCCCATGCGTTTGAAATGGGCATCACTGCATCTGCACAACCTACTGCCATACATTGGCTGAATTTAGGCAGGTATCTCAGCTGTGTTTGAAAAGCTTGCTGTGTTTCAGTTTATGGTATCTTGTAAGTGGATGAGGAAAGCATAGATGGGCAGAGACTCCTTTTCCAGACTGGCATGTTTGTATGTCTTGGATAACAGTAAATCAGCTGAAACCTTATCCAGCTTTCTATCCTGAAAAAGTGATGGGGAGTTTGTGTGAAAATCTTAGGTGATAAAAGAACCGTATAGATTCTTTTTTTCTCTACCTACCAATCATCCCATTCAGTGCTCATCTGAAGGGAATGTTTTTGAAACCAGGTGTTTTTTTATTTCTCAGACAGTATATTATTTATCATGGTAGCTACTATAAATCAATAAAGGCATGCACTTGCAGCTGACACAGTTTATCCACAAAATCAAAATACTCTAGCCTGCTCCCCAAGATCCTTCTTGACTGTCTGTCATACATTGTGTCTTCAGACATTCTCTCATACTTAGTGAATCGTGGCCTATGATCTTGGCTCACGTTCTCAGAAAATTTTTGCAGCTGGTATCACACAGGAAATAAAAAGAGGTAGAAAAAGGTTTTTCTGTTCTGTATGAATATGACTGCAAATATTTTTTATGATTCCAAAATCAAAAATTCAACAGCTTGAATCTTAGCAAATGTTCAATCAAAACATAGTATTTCACACATTTTTATAACTTTGTTCACATGAATTATTTTGCATTACAAAATGTCAGTTTGAGTAGAAAAAGATGAATTTAAAAGTGCCAAGTATCCCATTTTGACAATTTTGAAACTTTTTGGGGGGTTAAATTTTTTTCAAACTAGGAAATGAGTGGAAAATCCAAGTCCCCAGTGGTAATCTTTTACATACATAACGGTCATCATAAAAAAATTTGCTTGAAAACTTCAGGATCTAAAATTACTAATACTAGAAAGTACATATACACTGCCTCCCAACAAGTCTTTGCTAGGCAATTTATTAATTGCATGTAGTTTCTGAGGGCATGTAGGGAATTAAATCCTGCTGAATTCAGTGGAAAATGAGATCTTTATTAATCCAAAATGCTAACTTTGAATGTTTGGGACATACATTGCTCTCCATGATGGCGGAGATGGTGTGAGGCAGGCAATAACAGAAAACAACCTTGTTTAAAACAAATATAGCCCATCAATCTAAACAGGATTAAACATCTTTTTTTTAAGCACACTGAATATACATACACTGGGTGCTCTCATTACTTGTATAATTTGTCCATAGGGTTTGCCAAGTCACTTTTCAAAGCAGAAACTAATCTTCTGTGAATAGATTCTATCACTACTTTTCAGGGTGCATCACATTTGGTGAGAGACAAGTAACTCTTCCCTGTTTCAGATGCTCACCTAGGAGACAACCTTTCTGTCACCCTACTGTTGCAGTGATTTCTGCAGCAAGGATAAACCTAGGTAGATTCCTGTTTCTTAAAGTCTTTCCTTGAGAAGTTGCACCTTGTGGTCAATCCTTTGAGGCTTTTGTTTCACTCTGTGTGAGACAGATTGTCAAACAAATGGGGCACAGGCTCAGAGGAAATACTTCTGTAGGCGTTGCAAATCCCACGTAATTAGAAATCCTTTTGGAAGAGTATTGTATATTAAATGGCTGTCTGATCTCACCTTTCCTATATACTATACATCTGGTAGGTGTCTATATTTGAGGCAACAATTTTTCACACACATTACTTTCTACTGACCAGCCTGTTTCTTTCTGTGGACAGATCTGTCTTCCTTTGAGTGGGGATAGGCATGGCTTCTGCCTTGCCCTTTAATTCAAGAAGTTTCATCTAGTAATCAGATATCAAAAATAGGCTTCCTGAGATTTGTATCCCAAGAGTACAAAGTTTACAAGTGTATGTGTCCTGGTACAATGGAAGAAATGACCATGTGTTCTCTTTCCTTAGGCTTTTAATATTTAGGAAGGGTTAAGCTCCATATTGCTTTCAATTAACTTGCTAAAAATGAGTTCCTCCCTTGGTCCTAGGAAGTGTCAATGGTGCTTATGAGTTAAGCCTTTTGCCTACATAGTCATTTCTGTTGTTTTCTATTTGGACGAAGTTTTAATTCCCTGTGGATTTTAGATGATTGACCCAGAGAGAAAGCCGAGTCTGTGTGGCAATATGGTCTTCAGTTACCACTGCCAACACAAATAAATGCCTTCTTTCTAGCTCTATCATAAGTAATCTGAGTGGGATTCAGATTTTTGATAGACTTCAAAAAAAACCCCACACATGAAACAATACACTGTTTTAAAAGAAAATCAGATTTAAGGCAATAAAGCATTCTCTATCTTAGAGAATGTTTTCCTTTCCTAGTTTCAAAGTCAGACAAGTGGGAATCTGAAATGGCCAGGCTGAAATAGGGAAATTTTCAACCTTGTGGGTTGATTCTAAATTGTGCTCATCAAGATCTAGTGATATTTATATTCTTATGTTTATACAAAAGACTAGGAAATGTGGAGGACAAGGTTATAGGTAGATTATTGTTGAAATACTGTAAGATTATTATTACATATTCCAAGTCAAGAGATATGGAAAAAAAACACTAATTTTTTTAAGCCTAATGATGCAGACACTGAGAATAGGTGGAAGTTTTTAGTGAGAACACAAAATTTATCCCTTCTGAAGATCCTTACACAACAAAGCCGACATCTTTGCCACAGTTAGACAAGACAGATATGAATTTTCATATAAGCATTTAAAGTCAATAATCTTATTTTCTGAGCTGTCAAGCCACAGCTATGTGCACTTGCTACTAAGAGAAGTTCTAAAAATCAAGTTCTTCACTTAGATGTCCACAGAGAGATTAACGTGTCAATCCGTAGAGTCGTTGCTTCTTAAAAAACAGTATGCTGCTTGTAAAATGTGATATATTATTATGCCTTTAAAAATCACACATTATTAATATTACAAATTAATTAGAAAGCAACATAACACTAAATGTTTAGTTAATTTTCTAAGCTATTTCAGGGCTTTACTTCCCTGCTTTGAGTACAAATAAATAAAGGAAACCTGGTTGACTGAGGAGGTGTTAATGGTGCTGCCTGTTTCCTGTGGTTTTGCTGTTGGATCCATGTACCTTCAGCACTGAAGCACTAATGACACACTTGCATTGCTTATGTGCAGCACAGAAGTGATTTTTATTCCCTAATGACCAAACTGTATTTTCTTACTGCAAATTAGGTGCAGTAAGCCCCCACTTGCTTTGAATTTGAGAGGAGAGCAAACAGTATTTGAAAAATTACTGCGATGTCAACTGAGTCACAACTTTTTTCTGTTGTTCTATGGTAAAGATAAGTGAATTCAAAGAAAAAAAACAAGTGTAATTTCTTTGCAAAGACTGCTTATGATTTTATCCTGAAAAAAAAAAAAGCCTAAAAATCTTTATGTTCTGCTCAAACACAAATATATTTGTGTGCAGCACATTGGCACAGCTATTAAGAATACTTTTTCATTAGGAAACTTTAGGTCTGTAATGTTGCCAATACTACTAGAAGGTAGTTTCATCTGCCACATAATGCAAACAACAGAAGTTTGTTTATACATAGAACACAAGCTATATGTCTAAACATTCTGAACAAATAGAGTTGCATGCTCTGCTATCTTATTGTCTGTAAGAATGCATGACTTTTGTAGAGACAAACACATAAAAGGTGTACTTAGAACTTTTTTGAAGGGGCAAGTTATCTTTTAAACTGTATTATTTCAAACATTTTGCCTTGGTCCTTTAGATAAACTTTGCCAATCTAAGTGCCCAAAATTTGGTTTCTAAATCCATAACGCTGAGACTTTTTCAAACAAATTCAGAGGCAATATTGACCAACTTTCAAGGCCATCTGAAAGTCCCCTGAGTATAGATGCTCATGTAACATCTTCATGAAACTTGATGTGGGATCAAGTTAAAGATTTAATGTATCACTGTTTTTTAAATGGACATGCATGGAAACCACAGTGAACACGTAAAAAATGAGCATGAAACCAGGACACTCATTTTCAAAGTCTTCAGAAAAACAGCCATAGCTCTGGTTTCTGTAGAGGCAAAACAGTAGCATGATTCATCCGTGAATTATTTTAGATATCTGCTTAAAATTACATGAAATCACACCTCTTTCTCTTTATTGATTATAAAAGGAATTTAGAGTGACTAACTCAGAAATAGGTGTCTGAGTTCAGTCCCATTAATCCTATCCTTATGCCCTTAGAAGAATGATATTGGGTACGTAGTGTAAAATAAAGCATGTCAATGTATAAGAAATCTTGTGCTGCAAGTGTAGATTTTCCAAATTTGTATGAGCCCAAAGCATTGTAAAATCATCTGAAGAGAATTATAGAAACTGTAACTAACTTGTTCATATCTGCCAATACCTGAGATAAAAGCTAAGCAAGACAATCACCCAAGATATCTGAATTTGAACCCATAAGAGAAATAAATCTGGTTCTTTAGTTACTTCATATTTAATCTGGAACCTATTAAAATGTACAATATTGGTTAATTCAGCTTGCTACATTGAACAAAAATCTCTATTGCAGGTTGCTTAGTTATAGAAAATCCATCAAGTAAGTTTATTAAAGGTTCTCATGTTGTGTTCGTTGGTGAGTCTCAATGTGTGGTTCACTTCTCCGTGTTTAGTAGAAAAACCTCTCCAAGCTGCGTATAAATCATAAAAGCATGACTAATTGCATGGTAACTGGAGAAATGCTTTCTCTCTCTCTGGGGTGAAGCCTGCATGTCTGTGTTTTAGCTTGGGAAGTAATACAGGGATATTTAAACTCCTTGGGATTTAAAACCCATGTCATTATGAGGATGAGGTCACTGCAGTATTTTATATGTCTAAAACCTTGCAATGTATAAAATGTTTTCTGTACAACAAAGAATTAGGTACTTCAGAATGCAATGATAACTTCAAAAATCGACTTTAATGTCAAGACCTCACTTTGAAATGCTGTTACCTGTGAAAACAAACATATGCTACCGTATTGTTAACTTTAGCAACACAAAAAATTTTGTGAGGGGGAACAACAAAGGGAGAAAATGTTTCTATTTTAAGTGACCGAAAGGAAATCAAATAAACAAGCTGTGAGCAATTTATAATTTTCTGCCTGTAATCTGTTTCTATTGAACTGAAAAACATTGTTTATTAATAAACTGCAGTTAATAAAAAGAAGGACAAAGGTATTTCCTATTGGTTTCTAATTCTTCTATCATTACTTTCAGGCCAATAAGCAAGAAATCCTTCCTCCAGCATGTTGAAGAGCTTTGCACAAACAACAACCTAAAGTTTCAGGAAGAATTTTCGGTATGTTGCTAGCAGTTGTCACAACATCGCAAGACCTTCAGTCGTTTCATGTGTCACATTTCATGTCCATTTTAAGCAGACAAGGCCATGAAGGACTCTGGCCTTGATAATCAATACCCAATTACCAGGTTGATTGTTTAGAAAGTAATATTACACTGATTTGAATTCTGCAGTCTGTACTGCAACCTTGTCAGAATTATTCACCTTACTGTCAGCAAAAGATGATCTTTTTTAGACTTCAGCCTTGGCAAGAACACCATATTTATGCTTTTACATATATAGTGATGCATATGTAGTTACCCTACGAACAGGTTAGAGTTTTTTTATCATACATAACAGTATATTTTGCTGCTGTAAATATGTTCATTTTCCAGAGGGATGATGACCCAAAAAACACGGTGATTGTATATTCTTTGAAATTTTCAGGCCCCAGTCATACTGCCATGAAACTTAGAAATGTTTTTCTTTCGTAGATTTCAGAGCATAAAGTAAAAAGCTTATGCATGGTACTTTGCTTTTTGTTCCTCTACAAGTAAAAAGTCATACTTGGTATGCTCTTGAGAACAGCCTCCATGTGAAAAACCTCCATCTCCCTATATGACTATGTGAACACAGCAAGCCTGTTTTGCTTTCTGAAAAGAGCCTAGGTTTCAAAATATACATTGCAGATAATATAATGCATATATAGTTTCAAATTTAAATCTCAGAATTTTCACTGTTTTCATTAAGTCATATTTTATGGCTATCATATTTTTTCTACCAATATCTTCTCTTCTTATTATTTCAGAACCTTTATCATCATTACCTTTTTTTAAAAATATAGTCATTTACCCTCCCCAAAATAATTTCTCAGTGTCCAGTGTCCAATGAGTTTATTATTCTGGATTTATAAATTTACCATGAATTTCTTACCAGTTGCATTAACAAAAATGAAGACTTAACAATTGGCTTTTCTTCTGCTAGATTATAATATTTCAGTTTATGAGGGAACACTAACAAAAGTGTGTAAAGATTAATGGTATTTCCTACAGCTTTTTTGTTATGCTCATTAGGTAAAATTGGTCTGGATTTAGTAATAAAAAGCACCATAAATTTCTCTGAGCAATAAAGTAAGAACTTTTTTTTTTCCCTGAAAGAAGAAGTGTTATTTCACTTGAATAAGAATGATTATGGTTAAATTATGCATGACTGAAGAGATGAAAAGTTTTACTGGCAATAACATTTTCACATATTAACATTCATTACTGGAAAGTTTCTAGTATTACTTTCTTTAGGTGTGACCCACATTGGGTAAGCCTTACAGCATTGTAATGCCTTAAATCTTAAACAATGGTGTTTTATGAAATCAAAATCTTTGCAATCCATTTAAAATTTAGAGAAATATAAGAAACTGTGGCCTCACTCAACTATATTATATAGTCAACTTATAATAATCGGTTTTATATGCCATTTAGGCTTCTAGTATTTTTTCTCTCTGAGCTACAGTTTCCACCTTTCAGAGTGTAGTGAGATCTTCCTGGATGACTTGTGCAAAGGCAGGCAGAATTTCAGAGGGAGTTCAATCCATGATTCAGAGTGTGCAGTATTTGTAGAATGTCTTAACAGATGAATAATGGGATTGACAATGCATTTGAAATGACAGAAATGACAGTGCTCAGAAACAGGCCACACACACAACAAACAAGCAGACTTGCATAGTTCCCATTCACATTTGTTATTTTAGTTTTGCATAAATGACTTGAGGATCCTATGATGTGTGTGGCAAAGATTAGCTCAAGATACAAACCCATGGACCATTCTATCTGAAGCACAGAACTAAGTGGTGAAACACTGAAACGGGTTGCCCAGGGAAGCTATGAATGTCACATCACACATGGAAGTGTTCAAGTGGGGCCTTGAGCAATGTGATCTAGTGGAAAGTGTCCCTGTCCATGGTGGACGGGTTGGACTAGATTATGTTAATGCCCCTTCCAACTCAAACCATTCTATGATTCTATGAAAAGCATGGTGCTGAGCCTTTCTGGGCTTTCTGGTTGTCTCTGTACTAGTAAATTCAAGTATACTGAGGACTGGACATAATACGATAGTTTACACTAAAAACTGCTAATGTATTCCCTGTTCTGAATGTGGACTGTTTCAGCTAGCAGCCTTCCGGGATGATTCCAAGACGTGTTTTGGTAGGTAAAGCAGGCTAGAGATCATTTACAATAGGCAGTTTATGGGCAAAACCTGTGGTTTGGATTTTTCCAGCATAAATGTAACTCTTATTATTTCATTTAGTCTTGGAATCCAGGGACATTCCTGGTTTCATCTAATTTGCTGGACTGACCAAGTTGGTGTGCCAGAAGATCTCCAGGGTTCAGTCTCAGTCTACATGGGAACAGGACCTGTCTGTAAACGTGATGAGAAGAGAATCTGGACCTCAGAATGGATCTGGATCTCTGTCTTGTCAGAAAGGACAAGTTTAAAGAAACCATAGGGAGCCAAAGTAACTGGTGGTGGGCACCACCTAGCTCATATTCAAACTGCCAGTTTTCCAGCTCATTCATGTGTCTCTCAATACCTTTGGGACATTAAGCTTTTCTAGAAACTAATGGCAAATTACTGAAACAGAAATGCTTGCATAATTGTTTTATGATAAGTTCTGTTCCTGAATAAAAAAAGGAAAATGCCTCCAAATGCATAGCACCAGAGTGCCATATATCTACAACAGCAAACAAAGTTCAAACTAATAATTTCAGAGTTTTATGAGTCTGCAATGAAATATTGATTCTGTGACAAGTTCTTATTGAGTCTGGGAACCCAAACAGTGTTTCCCTTATTCTGAA
>JAWWEV010000043.1:38867818-38919526 GCA_035583235.1 Hafferia zeledoni
GTCTGCAATGAAATATTGATTCTGTGACAAGTTCTTATTGAGTCTGGGAACCCAAACAGTGTTTCCCTTATTCTGAAAATAATAGTTTAGACTGAAATCATACTGATGCAGAAAATTGGTATGAGGCATTTGAGCACTTGTTCAGATATGGAAGCTTCATTATGAAAATAACATAATTCGTCTCTGCTTCGAAGTGCTGTACAGTGATGATGCTTCTATACTGAATACTGGCAAGCTAAGACTTGGAGCAGTGAGGAAAATGAGGCAAGTTAAAGTTCATATGATATGGGATTCCTTAGCCCAAAACACCTGCAAAATGTCATAGGCATTTCGTGTATTTCCTTCCTTCATGCAAAATTCAATGACAAAATTTTGTGTGGGAGTTTCAGCATTCAGAATAAGAGGAATTTTAACATCTCCACCCTTAGCTGTGTTTTGCAAATAAGGCTAACAAAATATTTGAAATAGCAATGAAAGAAAAGCACCGTAACACAACTCTCCTGAATTTCCATTTTTCATTTCCTCTCTCGTTTATTTATTTACCAGTAGTTTATTTGCTAGTAGTTAAATTTTCTTTAATAAAAGACACTGTCTCAAATACCTGAGAAAAAGAGCACTTGAAAACAGTTGAACCTGATAATAATACTATCTGCCCCACTTTTTGAAGTGGCTCATCCAGAGCGTCACCACTAATATTAGCAGACAAATTTGAAGAGAATTTTGAAGGGATTATTCAGCACAAGCAGCAAAATTTTGTATTGTGCCCACTCAAAGCAACCTTCTTCCAATCAGATCCCTTAATTCATATCTTAGATAGATGTTGAAACAGACTTCCATATAACATTTGTCAAACAAAGGGAAAAATCTGTTACAGTCAATGACATATTTGAAATTCTGCCTTTTCTGAGTTTTCTATTCTCCTACCACCACTATGAGATCATCACATCAATGCATCTTCTCCATTATCAAGTTATGAAGTTGTCTTCACTGTTTTAATCAGCTTGAGAAATTATACCTATTTATGCACACAAATGTACCCGCCAAATAAATTCTTCAATATGAATGATTTTTCCATCTCTGTCCTTCAGAATAGAACTAATGACCAGTTATGAAACTGCAGTACAACCCAAAATAACTCTTCCTACCCCTTTCAAAAACACTCCCATGAACAATAACTAATTGCGAGTTGTCTCAACTTAATTAAATTCTCATCAGTTCTCATGCTGTGGCAAGAACTCTACTAAGCTACAGGACTCAGGAAAAGGCATTATTCAAGACTAAGGCTGAGGCAGTAGGGCACGGTAACTGAGCATATGAGTTCATGAAAAAAAACTGGAGAAGAACTATAAAAGGTGATAGACTGACTTTATGTAGGCTTGTAAAGGTGGAAGTTCATGTAAGCTTTAATTGTTCAGCTTGACAGCTTAGTCTGCAGTGCTACATCTAATGGTGCTGGTGTAACTGGGGTAGGCAGTGAGGTGGAATGCTCTGTAATGCTTCCAGCTGTTCTTGAAAATGTACTTTTCTGCAGAACTACAGATTTTTTCTTCTTACTGGATGATTGTGTAAAATTTTAAGTTCACTTAAGTGCAGAAGTTTTCCAACGAACAGTTATTCCCCTACAGGAGCTTCCCAAGTTTCTTGAAGACCTTGCTTCAACTGATGCTGATCTACCTTGGAACAGGTCTAAGAATCGTTTTCCGAACATAAAGCCATGTATGTGTGTTTACTGATCAACTTCTCCATTTTACTGTTTACTTTCAATAGTGCAGCATATATTTGGAATGCAAGTGTATTTTTGTTTGATCTGCCATTGAAATGGCATTTCAATCATGTCCACATTATGAAATAATTTTCTGTCAAGTCTTTTTTTAAGACAGTTTTATTTGCAAGTAGCTTTCAACTTGCTCTCACAAGCTTTAATATGCAGGTGCAAGAAACTGTAGCCTCAATAGTTTCTTAGCTTTGTAATTTAAGCCATGTAGCAAACCCTTTAAAATTCTTGCATGTTGGGGTTTTTTTCCCTTTAGTAAGAAGTAATTTTTTTAAACATAAAATCCACATGTTTGTGCATTTAGGCACCTCAGGAGCCTGGGTATGCTCTCTTGTGGATGTGTGTACATGCGCCACAAAGGTTCCCCAGAAGATCAGAGTAACTGTATGATAACTTATAAACCCTGGCTAGATATTATCACCGGAGACAGGAGTCTGTCTCTCTATACTCAACACTGCTTCATTTTTCAGTTAATAAGACAAGAAATGTCATTATTATTTTAGGCATTAGCTGTGATGTGAGATGGAGTGCATGGCATTCCTTGGTTAATAATGCTACATTCTGTGCTATTAAATTTTCAGAGCAGCTGTTCCTGCTATCTACTGCCTTGTTCAAGACATACTCTAAGTTGCAGTCACTAAAATGTATATTCATGACACACAATGAAATAGAAACAGATGAGATTCATAAATCTTTAACTTTGTATTCTAATTTGTTTTTTGTAAGTTCAGGATCAGAAATCAACGTGTTGGTATTTCATATATGACGTGTTTCTGTGTACTGTGGGACCAAATCAGAAATCCTCAGCTTTTTCTTTTTTTTTAAATAATGAGTTAGGCTTATGTAAAAGTATGTAAAAGTGCAAGGATCTGACTCAAATCTGTGACTTGGACAGCAAGTGCATATTAAAAACTGTCAGATCCCAGCCCCCGCTGCTCTGATTCACACAGAGGTTGTGTCTGCTAGAACAGCATGTCTTAGAGGACACAAGCTACTTTTAAGCAGAGAAAACTCCCGTACTTACATGAATTTGATATTTTTGGCATATTCACCATTTAAATTAAAAAATACTATAAGAAACACATCTGGAACATTAAAGAATGACCATACAATAATGGAAATAGGTTAAATTACCTTTGTAATTACTGTTCTACTATGTCAAATACTGTTAGATTAGCAATAACAGTATTTTTTATTTATTAGCACTCTAGGAACACTTATTACATGTGTCTATGGTTTTTGAACAAATCTTTTACTTAAATAGACTTTATTTCCATGATAGATAACAACAACAGAGTAAAGCTGATGCCTGATGCTGGTATTCCTGGATCTGACTACATTAATGCCAGCTATGTGTCTGTAAGTAGAATGTCTCTCACATTTTTACTGTATTTGTTTTTCTGGTAGAAGAGGGAGTCAAAAAAAAAAAAAACCCACACCAAAAAAACAAAAAAACCCCAACAAACTTGCAACAAGAAGAACAGGATTCTAATTTTATTTTCATTCACTACAGCCACTGTTGCCGTGGCATTTTTCAAGTGACTTCTGTGGCACTGAACATCACTAGTTAAAAATACAGCTTATTCCATTTTCATTGCTAAGCAAGATTTCCACTAAGAATGAAAATTGTGTCCAGCAAATTTCTCTTTATAAATTGTCTCATACCATGGTCATTAAAGACAATAGTGAAAGTCCCACAGAGGTCAATTGTTTAGACACATGTTATTTGGTCTCTTGGCTCAGGAGTTAGGGCCGTTGTATATGAACAAGTCAACTAAAAAACAACTGAATTGAAAACTTTTATAGAAATGGCTGATAGTTTTGGCATGCCCCTTATTGTTTTTTGAAAGTTATGATGGAGGAAAATGCAAGCAGGTTTCTTGAGGAAGAAACTAATACTGTGTTTCTCATCCTCAGCTTTCTTCGTAGACTTTCCATTTTCTTGTTGTCTACTCAGTAAATTCTTCATCTATGTTTTTACCTCATTATAATTATGCATTAGATTTGTTTTAGCGGTGGCTGGTTATCTCACGAGGTCAAAACTTGATTTGCATTAAACGCTTTTCAAACATCGCAAGACGTGCAGACTGTAGTCTAAACTGATGACACAATGGCAAGTAGAAATAGTCATTTCCTGGTAACTAAAAGACTTTCACAGAGAATAAGCAATAGAGCTGAGAGCATTTTCCTTTCTCATTAGCAAATGCAGGTTATTCCCTTTATGTGGAATGTCTTTGTTTTGACAGCAGATAGGAAGGCCCATGCCACTTGATGCTGGGACTATACACAGAATGACTGAGAAGGAAAATTGACAGCTTGGAGCACGGCCTAGTCTTTACCTTTCTTATCACTAACTGACATGCCATATCTTAGGCAGGGAACATGAACAGTAACCTCCGAAAAACTACAGCAAAATCCAGCCACAGAAAGTGTTCTTTGCTGAGATTTTGCTGGTCTTTACTGCATACAGGCATCAAATTGGGTCACCATTCATCAGGGAATAGACAGCTCTGACGTTACCATTCCTCAAGGCTAAATCTTTGCCTTTTAAATGCTCTCACTTTCCGTATTTGCAGATGTGTAAATATATAAATGCATATGACTGTAACTATGCAATAAGTGTGTAGGTGTATTGACATGCCTAATTATCTAGGGGTGTGTGTATATATATATATATATGCACAAATAGAAAGATAGGAAAAGAAAATGGGAACTCTGCTGCTATTTATTTTAATTGGTTAAACAAGAAAAAGTCAGTTACTGAACTGTGAGCTTTGCATCCCTGAATTAAAGTTTCTCACCTCACTCTTAAATTAGGGAGGATTAACATAGTTTCCCACTGCCACCTGTTCTTTATATTATAGATGGAGTAAGTAACAGGCAGCTGTGAATTATAGGGCTATAATTCCAACAAGGAGCTTTGGTGGTGCTATAAACCACTCTGTCTGTTGTTTTGAGCAATAAGCAGAACTCTGTGATATTATACACTGCTATTTCTACAGCATAAATTTACTGCTATTATTGTTATTGTTATTTTAGACTTTATGTAGTACATAATAGTTCCTGTAGGTATGCTTTGTTGCTTTGAAGAAACAGATCATTGTGAAACCATGTACTGACAGAACTTACACAGATTTTTTTCAACAAACTTCCTTCTTTCCAAGTTTTACATCAATTTATAAACGAACTAAACAGTAGAAGCCTTTTATCAGAGATTATTTCTTTGAGTAAGCTCCAGACTCTTATTACAGCAGATCCCTGATGATCACCAGAAGAACAAGGTCATCAGTCGCTGTATTACTTGCACTAGGTCTCAGACTGCTCCTTAGTTGTTTCCCTGGTTCCACTGCTCCTTGGCACCATTTAATTCTACTTTGTTGGTCATCTCTTGACATAGTTCTTGGTAGCCTCTGGCTAGATCTGCAGTAAGGCTAATATGAAAGCTTAGACAGTTTTAAATGGAATTGATGACCTGATATCTCTGTCATTTCTCTCCTAAATGCATTTCTAATAGCATGGAATTTCCCCAACATTAGTAGAGTATTGGTTCATAACTGGACTACAAAAAAAAGCTGTTACTTCCTTAGGTTTCCAAGGCAGCCTGACATACAGTGCTTAGCCAGGCCTGTGTCAGTCTTAGTATGTCTGACCAGGTTTTACCCTTAGGCGTGGTAGATAGAGAGACTGCTATGAGTCACATGCACACTCATTTTTTTCTTTGCCAACCATTTTGTATAAAATATTTTCTTTTACTTAGGGTTATTTATGTCCAAATGAGTTTATTGCAACACAAGGACCATTACCAGGAACGGTGGGCGATTTCTGGAGAATGGTGTGGGAGACAAGAGCTAAAACACTTGTGATGCTTACACAATGCTTTGAAAAAGGACGTGTAAGTTACCAGTGTATCAATTAAAAGCATTTAATATAATTGAAAATTCTGTATGTAGTTTCTGTCAAGATTATAATATGATAATTGTTAATTAATTAGTAATCATCTCCCTGCAGATAAGATGTCATCAGTACTGGCCAGAAGATAATAAACCAGTGACTGTGTTTGGGGATATAGTGATTACTAAGTTGGTGGAAGATATTCAAATAGACTGGACCATCAGAGACCTAAAAATTGAAAGGGTAAGCAGAACTGGAAGTGGATTGAACAAAAACCCTCCGACACCCCAAAGAACATCAGATGTGCTCCATCCCACCCAACTATCACCCTCAGTATTCTTTTAATCTTTTAATGCATATGCACTGTACTGCCTAACTGTCCTGCATTTTGTTTTCATTCACGTTTTATTTCCTGAGAATTTCTGTCAGAAAGAGATCAGGCATTTATCTGACAAGTTTTGAAGGGCCTGTCAAGGTTACTGAAACTCTGCTCTGGTGGGAGGTGAAGTTTCTACTTGGACTCCTCAATTGTGACCTCTAGAAAGGAGTAATCCTAACCATTCTGGAATCAGACAAATCCCTTTGAATGTATCCCTCTCAGATTAAAGGGAAAGATTCTCTGGTGCAGCTGTTTTGCATTGTACCACCAGCCCTATTGGCCTCCACCCCCAGGAGATTCATCCAATACAAATGAGAATCATCAGTATTACTCCCACTCTTTGTGCTGGGAAGGGGGGGTAGGGCTACAGCATCGATCCACAACTATAGTTCCCCCTCTTTGGAAAAATTATTGTGAGCACTAAATTAGGCAGATAGGCTCAGAAAGCAATCTGGGAATAATGACCCAAGATTAAGTCTGCCTTCTTATGCACTCCCAGCATTGATCTGTGTTGTGTGTAGTGCAGCCAGGACCTAGGACCTGAACTTGGCTATCCAAATGCATGTATTACCATCCTGTGGCGTGTGCATGTGACAAAAGGCATGCAGCAGTTAGGGGATTGTCTCAGTGGTGACCTAATAAGGATACATTGTGCAGGACAATTGAACATTTTAAAATGATTGAGAGAAGATAAACCTTTTTTCATTTATAATAGGGCATAGAGTAAGCAAGACTAGAAAAGGGACTACTTAGAGTAAACAGGCATGCCAGCAAATGTGAAGTCACCTGTGTTAACTGGGGGGAGGCTGAGAAGATAATCTGAAATGATTACATGGTCCATTTACCATATGGTGACCTACCCTGCACAAGAAGCTATGCCCTTTATAAAGATGCCATTAAATGTGCCATATTGCTGGGTTTAAGATTGTACTTCATCTTCCATTCACAAGTGGGTGGATTCTTGATGACCTTCCACTGAAGGTAAAAAGCGTAATTGAGGCAAACAACTCAAAATTATTACTATGTTGCATCCAAATTAATTTCCCTTTCATTTTTATGTTGATCAATTAAAAAAACCATAGACATGAAGGAATTGCTACATGTAATTGCTCACAGTTGTTCAGTGTTTCTTGCAATATGAAGGGAGCAAGTGATTGATTCAAAGGAAATTTAGAAAAATAGGAAGTGGCTCATTACAGAACAGCTTATTAAACTGTGGTACTCTTTGCTGCAGGATATTTTGAATGCTAAAAGCTTACAGGGCTTCAAAAAAATCTTCATAATTTAGTAGAAGAAAATTCTGACAAGTACTCTTAAATTTTGAGATAGTGTCTCTGACTGAGTTCAAAATCACAAACTATTAAGAATGGAAAGGATATTTTGGGGAACTATAGATACATTGTTGTTATGTTTTATAATGTTCCCTCATATTTTTCCTTAACCGCTCTTGGAAATGGGAAATTGATCTCAACAGGCATTTGAAACGGTCCTGTTCTTTCAATTTTATGTTCTTCAAAAATGATTTAGATATCAGATCATAACCTACTCTTTTCTTTAGGTTACTGTTGCTGCTGCTCTGACTGAGAGGGCATCAAACACTAAGAAAATATATCTGTGTTTATCAGTGTATGTGTATTTACCTTCACTGTATCAGATTAGTCTAAGAGTGATTGCTTTTTCCTAAACAATTTTGACATCCTAGTTCACTAACTTCTAAACAAGCCATAGGAATTTCCACTTTCAGTCTACAAATTACATTGATCTAGTGACTGAAGTCAAGTGGAGAGTGACTGCCAAAGTCACTAATAATTTCTGAAAGATAAACTTGATGCCGTCTCTTAAAAAACAAAAACAAAACCAGAAAACCTGCCATAAGTTCTGTGCACAAGTTATTCTTTGGTGCCAGTACATCTCATAATTATTATGCTATTCTTTTTTTTTTTTTTCATGAGATTGCTGAGAAGGCTACATGTAACTTACTGAACCTTCTGAACCATTTCTTCTGTAAAAAAATAGGTTATTTTATATTTTTCAGCATGGAGACTGCATGATGGTGCGGCAATGTAACTTCACCTCTTGGCCAGAACATGGAGTCCCTGAAACAACTGCACCAATTATCCATTTTGTGAAACGTATCCGTGCAAGTCGAGCACATGATAACACACCAATGGTGGTTCACTGCAGGTAAGCATATTCATCAAATCATTGTTTAGTGTCTTAGAATTTCAAGTGCCTATTAATGGGCAGAAGAACAACACCAAAGGCTGAGTGTGTGGATATAGTTCTACTATGCACAGCAGAGAAGATTTCTCTAGCAGTTCTTGGTCCTTTCTAGAAGGTAAAATGCAGAAGTGTGTCTGTTCTTCCATTTACAAAATTCCACTTAGGTGATGCCAGTTAAATAATTACTTCGACAATTACCGTAAGGTACTGCTGAACTTTTATCTGTTTTCCTCTTTAACCATAAGAGGAATAACAATGTGTTTGCTTAAATTACTTCTATTATAATTAGAGCTCTTCTTAACAAGCTAAATATTAAGAATGTATTTATAATGTACATGTCACATATCACAAGGAAAAAACTATTTTGAAGCCACAGAGAACGACAAATAAGAATAAAGGTTTGCATAGGCCATATTTCAAACTTGGTTGCCTGTAAACAGATAAAATCTATATTTAGGCTCTCAAATAAATGGTCTGGTGATCAGAGGTGTTCAACTGTAATAGTTCTGATTGAGTTCATACTCAGTGCCCTAAAATGGCTGTTTCAAAGAGTGTGTGAGGAAGGCTAAAGGAAAGTGATGAGTCTGCATTTTTAGTGCAGATCCCTGTTCTTGCTGAATGAATGGGCACGCTCCAAAACAGCAATCTCAGAGGTCTGCAACTGATTCTTTGCCTCATTCTCACTCAGTGTGAGTTTAGCAATATGTGGAAAGAAAAGCTGGTTTTGGTGCCAAAAGACTCTTCCCTAACCAACCACATGATCAGGCTTGGAAGTTCTTTTTATTTGTCCTCAGTGTCCTATGGGTGCTAACCACAATGGGTGGTAAAGCCTCATTTATTAGGTATCATTGTGTTTGACAGACATCTCCCTCTAATGGAAGGGCCAGAGAGACTATTACGTGAGAGAACATGTTCTTCATGTTTTCAGGACACTTACATTCTTTGGGGCTCCTCTGCAATGAATCCTATCCTCTTTTTCGAACACAGATATGTAAAGGGACCAGCATGGACCAGGTACTACACCTGTGCTCAAGTTCCTGATGTTTATCAAACTTCATTATGTGTTCTCATAACCAGAAAACTCATTCATTACTTTCTGCTCATTAGATCTTGCAGGTTCAAGACTTTTGCTCTAGATCTCCTGATTATTTGCAGTAACATACCCTGCATTTGTTGCACCAATTGCAGAGAAGTCTGACAGTGATTTTGAGAAATCACTGTTTATCTCAAATACCAAAAGTATCTCAGAATCCACGTGTAATTTCACAAAATCTTGTGGTGTTTTTTTCCCTGTCAAATAGTGAGGCCTAGAAAATTAACATAAAATCTATAGGATCTCTTCCCCACTTAAACAAGTTTAGCTTAGTTATATCTCACTTGTCCGATACCACTCCTTTGCAACATCAAAATCAGAGCAAGGCTTCATCCCATTCAGCAAGGAGACATGCACATCACAAAATGTAAATACTGAAAAAGATTTAGGTTTTTTCCCAAAGTTTTCTTTTCACAATAAACTTAATTTATCCAGAATATTCTAAGAAAATACTAAAAGCATTAACATAAAAACTTTATTTTATTTTGTGTATCATGTTTGCAGTGCTGGTGTTGGAAGAACAGGTGTTTATATTGCACTTGACCATTTAACCCAACATGTAAATGACCATGATTTTGTGGATATCTATGGACTTGTAGCTGAACTAAGAAGTGAAAGAATGTGTATGGTACAGAATCTGGTAAGATCCTTCTATTCTGTTTTCCTGTTGTTAAAAAGTTAGTCATGTCATCATCTGATCTACAAAACAAGACTAGAAAGCTTGTAACAATCAGCTATATAAAACATTTTGTACCAAATCCTGCATTTTTTTTTATTCCAAGCATTGTGCAAATGCATAGTTTGCATCTATTTAAGTACGGTTGTCCAGCAAAGTCTTGGGAAGTGCTGAAAAGAGTGCTATTTTGATTTTAGAACCTAAATAACCACTTCTCAGTCTTTGAGAAGGTTTATTTCAAGTTTTGGGCAAAGAACAGGTGTTAAATTAAAAATGGATTTGCTCATTCACTCCTTAATTTGACTCTATTTACTACTTAACTGCATTTTGGTGTGTGTATATATATGTGGCATAGTCCTCCAAATTTTTAAATATTCATTTATCTTTAAACTCATTATTTATTCCTTGATTCTTTTTCAATTCCTTCAAATAAAATGGCGTGTATGGATAGATTTAAGCACAGACTTCAGTGTTCAAAATCAAGGCAATGCTGGGTTTGATGTCTAAAAAAGTACATTTCTGGCAGACTTATTCAGTATGGATTTTAGTTAGTGAAGACCTGCCAGGGAGGAAGACCTCTGCTATATCTGGAATTCTGAGTTTATCTAAAGGAGTAATATAAGAAATTAAAACTGATCCTGAATGTCCAGTGGAATAGAAATTAGCTGTATTTGCATAAGGCTTCTGGCATAAGTATCCTGCAGGCCAGATCTAA
The DNA here is from genome assembly GCA_035583235.1 of Hafferia zeledoni. Lineage (NCBI taxonomy): Eukaryota > Metazoa > Chordata > Aves > Passeriformes > Thamnophilidae > Hafferia > Hafferia zeledoni. The sequence continues at coordinate 38,878,570 of JAWWEV010000043.1, forward strand.
CCCATGAACTGAAGTCTTTGAGTGTACAGCATGACTCTCTAACTTTTTAGTATGGATGAGTAGTTTCAGGATGAACCTTCTCATGACTGATGGATTTAAATTGATTTTAACATAAGGAGACTTGCTCCATACAAATGCAATTGTACTATTCCATATCACAGCAGAACATATGAAAGGTGTGTCAGAATATACAAAGCAATTAACCTCTCTTCATCAACAGCACTTCAGAAGATTTTGTGAGACCTTCTGGTAATACTCTGTCATGATGTATCTTGTAAAGTGCAGTATGATTACCATTTGCTTTACATTTTTCCTTTTGAAGTCTTGATGCAACTAAACAATTGCCAGGACTTTCTTGTAATGATGAATTCTGGGAATAGATTTTTGGTGGTTGTTTTACATTTTTTATTAGAAATAGAATAGTCTGAAAATAAATCAAAGGCTGGAAGAAAAATTAATGGGAGCACTCCCAAAATAAAATCATAAAACACTAAGAAATTTTATTACGTTTTTTGAAATATGCATAATTTTTTAGTACTTTATTTGCATATTTGGGCAGGGACTAAGAAAAGGTGTGCCAAAATGCAATACAAAGAGTTAGTATCATAGTTCTGATTTCCTAAAAAATCAAGTATTAATCTATATGCTAGATGCAGAATTCTGAGACGTTATTCTCTGTTCAGCTCATTTCTAGCTCATATTTGCAAGACTACAATAGTCAGATCAGCAACAAAACTTGTCCAAAGGGAATCAATCTTGTAAAGTTTTATGGTGGATTCAGAAGTCAAGCTATTCTGAGAGTTCTGTTATAAAACACTGTTGAGGTCTATTAGTCAGATTTTACGTGATTAGCACAGAAGATACAAAGAGAGGAGCAATTCCTTTCCAGAACTCAGTTTAGAGGTTCCCTCGGTCAAACTGTCTGTAAGATCTATGAGTAAAATAAGTAAAAACTGATTGCTCTCAGACCTGTATTTTCCTTGTTTATAGCTTCAAAATAGTTTTTCTTTTGCCAACAGAGTCACCATCTATTTCTGTAGCCAATGGATGCAGAATAGTTAAAAATGTCACTGATTCTAACTAGGAAAACCACTTGTTACACATACCTTGCCCAAGTAGCCTGTTTGACTCACGTGCCAAACACAGAGAGATCTTCATTGCTACATCAGAAGCAGCTGTACAAATGCAAGATTATGGAGCTTTCAGTGTCTGCCTTCTGATTTGGGATAACCAATCTAAACTCCATTGAAACTTAAGACCTTTATTTGGACATGTTAAAGTTTATTTTCTTGCCAAGTACAAAGGCTAGTTTGAAGTAATGCCATACTAGTCCTTCATTAAGAAAGCTATTGAAAAGCATAATGGTACTGTGTGCTTCGGGGGCCTGTGAAAGGCTGTTTTAGTTGCCCACAGCTCTGGAGCTGCAGCAGTATAACATACCCATGTAAGCAAATTTCTCTTGTACATCTGAGACATTTGAGTTGAAAATTCTGAAATAAAATGGCAATCATTGAGCAGAAAAATTACATGTTTTACCTGGACAAAAGTCAAGGGCAACAAAGTGATTTTGGCAGAGATGTGCCAAGTCGATCTTTACAAGGTTCTAGGTAACATGTTTTAGCTGACACAGCTTGAGCAATGGGTAGCTGCACTAGATAATCTTAAGAGGTCTCTTCCAATCTTGACAAAACTGTGATACTGTGACCTGACTCATTTTCTGCATTTGCACATACAATACTTCTCCTATGTGAAGATACACTTCATCTATTTATTATATTTCTATCTGTTTTCATTCCTTTATGTCATTCTTATATTGCCTTATTTTGTTTTTTGCTTTTCAGACTTTATGTCCCTGGTAGTATCAAATTAACTTTAGTTGCCCACTCCTTGCATTATAGTCTGATAAAAATGAGGCTAAAATTCAAGAAAATACTGTGGGTTTTTCTGCTTCTAGCAATGGTGCATGCTACTAGAATATATAAGTTTAGATTTACTTGAAGTTTTGCATTTGAGTGCACCCTGCTGGTTTTCTCTATGCTAGAAAGAGGAAACTTTTCTTATCTAAATATTACATTAATGTGATTCAGTTTCTTCACTCTGAATCTAGTGGCAAAAAGTCTTCTCATACAGCAAATCTTCACAGGAAATTGTGGAATAGTCTCAGCTATTCTTAGTGTAATTTCATATATCTTACTGTTGTATAAGGATTAATATGTTTTGACAAATTTTAAAGCACTATGCTTCATAATGAATAAAATCAGATCAGTCATATATGATATGGTCACTGAAGGACTGAGATTGCTGAGTTAAATTGCAATTACTTTGAGAATATCTAGATCTTACTTTAAAAAAAGGAGTTTTGGTATTAGAAGTACATTTTTCTTCTATTTAAGCATTTTTAAATTCATATCTTACAGGCACAATATATATTTTTGCATCAATGTGTATTGGATCTGTTGACAAGCAAGGGAAGTAGTCAGCCCATATGTTTTGTAAATTATTCAGCACTGCAAAAGATGGACTCTCTGGATGCCATGGAAGGTAAGGAGATACAGACTGTCTCAAAATCATTTTTACATAGCAGATGCAATGACTTGTCCAGCTTAAGAAGCAGGAAAAAAAAAATACTTTGACATGCATTTTTTGGCTTCAAAAATGTAAATATCTAACATTTTGCTGCTCTTTAGTCTTCCTCATAGTAATAGTCATTGCTTGAGCTTTCCACTTCTTTTCCCCTGCAAGATCTGTTAAATTCAATGAAAAATAGTTATCTACTATTTGTTACTATTTGTTTACAAGGGTGGTTAACATAATGGATCTGTTTCTTTTGCAGGTGATGTGGAGCTTGAATGGGAAGAAACTACCATGTAAATATTAAGAGCAAATATGCAAGAAAATGCAATTTTGAAAGTCAAAGTCATATTTTTCTAAGCACAGGGGCCAAAGTGAATTCCCCTATTTTGATGATTAAAACAAACACAGATGACAAAAGCATCATTTCTTCTATCAATGTGCCTTCATAAATAAGTGATAGTATTTTATTCAGAACACTGAGCAATAATGATTTGGAGTACTTTTGCACAGACTGCACTGCTGGTGTTATACGAATTGTGCATTCAGTATGTCTTTAAGTGTAAAGTGTGTTTGAACATATTCCTTTTTTTCTGATTACCTTTGTAAAAGAAAAATGAGCCAAATGAGATGTCAAAATTTCATAATCCTGTTGACCTTATTTTGGTGTGAATTTGCTGTGTTCTGAGTGTTTTGGCTTTAAGTAAAAGCTAGTTTCTTGAATCATTCTTACTAGAGTGGCTTCAGTGTTGTCAGTTCTTGCAGATTAATTCCAATACCATCACAATGATCTTTACCTAACTGTATGCTCTTGTGTTTTGAATACTTTTTTTACAAGTGGTAGCATATCAGCTCATGATCCTGAACAGCTGAAGAGTCACCTTCTGACATGTAGAGGATTAGTGAGCTTTTACACAGCACACAGTAGCTCTTCAGGGACACTTGGGGCTATTTAAACTGTTTTATAATCAGCAGGTTGTTTTTTTAAGTATATAATGGTGATTGCATATGCTCAGTGCAAAAGAAAGTATTTTCCATTCTTTCTACTTTTTCAGACAGATAAAGTAAAACTATAAATCTATAATCTATTACAATGAATATGAGATTGACTTATGTAATAGAATGTTTAGAATTAATTCACAGTTCTTGAATGTAACACTATTCGGTATTTCAAAAGGTTGTTCAAAATTTAATGTCGACATATTTTATAACAGAGTTGTCAAGTAAAAATTATGTTTCTCCTTACTCAGGCTTGGCAAGTCACTGTAGACACTGAAAATTATGGGAGTTAATATTTGGAGATTTAATAAAACATCTTCCACTCCCACTGATTATTATTATTATTATTGGAAATCGATGTGAAACAGTAATGAGAGAAGCAGGAAGCTCTTATCTTAGAAGCAAAACAAAAACTGGTAGAGTAGGAAAACTAGAGAGATTATTAAACTGTGTGGCCTGGTTTTAAATGGAAGTCACAATATTGAATAGATATTACTAGGGGGAAGTGCTGATCACTAAGTTTTTCTCTGTGTAAAGAAATGTATCATCATTCTGAATAACACTGAAACTATGACCTTAATCTGAGTGCAAAGCATAATAGCAAAGAGGCTTTGGAGCTGCCATCTTATGCTTAAACAGAAGAAATCAAAGATGCCTTGTTGAGGCATCGAGCTCAAGAAGTCAGACAAACCTCTTCAGAACACTGAAATATGTATATGAGGGGCTGTGTTTGTGTGGACACACTCTGTGAATAGAATAGTAAATTAATAAAACTTTCCATTTCTGAACTGTAACTACCAGATGAAAATTCTATGTGGTATGCAACCTGCTACTTTTTCAGAAGCAAATGACAGTAGGTGTTTTTAGAAGCTGGCAAGGTTGGTACAGTAAAGAAGCTTTGTAATTTAGCAGAAAGTGACAAATATCTGAAATGAAAGTCAAAAGACAGCATTTAAGGAGATGGCAGTGGTCTACAGAGGTATTTGGGCAGCCTGTCTTCTGGGAAGATTGACGGTATTGTAAACATCACCTGTCAAGCTAAAAAGTAAACAATGCCTTTTAAAGCTGGATGCAGCCAGAGAGAGGTGATGTCCACAGCTGTTCAAGTCTCTGGCAAAGCATTCGGTACAGCTCTAGTTTCATTTGGTTCCTATGAAACATGTGTTCTTCATTTATTATACATGTACTTGAAAGTATTTTGACAAATTGCTTATAGGGACCTACAGATGTTTTTCATGATTTGTAGTTGTACTTGGTAGCAGTACATGCAGCACTGTGATAAATTGACATTATAGAGTCATAATCTTGTATAATCTTATATCCACAATAGTGGAATATCTGTTTGTGTGTCATTCCTCTTTTGATTGAAGGAAAAAGCTAAGAAGCCTTATGCAGCTTACAGATGAACTCCAGAAGTTCCAAATGTGCTTAAGTATTTTCTGGTTTTTATAAAATACTTAATGATGGAGACTTCTCCATACTCCTTTAGGGCACCTGCCTGCATTCAGACACTGCATTTGGTAGTCTGCTGGTCTGACAACTTAGTAAGAGACCAGAAAATGTAACTCTCTTTGCTGTAGAAGCAAAATGAAAAACTGAAAAGTAATTAAAGTAGTTTACTGTACAATTTGATGTCAGCAATCCGATATATGCTACCTTGATGCATTTTGCATTGTCTTCAGGGTATGTATATGGCCAGACTTCACGAACGAAGACTTGGGAGGGGCTCTCCCCAGCCTGTGCAGTGGATTTTTTAGGTGAGGCACAGCGTGCGCAGAACTGACCCCACTGTTTAAGTCCTAAGGTTCATCTGCCACGGCCGAGCGAGCTTGGACAGTGACAGGGAAGTCCTCAGGACTGTCACAGCACCTGGTACTAACCGGGGCTGACCCTGCTGAACATCCGAGATCTGATGGGATGGGATGGGATGGCAGGGAGGCATTGAACTGCCAGGGGACAGTCCCCACTGAGACTTGAACTCAGGACCTTGGGATTCAGAGTCCAGAGTGCTCTCCATTACACCATGGGGCCGCCTGCTGTCTTCAGGGTAAAACACAATATTCAGAACAAACTAGCCACAGCTCTTAAGATATATGGTTAGGGAAAGAAGTACCTCCAAGAAATTCTCTCCAAGAACTGGTTTTCGTTATAAACACAACAGTAGTTCATTGACCTTCCTATGTGTCTGCCAGAACTTTACAGGGATAGAGGAGCACCTATATATCAAGAAATTCCTTCAGCCTTCAGTTCAGTTATGAAGAAAAAAATTTCTGCAATCTCTTGTCTTCCATGCCTTCTTCTCTTATGCTATGACACCTGTGGTGGTGCTACTGACAGTACTACAGAGCTGGAGGAAAGCAGAATTTGTCCAATTTCTATTTTAAGAATATATATATATATATATATTTATATATATATTTAAAGCAGAACACCAATTAATTTCTAATGTCACCACTCAATTTTCTACAAATTCTTGGCACTGCTAATATAGCAAGAGTGTACTTTATCAAAATTGTAAAAGGAATGAATATAAATTGGAGAAACTCTATAGAATTATTACAATTGTAATGAAATTAGGTCATGCTGTATTAAATTTTCTGGGCAATTTCTAGAGGGTGATATATTTTCATATACAGAAGAAGCAGTCTTTATGTATGTATTTATAGCCAGTTCTGCTGGACATCATTATGAGAGGCTACTGTCAGTGCCCTTAAAAACTGATTTGTTCTTTTCACAAAGGTAACAGGCAACAGAACATCATATTCATTTTGAATATTCTTGTACTGTTAAAAGAGTTGATAAAAATAATTGTGCATTCACAGTAGTGATTTTACTGTATATGTGGAACTATTCAGTAATTTAATTTCATAACATTATGTGAAAGACTGATTAATGTACAATACCATCAGTATACTGCTGCAATACAGAGTATGCTCATAAGCAGTTACTAAGACAAGGCAGTAAAGAGTAATGAGTCAATCACATTTCATACTAAGATAACATGACGGGGGTTGCATACAGAAATTACACAGCATCCTAGATGTGAATATTAATTTGCAGAGATTCAGGGCAGAGAGCCCTGCAAAATCTGTAAGCAGTAGAGATTTTTTTCTGAAAATATTTTGACAGCAAGTTAAAATAAAATTTGAGAAGTACCTGTTTCAGAGGGTATTAGAGGTATGTTAAGCATAACACAAGATCATTGTCTATCCATGGAAATACGCAATAAAAATAGATCCAAATTAATTTTTATTTTAGGACCTATGAAAATTATCCAATGAGTTAATTGGTTTAGGGGATATTCATATGAATTTAGGCTTGTTTTATAAATAAGTTACATGCCAGTACGGTGCTGCAAAACCTGCAATTCACTGAGTGCACTCAACTGTAACTGGAAAGCACTGACACATAGTGCTGAACATATCTTTGTCAGTTTTGGTTTTAAGGAAATGAGGCAGAGAAAATGTACTAAAATGCAATCCACTGTTTCAACCACTTTTGTGTCACCATTCCTTGCATGGTGTTGAAAAGGCAAGTCCTCCCAACAGTGTTCTCCATGTTTTCTTCTCTTTTCTAATGCTGTATTGCTTGTCTCTGTACGACTATATTAGAAGGAATTGTAAACAGTAATATGGATAACCTGAATTCAAATACTGCAGGCATGACCTACAGGTGTGTAGTGGTCTTACTTCAAACATTCTCTCTAACTCTTTCCCATGAGTTGATTTCCAGATGACCTCATGGAAAATCAGCTGCATTTTTGGGCTGATTCTTATTCAATGCATTTTCTGCCCTGTCCTCTCTGTGGCTACGATTGGGAGGTATGAGGCAAGTGCAAACCTACTTTTGTGGTCTGTGGTCTCAGAGCTGAGCTGTGGTATCAGCTGCATGTCTTTGCAGCACTGGCACTGTATGCAATTCCAAGGCTAAACTGGCTTCCTGTTCCGGAGTTCCCCCTACCGCTATAATAAATTCTGGTATAGCATTAGTCATTGTTCAGTGTTAGCTGAAAAAAGTGTTTGATATTTTGCACAGCCATTCTCTTCTCCCAATAACATGATGCTGAACTAAATAATTTATTTTAATTATTTATTCTCACAGCTTCCTTATCATATGGGCCCTTTTCCAGATTCTACTGTGTAAAGCAACATGAAGATCAATGGCTTTTCAGCACTGAGTAAGAGTGTATGACAAATTTCATAGATCTGACATCATCAGGCAGCTTGCAATGAAGTTGTGACTGTATTTCAGTTGAAAGACAACATTTAAAAGGTTTCAGATATATTTGGATCATCTTACTCTGTTGATTGGTGTTACCAGGGTGATCTTTTTGTAGGACAACAGCTGCACCCAGCTATCCACTGTAATCAGGATTAAACCATTCCAGTACTCTTTACAGTCAATACTGTAAGAGCCGAGAGAAGTTTTACAAGGATGTTCCCAAAATATTTTGCAGGAGATGGAGTTCTGAATGATATAAAAAGACTACTTCGATACTGGAAACCTAATATGCAACTAAAGCTGTACCATTCACAGCTGCATTCCACAAAGCCTGCTGAGCAGGGTCCGTGTCCTAGAACACACAGAGCATATTTGGGACAGCATAACACAACCTGTGAGCTGAATACTGCAAGATACAGGGAACTCTTGCCATCCAAGTGCGAATGCACTTAAATAAGAATTTCTGTAAAATGTCCCTACCTTACCTGAAAAACACAAATGCAGGAAACACCTATTATGACAGCTGGTAACATCCTTTGCGATTTAAGTTAGGATTAGGAACCAAAGGACTCTATTTAGTCAATTCTTTCCCTAATCTTAAATATAGAAACAAATATTTTGACACCACAAGTGTAGAATATGGACAATCAGAGTATAGATAGAGAAGATTTTCTTCCACTAATGGAGGTATAAGCGGAAAAGTAATTAAACCTGTATGTCCCTCTCTTTTCCTCAGTCTGTTGTCTGCATGTGCTCACCAGCAGGGAACAACTTGAGATAAATAAAGTTTATTCACTTTAAATTTGATTCATATATTGGTAACCGCTTTCTCAGAATCCAGCACAAAACGATTATAAACTTTGCTTTTTCACTTATCAGTCTTCTGTTTGGATTCACATTAGTTGCATTTAACTATTTTTCTTACAGAATTCTACTAATTCTTTGTCAGTATTATAGAAGCAAAATACATAATGGGAATCTGGGCTTGCATATTGTGCACAGAATTCTTCACTGAGCTGCACTAACACAATACTACACTCCAGGCATGGGCAAAGAATTGACCTGAGGAGACTGGCTGCCTAGCATGTAATCTTACTCCTTTTTAAGAACAGGACAGTTATCTGACTGTCCCAGTCAGGGAGTCCAGAAAATGTTCCCAAAGCTGCCTGGCATTTATATGTTGGAGTTTAAACCTTTCTCTGCTAAGGATAAGCTGTTGTTGTCAGCAACTTGTGTTTGCCTCTTAAAATCTCTTCTTTAACTGGTGTTAATAGTACTTATAACTTACAGAGACTTACTGTTGTCTTCTTGATTTGCACTTAAAGGTTGGATATATTTCTGTCTTTCATATCTTTTATATCTTCCTTTTTTTTTTCTCTTTCAGAGTGGTGATTTGGAGATACTGACTTTTGAATAGTTACAGGTTGTCTTAGGAATATATTGGGATGTCCTGATAAAACAACCATTAGGAAAATGCTTTGATAAAAAATATTCTATAATAATGGCCAGATTATTGCAATTCCTCAAAAATATGCCTACAGCCTGTGGTATGGCTATTATTGTAAGAATGTATCTACTAAATAAACTGTACACTAAGAGTGTGACTGAATGCTCATGAAGGCAGATACACTTCTTGATTTTCCCATTGTTTTTACCCTTGCAATTCTTCTTATTCTTTTCTAGTACTTCTAAGCAGGTTTGGGGGACATATTAGGTTACTGGTTAGTGGAGATTAATTGTGTCTGCTGTAGTAACTCTGTTAAAATTTAATGAGACAAACACTTCTCTCCTGCATACTGGTGTGCGCTCTGAAACCAGAAGGGATGCCTGGCATCACTACCAGAGCTAAACTGGTCCTCTGTAGCATAGGAGAAAACCTGTTCTTAGTTCCAAGTTTTCAAGCACTGTGCATGTCTGAAACAAAATACTTAATTTCTGTGTATCTCAACTCCTTAAGCCCCCAAAATAAAAAATAATTTAAGAAAATTTAAAAATTGTATTAATTTTTTGAACACTTATGTGTCCTATGTATTTGTGTTTGGAAGATCTTTGAGGAAACCAGTTCTCTCACCTGGGCAATAAAGGACTAGTGGTAGGCAGTGGCTCTCAGTATGGAGGGTATCAGCTAAGAGAGACTTTGAAGAGAGCTAACTTCATCTTTCTGGAAAGGCTCCAGATGAGCATCTCAGGAGCAGAACAGGTAGTTTTCATACAAGATGTCTTCCTTCTTTTTCACTCTTTGGGGAAAAAACTCTCATGGCTTTGTGTCTAGAATAATAGAAAAATTACAAGGAGTGAAGATGCCAGCATTTTTTCTAACATGTGATCACTTATGATATACCACATCCACATGACCTTCATCAAGCATGCATGCACAGGCAGATACTCAAGCTCTTGAAACTAAAATCAGTCAGGTCAGGTGTGATTAGCTTGCTTCATGACCATTAAGTCTTGATCGACAGAAGTAGTTAGTTCTAGTTTAAAAAATAAATTTTGGGCTATCATATTATCTTGTTCTCCAAACCAGGAAAAATATTCACCAGTGTCTTATAAGGAGACTTTGTGAAACATTAAATTTCTACAACAGCTGAATGAGGGAGAATGCTTCCATTGAGAAAAAAGTAATGAACAAATGTCAAAATGGGCAGCTGTTGCTAATTCCAGAAGGACTTAAAACTTAGACATGAACTTGATAAAAATGAGCTGATACAGCCAGTATCTGTATGAAAACAACACAGTACTTAGCAAAAATCAATTTTGAACAAGGTGTTTGACACAGCGTGTATTAAAATGCTTAGGAGAAAAGAATACTGTATTATTTGAATACAGAAATATTATATTCCATTGCTTTCCAACATCTTAGGATGTGTTTTGCTTTTTCCTTACAAAGAAATTCCAAACGTAAGTCACAGTTCAGTGTTTTGATGAACTTGGCAAAAAAGTTCATCTTTCAAAGATGTAAATCTCTGAGAAGGCCTTTATGATCTATATGATTGTTATGGTCTATATAGGGTATTTTCAATCATTTAGGAAATCAATACAGTATACACTGTAGAGGAACTACATATAGTTCTTTCTAGAGAAGGACTGCAAAAATAATTTTCGGCTCAGTATTTCGGCAGAGGCTGGCTTTGTGCTGCCCACAGCTCATGCACAGTTCAAATACAGCTTCCATGCCAAAGAAATACCACATGCTGACAGTGAGGGTCTGCTGGCATTGCTGAGTAATCCACACGCTGCTTTTGGGAGGAAGTGAGTCAGGGGAAGCTGTTGAGGCCAACATCATCAGTATAGCCTAGACACTCAGTCCAGCCCTGTTCCACAATGAAGCAATGAGATCACAGGGCAACCAATGCAATCTCCTGCATGCCAGCCTTTCCAAATGTGTCCTCTTCTCCTACTTCCCTGTGTACCAGAGTTTTGAGCATGCTTCTCTGTGCTTGAGAGAGTTGCCCTCCATCCCACCCCCCTCCCCCATCTCCCGTCTTATTTTTTGTTAGGTTTGAGTGTTTTTTGTGTGAGTGGTGAATGGTTTGGGTTTTGTGGGGGTTTTTTTATTGGTTTGGTTTAGGGATTTTTGTTTCTTGGTTTGGTTTGTGGTTTGGTTTTGATTTTGTTTGGGGCTTTGTGGGGGTTTTTGGTTGGTTGGTTGGTTGGCTCATATTAGAGAATTTCAAGGACATTTAAATATTATAGTACTTAACTCTTGGACATCCTGCTGTTCAGCAGAATCCTTAGTTTACAAGTAAGTGCTCAAACTCAAAACACATAGAAAAATAACAACTTAAGAAACACATTTTCAGAAATTATAAATGAGACTTAGGAAATAGCAAGGATGATGATGCAGACAAAAAATAGCAAAGTGTGCATGTTGGCACAGCTCTATGATTCTCATACACTCTTGTTAAGGAATCATAATTTAATTATGATTTAATTGTTGTCTAATTCAACTGGAATTGTCAATTCTGATTTTCTCTTCTAAAAAGAAATCCAGCAATAAATCTCTAGGCTTGAGGTTTAAGTACTCAAATAATACATATGAGACACTGATTTACGTTCATCCTCTGCTTGATTCAGAATAGGGAACTGTTTATCTTCGTTTATCACATCTCAGGCAAATATGCTGATCCCTGGGCTAAGGTTGCCAGGGTATAACATATGCATTATCTGTCTTGTCCCAGTAGTGACATTTTCCAGAATATTCAGATATTCCTTTAGAAAGGGATGTAGCCTGAGGGGGGCAGGCTCTCACATGAAATGTGGAGGGCAGCTGTTCAAAATCCAAAATACAGTCATTGAAAAATATTATAGAAGCCTTCCTGGATCTTCTCCCTCCCTGCTAGGGCATTGATACTTTGTTTGCCTTTCTTTTTCCACCCTTAATGCTCCTCAGTTATTCCAAACAAAGTAGAATTCTTTCTAATAAAGAACAATGAAACCATATTTCATAGCAAAAGAAAGCAAAAAAGGAATCTCATTGTCCCATAGCCTGCATATTTTGATTGAAGGCAACATCACTTCTAACAGAGGTTTCTATTGTTGCTTCTCTGCAGCCAAACCAGCCTGGTGCTTTTCCTTCTATCAGGAGGCTTATATAAATCTTATTAGTCTTACTATAACTAAATGCATTTATTTGTTTCTACCCATATTAACACCTGCATCAGTTTTCTCTGTTCCCCTTTGCAGTGCTTACTGTTTGCTTGATCACTGCCAGTACTTTCCCTTGACTTTTCCATTCTCTATATCACCACATTCATGCAACATGTACACAATGTTTCTAAGCATCTCATCATTGTTAGTATTCTGTGTTACCATTCTGTGCTTCTATAGTTGTACCAGTTGTATCAGTTCTGAGATGCAGGGCAGTCCCTGAAAATGGACAAGGAATTGCAACTGAGTCTTACCAGCCTAAAACAGGAGGAAAGAACTACCTCAGGTGCCTCCTTCCTATTTGTATGTCCGAGTGGCATGTGTGCGGTTCTTTCCTGAACAGCATGACACATGTTAATCTTGCAACTCATTATAATCATCAGTTTCTTTCTTCTTTAGAATTATCACCTAGCTAGTTACTCAGTCTCTATTTCTGCAGTGATCTGGCTTCTCAAAGTGTTCATTTGTGCCCTAGTCCTCATCAAAGTCTATTAAAGACCAGATTTCTGATTTATCATGCACAATTTGAAATCTAGGCATGTCCCCCAACAAGCTGATAATTCATGATGTCTCTGTGATCTCTGCAAACTTGATTAGCATATTCCCTATTCCATCAGCTGAGTTATTAATTAAAACAAAAATTCCCAGAACTGAACCCTGAAAAATCGCTCATTTGAGGGTTCTTCTTTGATGAGTTTCCAGAGCTGAATATCCATAGGAGTTTCATTTTCCTAGTCTTCATATAAAGATGTCATGTGAAAATGTATAAAAAAAACTTCATTAAAATCAGATAAGTGTTTTCTGCTTATTCCATAACCACAAGAACCATTCTCCTATTATGGCAGGACAATAAATTGATTTGTATGGAATATTTTCTAACAGGAATAATACTCCATGTTGGCATTATTCAACCTTCTGTATTCTTATAGGTGCACACAAATATTGTGACATTTCTCAGTACTTTCACAGAAACTTATGTTGTGCTTCTCATCTACAAGTCCCTCTTTCCTTCTATTTCTGAGTTACATTTGCCCATCTATATTTTTCTGCAATCTCACTCATTCACCAGAAGTTCTTGAAGACATCAGGAAATGGCACTGGGATCAGGCAATTCTCTAGTTGTATTGAGGTCCAACCAGTTTTAATATGTAAGTCAATCTAATTATTTTACCTCTTGGTTTAGGCAGTTAAATGCCACCCTGACATCCAATCCCATCAGATCTCGGAAGCCAAGCAGGGTCAGGCCCGGTTAGTACTTTGATGGTACCTCCTGGGAATACCAGGGGCTGTAGGTTCTAGTCCTGAGTACTTCACTGTCACTGTCCAACCTTGCAAGGCCGTGGCAGAAGAACCTGAGGAGTTAAAGGGTGGGGCCAGTTCTGTGCACACTGTGCCTCACCTAAAAAATCCACTGCGCAGGCTGGAAGGGCACATCCATGTGGGGAGAGCCCTTCCCAAATCCTTGTTTGTGAAGCTGAGCCATACACCTCTTGGTTTTCCTGTCCTGTCCTGACTATTTCTACTTTTGTTATTAGTGCTAATAATTTTGTTAACCAGCTAATTGCACTTCATTTTTAATTGTATTTTGAAGAGAGGTATTAAGCATGGCATCATCTGTTAGTGGCTTTCTATCTGTTTCGGGCTCCCTTAGTTCCCTTGCTATTGCAATCCTTAATAAAATTTTCTTCTTAATTTTTATGACTTTTGGTAATGATTTCTTGATTTGTCCTTTGCCTTTCTGTTTTGTCCTAACATGTCTGTGCTACTCTTTATCTCCCAGCCTTTCTTTTCATGTGTTGTTCATGACTGCTCTTTCTCAGCTTTAGAACAGGGTATTACAATAACTTAGTCTGGAAAGGATGTGTGGAGGTCATCTAATCCAACTTCCAAGTTTGATCAGGTTACTCAGGGTCTTGGTATGTCAAGATGACCATTTATCTTGTGATTTCACTAAGAGGTAGTTACAGCCTCAACATGACTTGCTGGTAAGTCATGAACTGCCACACAAAGCGCCCCTGGCTAAGTTGTGTTCAAGGTCCAACCTAGAAAGTGTGTTCTGAGTCCATCTGTTTTAGGTGCTGTCAGGCAGAAACACATGAAAAATAATACCCCTCGCTGCTCTGCTGAGCCAACAGTGAGGGATTTCTGCATACATCCAGATGATGTTTACATACTTCTGGAAATTTCCTGATGAGAAACACGGCACATATACTTTTCCAGACACCTCTAAGGTTTTGCAGCAAGACCTGAAACTACATGTTATGAATTTAGGCACTGAAACTGGGGCACAGGCACGTAAATCCCATGTGGAACCAGGCTCTTGATGGTGTTACTGCTAATTGGCATGTGCTAACCTATGCATTTCCTGATGTCTTTTGGCAGCTCTGAGACCCTTCTCATGGTAAGTCCAAGAAGGATTATCTATCTAGGTTTCCCTTCACTGGCTTGTCCTTTGGGACTTGATCCTACAAGCCCTATCAGATATAAGTAATTACAAAAAATACTTTGGGAGGTGAGACACTATTGGGATGTTCAGAAAGGGATTATATAAATTCATGGGCAACATGTCTGTAAACAGATACTAACAGAACTAGGCAGGGATGTGCTCTGCAACACAGAACATTAGAACAGTCACACTTATCCATTAATTACTTCTGTAAGCTCACTGTGTCAAAGAGCAAGTATGTGGATGATGGATGTAGATTACACACAACAGGTCTGATGACTAATATTTTTTAAAGGAAGCCATTTGTTTCAGGTTAATGATTTCATTTACATATTAATTCTTACGGCAAAAAGGAATGTAAGAATGGCTGAGATTAAACCAATCTGTTCCTACTAGTACTGCATTACCTCAGGTAAAACAGAGTTAAGATCATGAAGATCTGAACTAAGATGCCACCAGTTGTGAATGAATTCTAGTAAACTGGTCACAAAGTGCCATTCAGGACAATGAGAACTTGACAAATCTTATCATGCAATCTCTTTCAAGACTACCTGTAGTGCATTTCTGGTTGTCTTCCCCATAGTTCTGTAGGAAAGCTTGTTGGGATCAGCAATGTGCAACTAATAAGTTCCAAACAAATAACAAAGAGTTCATGTTTTCACCTCAGGTATTTTTGATTAAAATAATCTCAAGGTATTTCAAACCAGAAATTATCACGATCAGAAAGTGAATTTCCTACAAAGGTCTGGTACAGTCAATAAGACCATTCCAGATCATGGCTTACTCAGAATTTTTGGAGCCTTTGAACAGTCACATTAAGTTCTTTGACTAACTTTAGCTTGATTTACAACTCTCTATGTACTGACGTCAGTTTGAGTTACAGGGATGATTGTTAGTCCGTGCATGTATGCATGCAGTTCTTGAATGTGCTATAATTAAGGTCACTCAATGACTTTTTTCAGAAATAAAAATTATTTACAGTTTATTTTTTTTTTAGATAGCTCACGTTGGTGAGGGAGAAAAAAATGTTCAATCATTTCAGGCAGTATCTCTATTGCTCATAAAATTATTGTCTGAATTTCAGCTCAGGGACACTGTGAGCATGTATTTATCTTCTGCCAGAGAATGCCATACATCTCAAGAAAGTGACACTGCTATTTTCTAATCTCCCATTTTCTCCTCTTATTTCAGATACCTGATTTTACAAGCAGCTTAAAACTTTCCAAAAACACTAGGCAAGTTCACAATTAACTGAATCCAGTACAGTACATAATCACTGTACTGAACAGTTGGAATTCTGGAAAACAGTTTATGTGAAGTGTCACAAAATTCCTGGGACTGTGGAAATGTCAATCTTGAGATGCTTGACTGACAAAACTCCATAATGAGAGGTGACAATCTGAGCATCTGCAGACTCTTTATTGTTTATAAACATTATTGCTGCCTCAGTAAAATCAAGTCCCTCAAAAATACATCCTCTGCCTGAAAAGACATCTAAGTATCAGGATCCATGAGGCACTGATGCTGCTTGAGTGTGCTCACACACTACTTTTCAGCCAGTATAAGGAATAATACAGTTTGTAAAGATGGTGCCAATTGTGTGACCATTTAATAGCTCCTTATTCCTTTAAATACTCAGCATCAGCTGCATCAAGTGTATATATGTATATATGTGTGTGTGTATATGTATATATGTATAAAAGTCTTTCTGTAAATCGACATGACTTCTGGATCCAAATGGAGCAACTCTGGTGATCCAGAATCCTCAGAGGGCTCTCTTCTTCAAAAACAATTTCAGTTAAGTAACAATTTATTAATTACTTAGCAAGCTTTCTTGGTAATTCATAATTAATGACACTGAAATATTGGATATGGATTTCTAACTCTCTTGTATAAATGAAAAGTGATTTCCTTGGAAATGACTGTAGAAAAGCTTTATCCAAGGCGTCTCATAATTTCAGCTTCTTTACCATAATGTCCTTGAGGGTTAGTACATCATGCAGGATGGGTTTTGCAGCTTGAAACACAACAAAAGAAAAGATTGAATCTTCAAGGACAATCCACATCAGAGACAACTTCTTTCTTACCCATGTCACTGCTAATGATCATTATTGTTAATGTTTCAGAGCCTTTATATTCTTTACTGTGCACCTTCCAAATATGGCAAAGTTTGTTTATTCTGTTGCCTAATACTTGTTTGATACTTGCAGATGAGAAACTTTGTTAGGTGATTCTGTTTCATTCTGTTGAGTGGGCTCAACTGACCTTGTAAGAATAGCACTCAGAATCTTTAAATTGATTAAAAAAACCCTGATGTTGTTCACCACAGCCAAAAGAGAAATTTGGATAATTTTGTATTGCCCAGTCAGTTAATTTGGTTTAATTTCCAGTGTTTGCATCAATGACTTTTTCAGTGATGATCTTATTCCTAATTATGATGACCAGTTCAGTTTGCTTACTTCTCTTCCTGTAGTAGTTTCTAGATGGCAATCAGTTCTGAAATAGAAGTTCTGTCTTGTGTGTCTTTCATTTAACTCAACAGACCTGATTCCTCAAAGCAAGACATGGTTTACTAACAATAGCAAAGTGAACACAAGAAGAAAGCAATCTATGATTAGACTTGTTCCCACCCGATTGCCTCCCTGCTGCAAGCATGACCACTCATTACCTCTGGCTCACCACTGAATTCGCAACTTACTATTTAATAGGGTTGCAAGTAACCAGTTCTGAAAGTAGAGAAAGTGTAGTTACATGAACTGGTAAATGCCATGCTTTGAACTCATCTAGTTCTGTTTTCTTTTCATATAACCTCTAGTTTCAGAAACCACCTTCAGATCCTACTGGAAAGCTAGTGCTGCTTCACTACAGCTGTCCCAAGCTGAGGGCAGTAGTTCCAATAAAATTTTTTTACAATTAATTGTAAATTTATAATCTATAATTAGTCATCTCATTTAAACACTGGACTTTTTAGAAGTCCAAAGCACTCAGCAGCTCTCACTGAACAGAATATAACTAGGCTACTATGTAGGACCAATAAAATAAAATTAATTTATTTTTGGATTTCTGGAATTTATTTAGGAACTGCTGATGCATAATTACTTCAGTCACTTCTACGTTTTAGTCATTACAATAATCAATAATACTTCAAAGCAATGATTGTAAAGCTTACACTTTCAGGCAAAGATTTCTATTAGGCTGCTGAAATAATACATGAATGTTGTTTAAAAATAACAACACCACAGGTCATTATTTGTAAACAACAGATTCTGTTGTAAGCTGGATGGTTTACACTTCACAACAAAAATATTCTCATGCTACTTTCTCAGAGTCTAAATATAGCTATAAATTTTCAGTTACCAGTTTCAGAACACAGGTTTAAGATTGCTTTTCCGCAGGGGTTTTATCTAATCAGAGCAGTTTTTTATTTCTGAACTTTTCCTCAGTGTTTAATCATCAAAACATTTCCCCAAAAACATAATCAATACATTTTCTCCAAAAATCCAAACGCTTACATCATTCACTTGAAGCCTTATTTGGGTTATTTTTGCAGGCAGAGAAGGCATCTGTCAATCTTTTAGTCTCTGTAGGTTCTCTGAAATATTGTCCAGATTAGTCTGGTGAAAAAATGAAATACAAGTGAGTTTTGAGCATGCTGATTAGAATGAGAAGTCTAAGACCCATTTAGTCTTGCAAAATCTCTGAATACTATCCCATTTTCATTCCTGTCTTTGTTTCTATGTGCCAAATGAAATGCACAGCAAAGGAAGAGTATCAGCTCAGCCAAGGTTCTTTGCATACCTTGAGAAAATTCCTGTTCTCTTTTAGTATAACTGTAAGACTGCTTTGTACATCTGGAACATCACTAGGGAGTTTTAACATGGTACAGAACTAGTGGTCAAATCCATTTACTTATTTCAATTATCTCAGACAATAAATATGCAAATTTTCCTTTGTGCCACATTCCCATGGCACATTTAGGAAACCATGTTAAAACATCTAGATCCCAGTGTACTGTAAGGAACATATTTTTCAGCCTTCAGGAATACCAAAGCAAATGAAATCTTAGTATATAAACATGCAGAAGTTAAAAAGTGAAATTACGTGAAATGAAAAGAACAGAGAGGTGGAGTACTATAATATAGGCTGCTGTATTTCTTGCAGTGACAGATCACAGGTAGCAAACCTTGTATACAAGCATGTACCTTAAAAGTCACACAGCTGAGTAGCTGAATGACCTTCACAGCCTAAAACATTTTTGCAGCTGTGCAACAGGTTTCAATAACATCATGATACAATATATATTGGATCAAGGCCATAACTGCTATTTAATACAGTGCAACTTTTTTTCCAGATGACTTTATTTCAATAGCTTCTAATTTTTTTCCAGATGACTTTATTTCAATAGCTTCTATTTTCCAAACCCAGTTATTTTCCTTTTGAAAGCCCATGTAGGTAAGATACTTGGGGTACTGTACTAATATTTTCTCTAGTCCCAGATGCAGAATTTTTGTTTATGATACAGGTTGGCATGTTTGAGGTCTCACGCCACCATAACTGAAGGGATTAGGAAGAAACTTCTCTGTTGAAATCTCTTCAGAGCACCCTCTCTCTTCCACTGAAGCATCTGATATTGGCCTTTCCCAGAAAATTCAGATGACAGACCTGGTGGACAGCAGTGTGCCACCTTGAGTACTTCATCCCTGTGTTTGATGGGAGATAAAACTTTTAGGATTTTGAGGCATTTTCCAGGTGGACAATTGACCAGGCTAACACCAGGAAGGGATAGAAGTACATTAGTCTTTCAATGACTAGAAAAAGCCAGCTGATGCAGGAGACTGTAAGTCATGGAAACAGGATGTAAAATACACCAACCAGTGTAACAGTCCAAATAAAATAGAGAGAGTGAGCAGAAAGAATCAATAATGAAAATATTTGAAGATCAGTCTGTTCTTAAAGGATAAAGAAATGCAGATCTGTTAAGACATCTTTTTCTTGCTACAATGCGAAGAGAGGGAGAATGGAGTAGGAATGAATACACAAACCTTTTTTCTTTTCTTCTTTTTTCTTTTTTTTCTATTCAATCCCATTAAACCTGAAGAGTATGGATATATAGCAATTAAAAGACTTGTCAAAAGCTACACACAGAAAGGAATCTGAATGATTGATGTTTGGAAAGGGAATGGCCACATAACAGACTACCCCCAGTAAGTTCAAATCAGTCAGGATCATATTCAGGGAAATTAGGGTGGTGCATATATCTTTTCAAAGCTGAGACTGACTCACCAAAGCTACCTAAGGAAGAACTTGTAGGACGACACTAAAGACATAGGAATTATCTCTTCTAAAGCAGAAGATGTGACAGGACAGCAAAACCAACATTCTGTATTTACCCTATACTGAAAAAGATTGATAGCATATCACCCAAAGGAAGGACTTCTTAAGCAAGTTATAACAAAGTGCACGTTGTTCAAGTAAGAGCAATGTAGGATCTGGAAAGTAAGTGGTGATGATACCTCATGGAGAACAAAACCTTGAAGTACAAACATATAAAATGTACAAAGTATAAATCATGGTGAAATCAACATTTCCTCAAAATTATGAGTTAAACTGATTGCCCACTAAGGCATCAGAATACTGAAACTAAAATGAACCAATTCTGATATTAAAGACAACAAAGAAAATATATAAAATCTCATGAGAAAAAAAGAATTTTATAAGGCTTTGGCATGATTGTATTACTACAAGTATTGTAGTTATATTTTTGGCTACAGTAATATCTCAAAAGGTTCTCTTTTCAGATGTTTCTGCATTTTAAATCCATGAGGGCATGAAATAACTGAGGATTGCATTAGTGCAGCAACAGGAACTAAGTCAAGACCAAGTAATGCCTGCATTTGACTACAGTTTAACTTCTATCTTAACCATCCAATGCTACGTATCTATAATCAAATGGCTTGTTGCACTGGCATGCCCATATGTCAGAGAGCTAAACAGAAACACAATTGGATACAATTCATGTTTAAAAAGTGATTATCTGGCATAATCATTTCATGGTTTTCTGATGTGCTGTTTTAAACAAACCTTATCTATGTTATTGTTGAGAAGGGAATTATCTACATTTGTTACCTTCAATGAATCTACACAGCTTCCACCTGCAAGCCACTGTGATCCCTTTTTTCCACAAAGATCCACGGCTCTGCAAAAACCACTCATGAGTCCCAGAAAAGTAAGTTGTCATTTTTCCGCAGTCTGAGCACTAAGCTCTCTTTCTTCCATACCCAGCAGGGGTGTGATTAGCCTGTGCTGGATGCAGAAACTGGTTCTCCACATACCCCTTCCTTCCTTTCTCTTACAGAATTAAAATGAATACTACTATGTTTTAACTACTGCCCATTTACTGAGATTAGGTTTAGATGTCATAGTCATCGTGTTCAGAAACTACATGGTGTCAAAATACATTTTACACTTCCAACAGTTTGTAGTGCAAACAGACAAATCAACAGATTATGTAAAAATAGCCTTTATGTAATTACAAAAAAACATTATAACAAAAATATGATTCTACAACACATGGTGTGTCTTGTACTCTCATCACATTTCATGTTCCCTGTGTTTCACCTAATCACAAGTAGAAAACATCTGTCATTATTACTCCCTTTCTTCCTACAAGGAATGCCTACTTGTGGACAGAACCATGGAAAATGCTTGTCCCAGCCAGCAACAGTGCAATGGGCCTCCAGTTTCCCATAGGCACTCCCTCCTCCCCAGGAAAATGTCTTGTAGTAAAATAAATGTGTTTGTGCAGTGGTGACTATTTGTCATTGTAGACTCTGACACAGGCCTTAAAGCATCTGCCATTTAGAACTGTGTCTCATAACTGGCCAACATAAGAGCTGCAATGAAATCCTACCTTACCATACTGAACTGGAGAAGTCTGTTTAGTTAGCAAGGTTGCACCTCTCAGATACTAACAGGACTGTAACTGATATGAGCACTAAAGTCCATATCCAATCAAAGGAAAACAGCAATAATTTGGAACAGCTATACAGCCAAGACCTCTGTGAATAAGAATTTTTAAATCTTCCCCTACAAAGACCATAAAATTATACGGTGTTGTCCTTTCCAGGTTTCTACCTTTCTGGCTTTCCAGCGTCAGAGCACATACTACACCATTCACTTCTTGATTTGCAAAGCTTGCATTTGAGGAATGGTTGCTCCCATGTGCTTTTAAATTCTCTGAAATGTCACATACTTCTGTACAAGCACTAGCATGTGCAGTACACACACACTTCCTCTAGGCAGGTCCAAAATCTCCTTTTGCATGTGACAATATGGATGTGCAAATATCATTTCCTTGGAAAAGTAGAGTTTGAACAGGGTCAAGTAAAAAATAGATGCTGGTAATCAAAATCAGGTGGCAGTCTAACAACACAAATCAGTTAAAATCAAGAACTGAAGCTGGTCTCTGTGGTCTGCAGACCTCTGTGAAATTCAGGCATTTTAAGGCAAGAAAAGATAATTTCAGCTAAGAAGTTCTGCTACATGCCATAAACCATGAAGTTTCATATGCTCTGTTCCAGTAGCCAGAATTATGCTTTCATGAATGTCAGAAATTTTCTTTTGCTTACATTTCACATAGGTTATTGTCAGTATAAGAAAATCTGATCCCTCATAGAGCCTCCACTACCCAGACTTTCAAGAAAATTCAGGGAAAATCTCTAATATCTATTCAGCAAACATTCCTGTAATATGATGTAGATTCAGGGATAGACACGTGCTCTTTAACAGACTCCCCACCTTTTGTGCACCAGCTCTCCCTTTATGTAAATCTTGGCCATTGAAAACATCTTTAAAAAGTAGAGATATCTCAATCCTTCCCATCTGCTTACAATATTCTTCTGAAGAGAAAGGAGAGATGAAGTTTCCAAACCTCCATTTGCAACCCTTGGCATAATACACTGTCAGCAGCAAATCACATTTCTCTAGTTCTTCACAAAGAACTGTGACTATGAACATTAGCAGACAAAACAGGTGAGCCAGGTACAGGTCTGCAGAAACTGGCAGTGATGAAGGCCTATCATCCCCTTCACATTCAGGGTGCCTTCCTAGTTTCTCCTGAGTGGAGCCCAGATGACACACTCTTGAGTGCACCCTCTAAGGGTATTAAAAGTGCAGTAAGTGGAGGCTAGTCAGAGATTTGCTCCACGAAGCCATTCCTAACAAATTAAAATGACCATGTAAACACATCCTGGCTGAGTATCTGAGTGCACCTGCTGGCACATCATGAGGAATGACAGACAATTAACCATCTAATAGCTTAGACTGATGTCTTAAGTATGTTACCACACAGGCTACAAGTGATAACAAAAAATGGATGGTAACACATATTTCCACATGTACCACCTACCCTTATCTGAACACCCACCAAACTCAGGTCACAAGGTCTGTGTGAACTGGAATTGACAGAAAACACAACAAGAATAAGAGCATAGATTCTTTCTGTAGCAAAGAGATACTCTTAAGTGGTTGCCTTGAGACTGTAATGAGGAAAGCATTTTTTTCTGTTGAGAAAGATATCAAGTCAAATGTTAGAGAAATCTCAGAAGCTTGGTGAAACACAAGTTTTGAAGAACATAAACTGTTAAAAAAAAACATAAATAAAGGCAGAAGAACAACATTCTGTATGAACAGTAAAATATGTTGAAAGTTTTTGCTGTTGAACATTAAGTGTAAAAAGAACAAAAGGCAAGAAATATTTCTGTATCTAAAGTACAGACAAACTCTGAGAACCCCAGTATGACCACAGCTGGACCTACACTGGTAACCTGTACTTCATAGATCTGCAAGAAGCAACTTAATCATTACTCTGGCAGCCAAACCATCTAAACATGTCTTAAATCAGGTATTGTATAAGTAGAATAGGGCCATAACAAAGACTGGCTGAAAATTTTACCTTAACCCAGGTGCCCTTTCACAGTGATACATAGCAATGGATATGATGCATCCTCAATGATTAACAATGCCACTACAAAGAATTGTCAAAGAGAGAAATGATTTAAAATGCACAGTGCTTGTGGCTGGAAGAATCAGAAGAGTGAAGGAGAAAAATGAGGTATTTGGAGTGGTATAAAGTGCTAAGTGGGTCCTAGATGACAAAAAATTTTCCTATAATTCTGGTCTAAATTTCTGCTTAAATCTTAAGGTGTCAAGAGTGACTCAGGCAGTTCCAGGCTTATTCAACCACAGTTATCCAGAAAAATGTACATGGAAAAGTGAATTTGGAGGGATCGACCTTCTGGAGATCAGCTGTGACTTAAAATGCAGTGCATCTTTCTTCCATTTGGGTCATCCTGACCCCTTACTGAATTTACAACTCACCAACTTCCTGAAGCACTTCTTTGGTAAGGATAATAGCCCTTGTAGACCAAATACAGTACATTACATGTTTTGCTTGTGTGAATATGCTGAAAGAATATTTTCACTGGAGTACCACAGTATTCTGGTGGAAGCACTAACAACTGAATAAAGAACAGGCTTCTGATTGAGAGTGAGTTTTTCTGTAAGTTTCTATCAAGCTGACTCAAGTTACGAGCAGAGTTCAGCAGTGATCCGCCTTCCAATTCTACATTCAGTTGTTCTTATTCACATGCTCTTACTACTTTTTATGTCTTTGTGCTTATATATAACATATACTGGAATGGAAGGCATGAAGAGGAAAAAAGCTGGTACCAGCTTTTGAATCCTCTACATGATCCAGTTTTGTAAAGGAGAACATCTCTGAGGACATTTTGTTCATATATGCTAGGGCTGTTTGCTAGCTGTATTGTATTCACCAAGGAGCTGGAGTGGGAGATGCAGTGTGATGGCTACAGCAAAATACAAGTTGCTTATACGATGGGAAAACTGGTATACTTCATTAAATTTAAAATTTATTTATAGTTAATAGGAGTTTTGCTCAAAAAAGAGCTAATTATGCTTTGCCCATGACACTATGAGGAACCAAATCTGTTTACTTGAGCACTAAGTGCTGGAAAGAAAGAATTTCTTTTGTTTCCTGTTTAAAAAAAAAAAAATATATGTATCTGTTGACAGCAGCAAGAGCATCTGGCTCCTAAGCTTCCAGTTTCCTCGCTCACTAAATCCACTTAACTCTCTTGAAACTACAACAACAGTTTGGTAATTTTGGCAATTATCTTTCTCCCTTAAACTAAGTTTTCATTTGTGCACCTTACCAGTAGACCAATCTAGTCTCTACCTTGTTCCAAACATTCCCAGAGCAGTAGTGAGGAAAGAAAATATTAAAATAAAAAAGGAGTGTAGCAAATGTGAGAAATTTTGAAACAATCAGCGCACTTATGTGGGGTTTTTTCGTTGTTTTTTTTTTCCTTTTTTCTTTTCTACCATTACTAATGGCATGGGACAAACATCCCTGTGGGACTCCAGAGCATGTAATGCCAAGGGGTACTTCTTCCTGGATAGTTAGCAAATTAAATGAGAGACACAAGGGATGGGTAAAGGTCAACATTATATCCCTTTTTAAAGGTAGAAAAATAAATCACAGAGAAATTAAGTTACTATCAAAGATCAAAGAAAAAGCAAGTTGCAGAGCATGGAAACTGAGCAACTGTCTTATGTTCTGTGCCTTAATATCCAGACTGCCCTTTTTCTAATCTAAAGAGGGAAAAATACCTCAGTGGTTAAATAGTATCAAAATAATTTTCACTGAGAACAGTCTGAATTTCTCTGTCTTATCCAAAATTGTGTACTGTTCTGCCTTATTATAGCAGAACTGAGATCCATTCCAACAACACTGATGTGGCCAAAACAAAACCACAACTACTCTTCATCATTAGGATTTTTGTACTCTGAGAAACTGATTTGCAGTTTTGGAGAAACAGTCAATTATTAATTTCACTGTACCTTTAGAGAAATGAACAAAGACACCACACTGTCCTTCAGAAATAATGAAGTTAGGAGCCACATTTGAGAGCTATGAGAGCATTCCAGGTGCTTCGTCCACTCTTCATGTGTTATTGTTTCTATGAAAAAGTGTACGTGTGTGTGTGTGTGTGTGTATGTGTAAACAGATATATACACACACAGAAATATATTTACTTATCCACAGAAATATGTATGTTGTGTGTGTGTGTGTGTGTGTGTGTGTGTGTGTGTACAGATATGGACATATATATGTATATACACACATATGTAAGCATAAAGAAATTATACGGAATTTAAGGAACACAAGGCAGTCCAGCAAAAGAGGCAAACAGGTCATTTTCTCATTCCTTCTCTTCCTTCATGTAAGATAGGCCCAGACATGATGTGACATTACCGTATACACTAACAGAGAGTGATGACAAGCTCCATTCCTGTCTCAGTGGCTAGGAAGCTCTGTATACCCTGCCAGACCCAAGGGATTAAACTTCAGTTACACCATATGCCTGGCTTTGCCTGCCCTAAACATCGTCAAGGACAAGGGCTGTCCAGAGAGCCCCATCACACTGTAACCCAGTCACCTGAAATCACTCCTGTCACCTCATGGGCAACGTGGGAAAGTTCAGGCTGAAAGGCTAAGCTGAGGTGCATTATGTGTGAGTGCCTCATCATCGCAGCAAGGCTCTGCCTTGGCAATCTTCCCTGTACGTGTGGAGGGATAGAGAACTTGGCTCCTAACCTTGGGCTGGCCTGGGTGGCTTGGGTCACAGGAATTTTACGGGGTAGATGCAGGGCCGGGGAGGGGGGAAATAGCAGGGATTTCTTCTGAAATTATTAACCCGTCTATGTGGAAAGGGATGGCTGCCTTTGAAATCTCTCCGTATTGACCTGTACCTAGCACCGGGGCAGGGAGCGTGCCCGGGGCTGTGAGGACTGGGCTGGGGGAGGGCTCCCTGCGCAGCCCCGCGCCTTCGTCCTCCAGCCGTGCCCCCGCGGGCTCGCAGCGGGGCCGGGGCCGCCCGCCGCGCCGGGCCGGGCCGCCGCACCCGAGCCCCCACTTCGCGTCCCTTCACTGCATCTCGAATCCACGGGATTTCGGAGGCGGGTGGGAAATTGGGGTGGTGTTGTTCTTTGAGGAGGGGGGAGTTGCTTGGGTTTTTTTCTTTTTTTCCTAAATTTGCCTTCCTCCCTTCGTGTTCCTCCCTTCGTGTCCCCCCCCTTCCCCCTTCTAAATAGGAGATGTTCTCAGGACAGCGGCCGGGAGACTGGCTGGAATCAGTTTTGGAGGGTGATACACTGCGACAGCTAAAAGCTGGATAGGGTTTCAGCAGCTCCTATATAAAGCAGGGGGGACTTATGTCACTGCACTAATTAAATTCCATCTGGGTTGTTCCTCGGGGTGTTTTTGAGCCCGTCACCCAACTCAAGCAGGCAGAGAAGCCGGGAGACAGCATGATGGACCTTTTTGAAACTGGCTCCTATTTCTTCTACTTGGACGGCGAGAATGGAGCCCTGCAGCAGCTGGAGATGTCTGAGGGATCCCCTCTGTACCCAGGCAGCGATGGCACCTTGTCCCCATGTCAGGACCAAATGCAGCCAGAGGCCGGCAGTGACAGCAGCGGAGAGGAGCATGTGCTGGCACCCCCGGGACTGCAACCCCCTCACTTCCCCGGCCAGTGTTTGATCTGGGCTTGTAAAACTTGCAAGAGAAAGTCGGCCCCCACGGACAGACGGAAAGCAGCCACCCTGCGGGAAAGGAGGAGACTGAAGAAGATCAATGAAGCCTTCGAGGCTCTGAAAAGGCGGACTGTGGCGAACCCCAACCAAAGGCTGCCCAAGGTGGAGATACTGAGGAGCGCCATCAGCTACATCGAGAGGCTACAGGACCTCTTGCACAGGCTGGATCAGCAGGAGAAAATGCAGGAGATCGGGGGGGACCCCTTCAGTTTCAGCCCTAAGCAGGGAAATGTAAGCACTACCGCTTGCTCCTTCCCGCCGCCCCGGTAGCCAGCAGCGCCGCCGCGCCCGTCCCCTTCCTCCTCCTCCTCGGCACGGCCGCTGCGGCCGCGGAGGGGGCTCCTCGGGGAACCTGCGAGTCCTCGGGCCTTCAGAGGTCAGGCGGCCCGGCCCGACCCGGCCCGGGGAGCCGCGGGCCACCTCACTAACACCCGTCCTCTCCCCGTGTCTCCCCGCTCCCGCTCCTGCCCCCGCCTGTGTGCCGCAGATCCCCAGTTCGGACTTCCTGAGCACCTGCAGCTCCGACTGGCAAACAGTTTCTGACCATTCCCGAGCCCTAGGAATCAGCCCCAAAGAAGGTAACTCACTCCGCAGCCTCCGGCCCCGCTCCGCGCTTCGCCGGCCCTGCTCGCCCACCGCCCCAAGGGCTGAGCGCCCCTCTCTCGCCCCGACGGCCGCGGCCCCAGCGGTCCGTCCATCACCCTTCCCTCCTTTGCCCGGGCCCTCCGGCATCCGGCAGCCCCGCGCCACGGGCCCGGCAAGGAGAAACTGTTCTTTCTTTAATCCCTTTTCTCTCGTTGAGCAGGAGGCTCCGTTGTCGAGTCGTCGGCCTCCAGCAGCCTTCGCTGCCTCTCATCAATAGTGGACAGTATTTCTTCCGACGAGCCCAAACTGCCCAGTACGGAGGAAGCGGTGGAGAAATAAACCCGGTTCTGTGGTAGTATATTTAACGAGATGGAGCACCCACCCTCTTTCCTCTAAACTAAATAACGAAGCTAATTAATACAGCGGAAAGCCCAAGCAAAGGCCTTGCTAAGGTGGATTCGAGGTACATCTAGCCCAAGGAAAATGGCTCTCAATGATTCAAGCCAAACAGACTTTCCCCCTTTTCCATGTGTTTTTTCCCGAGTTTTTTTTTGTTGTTGTTGTTTGTTTGTTTTTTTCTTTAAATTGTGTTGCATAGACCACCTTTCCTTTTTTGTTGTTTTTGGGGGTTTTTTAAATTTGATATACTTACCTGTGTACCGGTGATCCTCTTTGTCTGAGACTCACCGGGAAGTTCATTCCTGTCTGAGTGAAGCTGTTTGATGCCTTTCGTGTGAGTCATATTTAAAGAGTTCCTGCCTTGTTTCGTTCCTGTGAATAATTTCAGTTCTGTCTTTCCTTTTGTAAAACATAACATATATATTTAAATGGTGGAATGTGATATTGTATATAAGAACAGATAGATTTCTTGGATTGTAAAATAAAGCTCTTTGTGTTACAGTCTTTTCCTCCCCTCGTAATTTCATAATAACCCGATCTCGGAGTAAAACCTGCCGCCGACTTCAGCGAGATGAAGCCCAGACGAGTCAGATCCGTATAGCTGAAGTACGACCCGAGTGACTTGAAGCAAGATTCGGGATAGATTTTTCCCTTGTTTAGTCCTCTAAAGACCATTTCTCCTTACTTGGGGCCGCACCCGCGATAAGAATTACCCGACTCGCCGTGGGGTCCCGGGGAAGCCGGGAGGGTACGGGTGGGTGCACAGGTGGGACCCGCAGCCTCTCTGCCCTCCCGCAGCGCTCCCTGCCCCAGTTCCTCGCCGTGCGTACGGAACGCACGTCCTCCTGGAAAGCGATACTACTCCCCTAAAATGTTCTACAGGGCCGCTCGAGTACCTTGCCAGGCAGGGACGGTTCTTCGGCCTTGCTCTGTAAATGGAGGGTGAGCTTAGAAAAGGGGACGCAGGAAAAAACACCCCTGCCCCTCCACCCACTGCCCCAGTCCTTGAGCTGTGAGATGTTCAGTGCGTCCCACCTCTTCTCGACACCGAGGACTTGTATGCAGGTCATGTCTGCAGCAAAATGATGAGCCTGCTGCCCTAATGGGGCAGCGAGAGGCTCAGACAGGAGTCCGCTTGCTTGAGCTAGAGGAACTGTGGTTTATTCTCAGGAAGGGTAACTCCCCTTGACTTCCTTGAGCCTGAGGAAGAAAGGAATAGAGTACCTCGGCGAGGAAAGAGTTAAGGGGCCGAAAGGGTTTAGAGCTGCCGGGTGGTAGCAACATATGAAGCCTTTCACTCAGTGATGTAAAAAAACACAGCTTCTCTGAGGATGGCGGAGGGGAGCTGCTCACAGTGAGAACGTTACAGTGTGTAATAGATTGTACCCCCGGGAACGGATGACCACCAGGGAACAGCACATTCTGCCCAAAGCACACACACAGGGCTCCTCGCAGAGCCTGAGCGAGCAATGCGACGATACTTCAACCCTACCCGCGGGCACTCTCCTGGTCAGCTTTAGCCCTTGGATTTAATTTTTGTTCTTGTTTTTTGAAAGGTCGCAGGCGCTTTTCGGGAAGGTCTCTCCCTTCTCGGCCATGTCGGGCACGGGTACACCCGTCTGAAGTGGAAGGTGTGGGCATAGCCTGCCTTGAGAGCCAGCTCTCCTATCGCCGTGCCTTCCTACCCGCCTTTCTGTGCCGCCATGGCCAGCCTGGTTTTTGAACCAGTCAAGTGCTAGCTGTAATTGGTCTATAATGAGATCCTACATTCTAAGAGCAATTGAGGCGGTACAGTGCGGTAGGCACAGTGATGCGACAGTTTCTCCCTTTTTCTGATTTCAAATTAAACCGCGGGGAACCCTCGGACTTTTCAGAAAGCGGCGCGTCGAGGAGCGCAGCTCCCTGCATGCCATCTCTGCGACCTGGCGAAAAAGGCGAGACGGTGCAGTTCGCTTTTGTAGCGAGGGCACTTGACCAGCCACAGAGTACTTCAGATCGGGCTAGTAGCTCGTCGCCTTTCTTCCTAATTTCTGTCGATCCCTGCCGAGTCCAAGGGAAGGGCTACACACAGAGCGGCAGTGGTGCTGAGCCACCCCTCAAAGCCACAGTGTCGCGCCGACACCCGGGCAGCCGAATGCCAGATTGACCCACAGTTCAGCATTCACCTATACGAACCGCCCATTCTGCCCGGTAGGACCCCCACTGCAGCGTCTTCTCCAGCAGCAGGGTAACTTGAGCGATTGTTTTGAGAAAGTTTGCCTAAAGGAGGGGTTTTTTTCATTAAATAAAGAAAATACCTCCCAGATAGACTCTCCGTGACCCCCACGGCTGCGGCTGACATGCGGGGCTTCCCAGTGAAGGTCGTCAGTATGTTTGCAATTAAGATGTTTGTGTTAGATATTAATAACGATAATCTTTTCTTAAGTCCCCAGCCAAAGCAAATAGGGCCCGGAATCACAAAATCAAAGGGTAATAACTGGGTAAAGACAAGAGGTTTGTGGTTTAATCAAGTCTTTTTCCGGAGGGGTTACGAACAAAGTCATCGAAGTTTTTAGGCGAATGCAAGTGCCCGGGCCTCTCCCTCCTCTCCGATGCAGTTCCTTTGACACTGGAAAGCCCATGTTCAACACAGGTCCCCTCGCGTCTACCTGCTCCACTCCCCCGGGAACCACCTGCTCATTCCCACAGGAGCGGATGGATGCGGGGTGCCCGGCCCAGCGTGGCAGTGCCCTGCCGCCCGCACGAGACGCTGGGGACGCCGGGCTGGGGAGCGGTGGGAGGAAGACGAGGGGGAGGAAGATGGGGTGCCTGTCTGCAGTGCCGCCGCGTTGCCACCACTTTGCTGGGAAGTGACGCGACCGAGTGTTCAAATCCTATTTTTTTTCCCTCTTATTTTTAATGCATCTCTTTGTTCCTCGACCGAATCGCCCTCAGTCCAGGGAGGGTGACGGACAGCCAGCGTCGGGCTCAGGTAATTCTCTGAGTTCGAAGTAAAGGCAGGCAGGCGGCAACACAGCAGCTCTTTCCTCGGGAAAATTCCTGCGTGGATCGCTGCTGTTTTGAGCTGGCGATGGGTGTGGGGGGCAGGGCAGGGAGGAGGTGGAATAATTGAACCATGTGCTCTCTGGGACGTCCCTGCTATAGCAGGAACTAGCAACTTTTCCCAGTCTCAAGGCTGCTAAAAAACGCCTCGTGTCCCTTTGATCTCTCCTGGGAGTCCCAGGGAGCCAGCAGAGGCCAATGCCTTCTTCAGCTGTCCTCTATACAAATCCCTCTGGCAGGTACTAATGTGTTTACTTAGGTGCGCACGATTCTTAGCGCTGGGGGGAACCAAACGTTTCTCACACGGCTGGAGGCGCCCGGCCCACTAGCCCGACTGGGAAACAGTTTTGCTGCAGGGACAGCGCAGAGTAGACCCCGCCACCGCTGCCGGCACCCACCGACAGCGGGAGCGGAGCGGTTCGGCAGCGCTAAGTTTCATCCTTGAGTAACGCTCTCGCCGCGCTGCACCGGGGCCCGGATGTGCGCTCCGTCGAGGCCGGAGGCCATCGGCGCAGAGTGCAAGGCGCTCCGAAAGGCCGGGGTTGGGGGCGCCCTCGAATGGACCCCAAACACCTCTCACCCCTCAGCTCGGTGATTTATGGTTTCGGTCGGATTTTCTTTTCTTAAATGGAAAGGTGTGAGGATTGGAAAAAACTGGCGCGGTCTGCAAACGGTGCCCACATGGGATGAAGTCTCTCCAGAAATAGGTGCAGCACGGCGATTGCTGAGGAGCGAGGAGGGTTGGAGTGAGGAACACCATTTAAAGAGATCCTGAGACATTCACCATTTTTCCTCTACCCATCCACGGGAGCAGACGGTGTCTGATGCTCAGGCTGTTCCCACTTACCGAACTTGAGCCTCCTGAAATGCAGCAGTATCCTCCCCCGCCCCCCACCCTGTCCTTCTCCAGAAGCCTCATTAGCCAGCCTTGTAGTTCGTGTTTTCTCTCCCCTTTCTTTAGTTCCACTCGCCTACTGCATTTTTGCAAATTTGTTTTGAGATCACTTTACCAGAGGAGCCGGGGGCTCCTTAAGGGATATTGTTTACAGATTTTTTAATTCCTGAGTGATAGGCTCTTCCCTGCTTTCTTTCTTTCCCAAAAAATATTTAAGAAAAAAGGAAAGACGTATTTCTAGCTCCTTAAAGACCTTTGGGGAAAGGCACGGTTTGTAGCAGCCTCCCGCTGAGTTGAGTCAAAGCTGCGAGATGAAGCTCTGCATGCCAGGACAGCGGGACCGAGCGGGTTGGCGTTGTGCGCTGGGAGATCCACAGTGCATGCTTGGACAGAAACCAAGCATGCACCAACTAAGAAAGGTGATCGGAACTGCAACTGGCACTTTAAAGATCAAGTTTATTTGTGCACGAAGCATAAATATGTAAACAGGTCTATTTTAGCCAGCCCAAACGTGATAAATCAGATTGTGTGTATGTGTATGTCTGGGTTTGTGTGTGTGCACGCCACAGCCCAGTGAAGAGTTCAAGTTACTGCCCAGCAGAACCTTTTCGGACTGACGCTGTCTTAGCTAAACAATAGGGAACTGTGCTGCTTCAGATGTGGCCCAACAAAACAGCAACCTGCACCTCAGAGCAGCAGAAGCCTGAAGTTCTGAGCTTTCCCCTTTCTGTAACTTTACTCCTTTATCAGCTCCCTGCTTTTGCTACAGTATTCATTTCAAAGGGGGCTCCCCCTGTTTATGGCCCCAAATAAACTGAAGCAGTGCAGATGTAGCCTTCCCCAGACTTCAGATAATAATGCATCTACTCGAAGGAAGAAGGGTAGTGCATGGTTGGGTTTTAGCAAGATTTTTAGCCTAAGACAGGAAATCTGCCTTTTGGGGGTTCGGGGATGGTGGTGGAAGGGGAACAAGGAGCAGATGGGGTCCCTTCAGCCTCAACCCCGCCGAGCCGCCTGATCGCTCTCTTTCTCGCCCGTGCGGAACAGAGGGCTTCCCTACCTGCCTTGCTGACTTGATCAGCGGCTCCTTGAGACAACCGGCTCGTCATGCCCACAGCATTACGTCTTCCTGGAGGAAGGCTAACTGAAGGTGCCTTTTTCCTGGGCACACAGATCGGCTCCGAAGTGTTTGAACCGCTGCTGAGTCACTTGCTCTCCGTTTGAGTTAACCTAGGTCGTATAATTTTATTCCCAGGTAGGGAAGGTTTCCTTTGCCTTCTCATAATATTTTCCTCAGCTACAAAAGCCACGTGGATAAAACCAAAGGATTCCCATGCATTAGCAAATACCTGTTAAATGGCTACATTACCACTCTAATGACCCTTCCACCGCTTCGCTCGGCTACTGCTGCGGCTGGGGCTCTGCAAGGCTTTTGTCCCCGGCTTGTGTAAAGTTACTTATGGATTGCGGGGTTAGAAATTTTACACTTCCAGGAGGGGTTTGTTGCCCTGACAGCTGGGACACATCTGTAACGGTACAAGTTTGCCTGAAAGCAGAAAATTAGCAAGCCCAAGGCACTGTGCTTGACTGTTGTGTCTCTAGCAGCACCAAGTCATACGAGTAGGAGAAAGAATGGGAAGGGGATTTGTCTCAGAGCAAACACACACACTTTTGTTTTGTGAGTACCTTTCCCTATGGCCCGATCCGATAGCACTAAAATCTGGGGTTTCCCCCTCCTCATCTCTCCTGGCCACAAGTAGATGTGCATTTTATCCCCCAGTTTGTAAATTTAAGTGGTTGGTGACACAACTTTACCTATAGGACAAGCGCTCATTGAGATGAGTACATCTTAGGTCTAAAAAGAAGGGTAGATAGTTTCAGGTTAGACCTGATCCACGGGCTGCGGAAAATAAAGGTATGCAAGTAGACATTGTAGGTGCTATGGGGAGGGGGCTCAGCGTTAATTCCTCCGAGGCAGCGTGTGATGGGAGATGAGAACATCGGGACGAAGAAGGAATCTGTTCTAGGAAGGACTCTGTTGGAAATGTCAGTGGTTCGTGCGCGTCCACTGCTCCTCTTTTCATACCAAAACTGAAAATTCCCAGAATTGGTTGAAACTTCAGATATGTCGCAACCAGTTCTGGGGAGGTCGTTCAACAGAAAAACGCTCAGCTCTCAGCTCTCCAAAGGAGCGGTGCGGAGCAAATTATCTCCTGGGGACTGGAGGGGGCTTGCCAAGACAGCCCCCGGCAGGGGCTGTGGTGGGATATGCTAATAAAGACTGGCCGCTGTGGACCAGCCTCCCTTTCCATGTATATATAAGGGCCCCCCGCATCAGCGGAAAGACACTTGGTCTCGGGTCGCTAATTACGGAGGAAATTGCCCCACTGCGCTGCGGAGCGCCTCGCCGAGAGCCGGTGGCCGCCGTCCCGCACTGACGCCTCCACAGCAGGGATGGAGGTGATGGACAGCTGCAAGTTCTCCCCATCCGAACTCTTCTATGACAGCTCCTGCCTCTCTTCCCCTGAGGGCGAGTTCCCCGAGGATTTTGAGCCCAGAGACCTGCCCCTCTTCGGCGCCCACGAACCCCCCGAGCCCGCCTGCTCCGAGGAAGAGGAGCATGTCCGAGCTCCCACTGGCCACCACCAGGCAGGTCACTGCCTCATGTGGGCTTGCAAAGCTTGCAAAAGAAAATCCACCACAATGGACCGGCGGAAGGCGGCCACCATGAGAGAGAGGAGGAGGCTGAAGAAAGTGAACCAGGCCTTTGAGACTCTGAAGAGGTGTACCACTGCCAACCCCAACCAAAGACTCCCCAAAGTAGAGATCCTAAGAAACGCCATCAGATACATCGAGAGCCTACAGGAGCTCTTGAGGGAACAGGTAGAAAACTACTATCACCTGCCGGGACAGAGCTGCTCCGAACCGACCAGCCCCACTTCCAGCTGCTCCGATGGGATGGTAAGAGGGAGGCAGGAACGATGGGGCTGTTGGGACCCCAAGAAGACTCACGGGCAGGTCCCCCCCGGCCTAGTGTCGTGGGTCCAGTCTCCTGGGTGTGAGATGGGCCGAACGCAGCCCGACATCAGGAAAAGGGCGGGCGGTTTGCCTAACAACAGGCCCCTTCCCAGATGTACCGCTGAGCACGCATGTGGGCTGTCCGTGGATGCATGGCGGGCCGGTAGCGCTGCCCGCGGGCACCCTGCAGGCGTCCCAGCCCCCGGTCTCCGGGCGTCCGCAGAGGGGTTCGGCGTGAGGCGGGGAGGGGGGGGGGGGGGGGGGGGGGCCCCGGGGCCCCCCCCCCCGGGGCAAGGCGCTGCCCAGAGGCAGCAGCGTGGCCGGGGGGCGGCTGGGCCAGCACTTGCCCCTTGCTGTCTTGCAGGCCGACTGCGGCAGCCCCGTCTGGTCGGCGAGAGGCAGCAGCTTCGATGCCGTCTACTGCTCCGAGATGGCCCACGGTAAGACGGGCGCGACCCGCCCCGCCCCAGCCGCAGCCTCGGGGGGTAGAAGCCGCGCCGCTCCCTCCCCGTGGCATCCGGGGAAGGCAGCGCGGGACCCCACGGTAACGCGCTGCCGTGTCCCCGTCCTCCACCCTCGGCGCAGCCTACGCCCCCGATCAGAGCAGCGCCCTGTCCAGCCTGGACTGCCTCTCCAGCATCGTGGACCGTCTCTCCCCGGCAGAGGAGCCAGGGCTGCCTCTCCGCGACGGCGACTCCCTCTCGCCCAGCACCAGCATCGACTCGGGACCGGGAACGCCCGGGACGCCGCCGCCCCGACGAACCTACCAGGCGCTATGAGGGGCCAGGAGGGCCGGCACCCCGGGCCTGCTGCCCGCCCGCCGGGGCCGCCTCCCGTGCCCAGCCGCCTCCTGCAAATGCTTCTTGGGCCGCCGCCTCCCTCCCGGGCTGAAGGCAAAGCGCCCTGCCGGGCAGGCGGACCCCGGGGCTCGGGACACACATACTACCCTGGAATCCCCGCTGCAAATAAAATGTGCTGTGAGAGAGCTGTCTGGCCAACTGGTTCTTTAAGTGCACTCTCTGGTGTGAGGGAGGGCAGCGAGACTCGGCTGCGGGGTGCTCGCCTGCATCCCTGTTCAGCTGTCATACAGGTTCGGTCGCCCCCGGTTCCTGCCTGCGAGGGGACCTGGCTCGTCACGGCAGTCCCGAGCCGTGAGATGTAGCATCTTGCCGGGCTGGGCCCTGTAAGCTTGTTTCTTACTTCAGTAGTGTGTATAACTCTCTTATGGAGAAACAAAAATGTGGAGGGTAAAATTCTCCCACTATAGGCCCTTCCATGGGCACAGTTTCCATTATTTTCTGTAAAAGTGATATTTCATAGTCCTATTTTTCTATCTTTCCCTTCTTCCTTTGCCTTCAGCCCCAGTAAAGATCTTGTTTCTTTCCCTGGGTCTGAAGACTGACTGTGTATTCCAGGATTTGGCCCTAAAATTGCATGGTGACTCCTCTTAAGACAGCTGTATGATCTAGTGCTGATACTGTGACAGGGAATTTTACTCAGTGCTCTGGCAGAGACAAATTTAGTAAAGTTAGTAAGAACAAACCACACATATCTCTTTCACAGGCCACAAAGTATATTTCACAATATTCTCAAAGTGATATAGATTTATTTGCTCCTGATGACTATGGTCTTACCAGCCAGGATAAAAATTCATTACATGGGTCTAGAAATAACCACGTCAAATCTTCATCTGTTTCAGACTTAGCAAGTATTTCCTTCCAGACACTCAATTGAAGTCTTTCTACCATGAAAAATTTCTAGCTTTTTGCACACCTTTAGTTGCAGTTCAAAACTTGCCTAGCCACCTCCCCCCACCCAAAAAAAAGAAAAAAAAAAAGGGATAGAGTTGAGATGGAGAGATGGCCTCCTTCAGTGCATACAGAAATGACTCATATGATTCATATTCTGAGTGGCAAGGGATACGCACCTCACTAGTGTGGGATAATAATGTATTTGCCATTTGTTGTGTTTATGTTGCTAGCAGTTAGTGTCCAAGGGGCCTGGAAGTGGTATTTCACCTCTGATAAATCTTTCACTTGAACCCAGCCCAGCTTAGTCATGTCACCAAAAGTTACCACCTGACTGCTCTTTGGCAGCATCTCTGAACCAAGGGTGAAAGAAGTCCAGCTTAGGGATGGCACACTGAGAGACCATGGCCTCCACAAAGGGCCACAGAGAAACAGACACCTTCCTGTCTGAACCCACAGCTGAGAGGTAGCAGGTGTGTGTCTGACATAGGGCAAGGCCAGCCTGCCCCTCATGTACAGCTTCCCGCAAAATCACTTTCTGCCCCTGCCATGTGACCTTGAGGTTTTTTTTCTGCGGAGTATTTCAGGAGGAGCCTTTAGCAGAATGGCCTTCTGTGTATATAGATGTCCCAGGTAATTGTGGAGTAGAAAAAGTTGTTTGAAAATCCTGGGCTGAGGTTGTGCAGAGGTATTTGCACACTCTTGTCGTTACAGATGCTTCAGGAGTATGCAAGTGCCTTAACACAAATACAGTCTTTTGGGGGATCACTTTCTGAGCCTTCTGTTCATAGGAATCCTTATGAAAGGCTGTGAACATCACTGGTTTTATTTCATGATTTCTCACACATTGCTGTAGTGTTGCAGTGTTCACTACTCTTAACAAAAATACCATCCCAAGGAAACTGATTATTCCCAAGGATCTAATGCAGATGATTTTAAATTGTATTTTAAAGTAAGCTAAGCTGGAGAACTTTCAGCATTTCATTCTGCACTGTGCTGACCTTGGCAAGTGATCTTGGGTGAAGTATGCAGAGTAACACTAGCAAATCACATGGTGGTAATGTACACCTCTCTTTGGCTGGCAGACATTTTAAGAGTTGCAAAAAGGTCAGTGCTTCTGAGAAGTAGCTTTTCAGTGTGAGGAGAAGTATTCTGCCTGTGAGATGGTTGGCCATAGTTTCTTAAGTCCTACTAGGCTGGTTTACAATATGTGGGGTTTGTTACACATATCCAGGAAACAAAATCTTAATTACAGGACATCTATGAAAAAAGTTCCCATGAACCTAAATGTGTTGAAATCCTCATAAAAAACAGAAGTCAGTGCCATGAAACTGCTTTTAATCTGTGGATTGGGAAGAACAAGATGTAAAGGTCTGTGGTCTTGGGAGATACACAGTTGTGGTCAGATTTTGCATATTTAATAATAGTAATTATAATAACAATAATAATAATAAGTGGAACTGAAAAGAAAGATGTGTTCTATGTGAACCATGCTCATCTAAGGAAGGTAGTGCCCAGAAATACATATGGAGATGATGGCCTAGAAAATCTGAGCTCCACCTATCCCAACTCTTACTATGTGGCTGAGTACTTCAGGCTCTGGGATGGCGTGCAGTGGCTTCACAGGCAGGCAGGCAAGTAGGTGGAGGGATGCCTCATGGTGTCAGAATAATGAATATAACACAGAAGCTGTATGTTTTCTGACTGTCACTCACTGCAAGGAAGGGCATAATTCTGCACATTTTTTAAAAAAGATTAATCTTTAATTTTACCTCTGAAAATCACACTTTTTTTTGGCTGATAATTGAGGGAAGCAGCTGAGCTTTTTGTGGATGTGTGTAGAGTTTCTTGTGTCTTTTATTTTTTGTTAAGAAACGAAGCAGAGATCTTTAGAGAAATACATATTTTAAATTGAAAAGACCCACTGTACATTGCAAAACTAACATAGA
Organism: Hafferia zeledoni; assembly: GCA_035583235.1. Taxonomy (NCBI): domain Eukaryota; kingdom Metazoa; phylum Chordata; class Aves; order Passeriformes; family Thamnophilidae; genus Hafferia; species Hafferia zeledoni. The sequence goes on from JAWWEV010000043.1 coordinate 38,917,768, forward strand.
AACCTGGAAAAGACTCCTTAAATACAACATCAAGATAACAGTCCTGCTTCCTTTATGTTCAGATTTCTTGAGTTGCCTGTATGGAAAAACACTTACATGGACTGTATAAAAAGATTGATTTCTTCTCCTGTGTTAAGGCTTAAAAGTGATAAACTTTTAATAATTAGTTCTTGAAGGATGTAGGGGTCTTAATTCATACTGTTTCTCTAAATATGCCTAGGAACACTTCAAATTCATAGCTACATTTCAATGGAAATTCAGCATCTTCATCTTCCAGTCTCAGTCTGCTTGTTAGGAGCAGTCAGACTTAACCACAACAGGCAGCTCACTTCTTCCCATCCTAGACCTCTTCCTCTCTCCCTCCCTTTCTCCCTCACTCTCTCATTCTTCTTCCTCTGTAGAGTCCTTGACTCGCTCATCACTTCTCCTTACTCATCTCTGCTGGACCTTGAAGTCCCTGGAGGACCTGCAGCTGGCCAGCTGATGACTGCTGACCTTTGGCAGGGTCTGCATGGGGTATCAGCCTTACAGCTGGCCACAACTGCCTTCCTGGCAAGTAAAGACCTAATGAGCTTGGCCAGCTGGAGACTGGGCTGGGATTCTGCTGACTGATTTGACCCTGTGTGAGGGATGGAGAAGTTCACCCCTAAATGTGGAGGGAGCGAGCAATGCATCAGACCATGTGGTGCTGCCCCAGGACATCAGGGCCAAGCTTCTCCTAGAGCCAACTGGATTAGTGAAATGACTAAAAAAGAGACAGAAGAGCTGTTTTTTCCTTGTGCTTTTTTTGAGTTTTCTGTTGAGTATTAGATTAGGCTTCACTAGTGGCCTTTACCCTCACTACATCTGATGCTGTTCATTCCATCTAGTCCAAGAGATACACACATCTGCCAGACCAGAGATAGATTGAGGTGGTTTCCCCTTCCCAGACACGGTACAATATATTTTATCTTCATTCAGCAGGTGCCCCACTTTCCTATCTGCAGGAGATTATGCATCTTGGACACTCATAGATCTCATGCCAAACCCACTATACTGCAGAGTCCAGCTACTTTCTTAAAGGTCTGCTTTCTTCTCTTCAGACCAGCTGTTAGCCACCATCCATTCCTGGAGCCCACTTTCTTTTTGAGCATTAGTAAAATTTATGAACAGCTGGAAATTTGCTGGAAAATTATGAGGGCTATGATGTCAAAGGCATTGCTCACCTGTGCTTGAAAAAGGTGATGTCATGAGACATGAGGGTGAACAAGCCCAGAGAGAGATCAGAAAGCTAGTTCAGTGTATGCATTAAATCAGGTGCATTTGAATCTGACACCTTCTGAGAGGCCTTCAGACCTGGAGTAGCAGCAGAGGAATTAAATGTGTGATTTTTCTCTCTATTTCTCTGAATCTTTTATGAATCTATGCTTTGAACTGACACTATGTTCTGTTTTAAAAATCCATACAACATGTATGCCAAGTAAAAATCAAATCCTACTTAAGTACACCTGTGTATACCTCAGTGCAAAGACCTCACTAGCAAATGCACCACTGCTCCAGGAAAGGGGTTCATTTTTTTTGTAAATGGATGTATTTGAATCTGCTGAAAATCATTCTGTTGCTTTCATTTCCATGTTTTAAGTAATGACATATGCAAGATCTTGCTTGTTGTTTTATTGGGTCTTTTTACTAGTCTGAAAAAATATCAACGGATTGTAGTTTCCCACTGATACAGTGGACGGGTGTTTTCGCTCCCAGGAGCAAGGCTAGAAAAGCGGCG
>JAWWEV010000043.1:38919626-38959081 GCA_035583235.1 Hafferia zeledoni
CGCATCCCCGCTCATCCAGCGTTTATAACATCTCTGCCATTTGATGAGTTGTTCCCTGGTCGGGTCTCCTCCGACAAAAAAATACTAGATTTGGGTTCCTGTCTACTTCATGGTACTTTGAAGAAATAGAATGACAAGGAGTATTTCTATTTTGAAAAGTAGTTCTACAATTGCTCCTTAGGACTGTCTTCAAACGGAACTAATAGAGCAATTCTGAATCCTTCTGCTTGAGTGCTTTGAAAAAAAGAGGAGGAAATGTCTCTTCTGGCAATGCAGAAGATGCATCTGAAGTATAAATCTGAAATACCTTCCTCAAATGTAATGCTTCTGTGTAGACTTGTAATCACCTGTATAGACAGTAGAGATCACATCACAGCAAAATTTCTTTCTTCGATTTAACTAAATTGTCTCAATGACTTGATAAAGTAGCTTTAAAAACATTAAAAAACCTTTCCAGTGGGCCAGAATAGAGTTGGTCAGTTATTTGGGAGGTGGCTCCTTTGCTTCAGTCCTCACTGTCAAGATTCTCTCTCTCTTGGATAGTATCTAGCTGTTATTATTAATAGCAGACCACAAAATTCCCTTCTCTGGATGTGTGCCTGCCAAGGGCTGTCATTTTGATCCTAAGACTCCTACATTTGATTAAAGTTGTTCATTGAGCAAGCAACTGGTAGTCCTTGGGACCTCTTTTTCTTAGGTTGTATATAGTCCTGTGAACTCCCAAATGTGAATTTTTAGCTGTAAAACTTCTGCAAATGCATTAGCCCCATCTTTTTGGACACTTGCAGGACCTCAGTCAGTAGTGAAGATTTATGCAGCACCGAAACAATAAGATTTGGGCTCATAAACCCTGCATGATTAAATGGAGGTTTTTCTGAGCCTCATTCTGAGTTTAAGCATTCACCTTCATCTTCCTTGCAAACTCTGTGAGAGTGTTTACCTTGTCATGGTGTAGTGCAGGAGTTTGTTCCTGTTGTGCAACCAGCCAAGGAAGACACATCCCATGTAGGTGCCTCATGGTGGCATCATGGATATCACTAATCTGAAGCTGTTTGATTGCTGGCAGTTCTGGGAATTCCCTTTGGAAGACTCACCTAGTGACGGGAAAGGGGGATCTTGCTGAAACCAAAAAGGGAAGCACAAAAATCAGGGAGGGCAGTTGTCACACGGTTGTATATGGAGCTACTCAGTATGAAGTAAAAGGTTGGTGTCTGGGTAACTGGGAGAAAGTTTAATAACTCTGAAATCCCTTATGCTGAACATGAAGTAGAGGAGAAACCAAGTAAACAAGAGCTGAGGCAGCTGTATCCTACAAGTGTCTGAAATGCATGTTTAACAGGGTACAAATTTCTCACATATTTATTGCCTGGGTGAAATAAAAAAAATTACTGAACTCTGAAATGTGAAACATATTATTTCTAAACTTTCAAATTTGTAGGACGTTTAAAGGTGCTTTTAGAAAAGTGCTTGTGAAATTGGACTTCTCAAGCAGAACTGGCCTGCTCTGAGGGGTGTCCTGGCCATGTCTGCCTCCCACAGCCTGTGTCCTCATCTCTCTCTTTTCTGTGGAAGATAAGGAGTATGAGAAAAAAGAAGCATGTATTATGGTATATAGTCTTGATTTAATGCATCATTTCAGCAATACCATAATTCCTTGTGTTCCTGTTTATTAAATGAATAGTCCTATTTTTATTAATGCTTTTTGTTGTCTATTTTTTTCCATCTATAAAAATTATATTGTTTATAAGCAATGCACTTGGTTACATAAGTTTGAGTGCCATTTGGGTTTAATACTTACAGAAAGAAATCTTCATGTAAACTCTCTTTCAGTCAGAAATAGTGTATTATAAAGAGATAGCTAAGTTTACTCTTGCCACAACTTCACTGAAGCCCCTGGAGTTTCACCAGGAACAGATTTGGGCCAGAAGGTCTACAATGTAGTTACATTATATTCATTTTCTCATTCTTCAGAAATGGACTGTTTATGCACCAAGCTGTAAAGTGATATTCATGATGACTGAAGCCTGAACAACATTAAAATATCCAGATCCTCTGTTCCAAATCCTCTGGTATCCGAAACTGTTCCTTTGCTTTCAAAAGGAGGGGGTTACTGCTGCTGAGGGAAACAAGGCCAGGGGCACAGCTTTAGTGCTCAAGCTGAAATAAGGACCAGCCTAGATAATATTGAGGCTTAACTGCAGTGAGCCTGTGTCTCAGATGCTGCCCTGGCCCCACAGGCCACACAGTGCCCTCCCCCACCAGCCTTGCCTGCTTGCTCCTGTGGCAGAGGCTTCCTGGCTGATCCTTTCAGCTCAAAAATCCTTGGCAGATTTCCTGCCCCACCCCCCAGAACCACTTTCTCAGTGGAATTTTTCTTTAAATGAAAAGTGCTGTGGAAAATTGCTTTTCATTGCGATTATAATGGATACAACAATTCACATGGCTTGCAGTGTGCTTGAGAGCCAGAGCCCACACTGTTCACACACTGTGGCATATCAAGTACAGTCATGTTTTCTGTTTTATTTGGCCATGATCTCTAGAAGTGGGAGCTTGAAATTGAGCTCACAATAACTGCAGTGTTTTTTCTATGGTCTTGAATGCCAATCAGCTCATATTGAATAGGTAAGGTAACTACTACTGTTAGGTAGTAAGTGCTGGAGACGAGTTCATTGCTGCAATGTTAAATCTTATAATCTGGCCCAAACGAAGTAGGGGCAGAGATTGTAATGGAAATACCTTTAAATTTTTGTAAGCCATGATTTGAGGTGTATGTTACAGGAACTACTACAACAGGAACCACCCGACCTAGTGGAAAAAACTTAAAAGAAGCACTGCAAGTGCAGCTGTGACCTAACCTGATCTGGCTGTGGTGCTCAGTAACTCCACACATCACATCATCTCTCCTGTCTTGAGTGAGCGCTGTAGCAGGTGGAGCTCAAAGTCATGGAGTAAATGAACTCAAAGGACATTTTGTGGACATTTTGCAGGGGTGATACATAGACTAGGGAAATGCACTCACAGTAACTGCAGTGGGGTTTTTTTGATGGTCTTGAATGTCACTGAGCTCTTACTGAACAGGTAAGATAGGGTAGGTATCTGCCTACCTAGTATGGTAGTTATTGATAGGTAGTAAATGCAAGGAGACCATGAAGAACTCTTCCTCTGGAACCTAATTATATTTTAAAATATTTTAAAATATATATATATATATATATAGTTTGTTTTCCCTGCTGAAAAAAAAAAAAAAGGAAAACTTTAAAATACCTGCATACTTCAGATAAAGATCAAAGCCTTGATTAGAGTTTGTGAAGAAAGAGGAAAAATTATAGAGTGTCTAGAGGGGGAGAAATAAAATGCCTCTAAATCCATAGATATACTTGATCTAATGATCCAGGACTCTTTTTGGGTGTCCCTCTGAGGAAAGTAGTGCCAGGCAGTGGTACAGACTGTTACGTTTGAGAAAATCACAGCAACAAGGAAACCCAGTTGGATGGCTACCTTTGCCAAGTCCCCCCTGAAAGCAGTGCCACCGCTGCAGTGAGAGATTCATGACTTGCATCAATTTGTTACTGCATCTGGTTCACATGGCTCCCTTCAACAAGGCATGGAGACATGTGCTTAGTCTTTCATTTACTTCAATGTGGATTATATACTTGCCTAATGGTGCTTTGGGTCAGGTTTTTCATCAGCACATGTATAATCTTCAGCAGTAGCAACAGCAGGTGCAGTGTGATCAGACCCTGACTATGTGCAGTCCACTAACCGTATTAAACAATGTTTACATCAACTCTAGAATTATTATCCAGGTAGGAACATTGCTTTTATTGCTGTAATCCTATTTCTATTTGCCATTCTTAGCACACAGAGTATTCACTCATGTGATGTTAATGCCCATGTTAAATGGAGTTAAGTTTTCTGAACTGTCCATTCACTGTAAAATGTGTACAAATATGCTGAATGAATGTGTACATCTCTGTATGTAGCTTTTTAACGCTAGCAGAAAAGAAGCCCGCAGAAGTGACATCGGAATGAGCAGCTAAAGGTGCCATGAGCACCGTTTTACACTAGGCGTCTCCCTTAGCTTATTTATTAAACACTGAATGTAGTTAAATGCAGGTAAGGACACAGATATATCGTACAACGGAGCTGTAAACATGATATAGTGCAATACAGAACAGTGGAGACAAATACTGCTACAAAACACCTAGTCAGGACTGAAACTTCAATCTGAGCTAATTGATGTTTAAACTCCCTTAAAGTAAGCGGTCAAGTTTATGTTTTCCTTTAGGGGTACTAAGGCACAATGGTAAATAATTTCTTTCTGTCAACACTACAGACAAGATAAGCATAACATGCACAAAACCAAAGCTTGAAAGGTGATGCTGGCATAAGTTCAGCACCTGAAGCATGAAGTTGGTAGAGAAATTAATAGTTCACTGCATGTTTGATCCCTAGGAGTTTAAGAAAGGTTCTTGTTTTCTCATTGCATAATGTTTAAAACTTACTTTGAAATAGAATTTCAAAACAAATAAAATATTGGTTCCTGGATGTGTTTTATAATACAAATACTTTCAGACTGGATGGCTGAAGGCTCTGACTCAATGTTAGGATGATACCAGAAGCTGATTCCACATTTCCACCTCTCAAATTCCAGATAGGCCTGGGTCTAAATGTCTGACAATGCTGGATTTTTATCACTTGTAAAACCCAGATATTCAGTGACTCTGACCTACTGCACATGTGTGAACTCACAGTGTAATTCCTTCAAGCAGGTCTAGATGTCCACTGGTTCCTGACAAGGAGCAGTTGTTTCAGCCAGAGGAGGGTGTTCCACAGCCTATCACTGCAGTGCTTTGTCATCGCCTGCTGAAAAGGGGCTGAGTCAGGAGACATTATTGGTATATCCTGAAATTTTTTTTTAAGATTTATCTACTATTTTTCTACCCCCTTAGTGTATTTTTGACTCCACGTGTTCCTCAGGACTAGCAAGGAACACATGGCCAAGACAGCTGACAATGGTGGCCATGAGAGGGCAGCTAATGGATAGGAAGTGCAAGTGAAGAGTAGAACACTCCAGGAGGTAGATATGGCAAAGCCTAAATGCCACACCTGGCTGAAGAGGCTGCAAGTGATCAAAAAGTGTCACTGCTCAGCTAAGAGAAAACTTCCATGGGAAGTAGGGCAAGGGAATACTGCAGTGGGAGAATTGGAATAGTTTTGTGGTGATATCTGGGCTCTTGCCTAGGGGAATTTGCAGGGCAGAAAGGTGGAAGGATAGGAGAGAGATCAGTAGAGAGGTATTGGGGCCATTCTTATCCACCAAATTTTTCATGGTGACTTTAACATACCCAGAATTCTTCTGAAGCAGTTTTAGCTAAGCATCTTGTCTTGTTCTTTCCATACCTGTTATTAAAGACATGGCTTTTTTAGAAACACATTCCCCTTGACCTACAAAAGTAACTTGTATAGGTAAAAATAATGCTCTATATTCCTAGAGAAGTTTTCATGCATGTGTGAAAAGTCCCAAGCATCTTCACCTTTCCGTAGTGCTGCCCTGGCTACTCTCTGTACTTCAGAAGTTGTACTTTGTGTTTGTCTTTTATATTTATTCAATTTCAACAGAAATGTTAGAGAAGCAACTCCTGGGATCCAGTTTTGAATTGGACCAGTTTACAAACTAATCTCAGGCTCCCAACTGGATTATCACAAGTACAAATGTTGGTCTGGTTTGGGATGTCAAAATTAAAAGGTTAGGCAAGATTTACAGCTTCAGGCTTAACACAGAGTTTTCCTTGAAATAAACATTGTGTGTCTATAAAACATGCCCACTTTGAAGAAACAAACTGAGTATTGCTGGTGGGGAGAAACTGTAATACAACAAATGAAGAAACTCTCTGTAGGACTGGGATTGTTTGGGTATCACCTTTTTGCAGCAGACATCTAACACAAGTCTGAGAGAGGAAGGAATGAAGGGAAGAGGTAGTCCTCTACCCTATCAGTTCTCTATGGTTTTGACAAAAGTGCAACTGCTGAACCATAACCTTCCCTTGTGGTCAATGAGATTGAAGAGTGAAACTAACTATAAGAAAGTAAATTAAAAGTTGATCAGAGATTAAACCCCTATGGGATTTTTTTTCTCTTGGATTTTGGCTGTTCCTTATAGACTTCTGCTTTTATAATCTTTTTACTTAATCCTAGATAACTGAAGGTTTTAGATTTCAGAACTGGTCAAGTTTTGCTATGACTCTTGTTATCACAAATTCTTGTGTTGCAAGTTTGGTGGCTTTCATTTTTATGCATCTGTTTGTAACATAAATCAAAAGCAGTTCATCTCTTTGGCTGCAAGTATTGTAAAATGCACACATACTGGCCCAGTGTTTGAGGTGGCAGTACAGACTTCTGCCATTAGCATTCACAGGCTGAAGCTTGTTACCATCTACTCCTGTATGCACCAAAGCATTTTGTTAACAATACCTATGCTGAGCTCTTGAAGTTCTTAGAATGTTTCAAAACAGACATCTGTAATGACAGAAACCTCCTTACAAACTAGAACACCTGCAAGGCCACTTACTCATCTGAGCTACTCATGCAGAGGTTTAAGATTAGGGAATTCAAACACTGGAGGCTTGACGTTTATTTTTTTGGAAGCTGTGTATGAGTGTAGCAGCAACACTCCCACAGATATACAACCCCATCCCAAAAGACATTACTTATTCCAAGTTAATAGTTTAGGCTGTTTAGTCAGTGGCTCCACTTATAAACTGTTTTACAGGATGCCTTATACTATTTCAAGGTATATGTTAGACACAGGTGGGTTGAATGGCATTCAATGGATGCCTCTAACTCTCTGTTGACTTCGGAAACAATCAGTGTGAGCTCTGCAGCTTGATTTTAGACAGCTGAAGGCAGAGGCAATGAATCCATCAAACATGTATCTAAATCTCTCTGCTAGTTCAGACGGCATTTGCTTCACATGCAGGGTGAGAATGGGTCTGCTTGCAAGACTGTTTGAGCACATGCCTGATTCATCCTGACCTTCTTGTGGATAAGCATTAATGGGCTGTATTTCTCATCAGACATGTATGGCAGCAGGCAGCACACTCCTGCAAACTGACCCAGAATACTCTCTTGGTTTGCAATTTGTTTTATTTTATTGAATGCTGGATATAGAAATGGTCTCACTAATGCTTATGTAAGGATGGTACTACTTCTAGTTAATAATCCACTGCCTACATATGGAAGGGTCCCCTTAGCACTTGTAGACACAGTTCTGCATTAGGAGATTGGTTGGTTTTATTTTGCAGAATGATTCAGACAGAATTGCTACTTTCTGAAACAGGCACTCACCCTGTAATAAAATATACCTTCTGTGAGCATGATACATTCTGGTTTAAATTCTGAAATTATGCTTAAAATCCTGCTTTATTTCAAACACAGGCAAAACCACTCCCCTTGTTTAGAATTTTTTTTTAATTCTAGGAACCTGGCTTCCTTGCAAGATCTTAATTTCATTTAGAACTCTAAAGTCCCTAAAATTTGTATATGAATAAACAGTTTCTTTTCCTGCAAATGAGTCATATAATTTTGAGCCTTCTGCAAGAGTTCCCAAAGGTTTGTAAGTCATACTGGAAGCTTGGCTGTGATAAATACATGCACAGGGTACAATGTACAGGACTATCAGATCTGTAGTATTATTCACCAGAGACTGCAGGTAGATTTTTATGTAATTTCTTCCTTTCATTGGCATTCATTGATCTTTCATCTATGATTTGTCACTGCAGAAGGAAAAGGGGAAAATGCAAGCTGGTGAGCTTATTAAGGACTATGGAATCCTTCAAAGCCCCATAAAGCACCAGTCAGATCAAACCTCACAAACAGAAAAACTAAGGCTAGTACAGCAGAGCCATCAACTTCTCAAAGTAAATGCCACCAACCCTGAATTTTCTATTATTATTAGATCTTGCATCTGGATCTTTGGCATAAGTGGACACGATGGAGACTGTGTAAACACCCCTTTGGTTACTGCAATAAAGAGGCAGAAAATGCTTCTTGGATCTCCTACCTCAGCTTGATGCCAGTGCAGAGAAATGTGAAGGAGTCCCAAAGGTAAATATGGGTAATAAAACTCACCAAGTTCACTGAAAGAATATCAATTCAGTGTAGTGGAAGAGCAAATGTCAATTAAAGCACAATGCACAAATACCTGCAGACCTGAATGTGGAAAATATTGTCCTCCCTGCATTTCTTTTGGGTAATAATTCAGCAATGCATGTGTGGAAGTGCCTTACTGCCTCAGGAACAAAGACATTTAAATCACAAATGAAAATACTGTCTCACAAGCAAATGCATGTGACAGGTTTAGGGACAGAGATTATTCCATGAGGAAGTGACTGTTTTATTGATAAGTAAGGGGCATGAAAAGGGATAGAAAGTTATTTCTTCCTGTTTCCATTTCAAATTCCTTGACAGTTGCATTTTACTTTTATTTTTCTTTTACCTTATTGTTAAATGTTGGCAAAGACTAGAATGTTCATTTTAGTGTGTGTAAATAATTTATTGAATAATAATATATGAGAATGAATTTGATATGCTTCTCTATATGAATGACAGTCTATCACTGAAATTTATTAATTAGCACATTCCACTCAAATTTTTTGAGAAAGAGGAGGGGAAGAGGTGGAGAGGCAGTTTGGAAAAATACAGTACAGTGGGCTGACTAAATCTGAACACTTGGTCTCTAAAAATGCAGCTATGAGTGTAATTCAAATCATACTGATGAGATACAGAACAGTCCATATGCAGTCATAATAACAATTTATATACTGTCAATATCAATATCAATGTCTGTTTGAGAACACAGTTTTAAAATAGGTACATACAATTTTATTAAGTATAAAAAGACACCGTGCAGAGCACAATACAATATATTTCATCTTTAGTTCTGGTAGTTCTCAAACTCCACTGTCTTAATTGATATTGTCACCAATGACCACTGAATAGAATTACTTCTCTATATAAAATGAGGCTTCTCTAGATTAATCCATGCTGCTTGGTTTTAAAAATACAGTCATTTCCTTTCAGTGGCTACTTACACACATCAAACACTGTCAAGACTTTTGTCTAGCCTGCATTTGGTTTCTAACATATGCTACAATATTGCAAATTTCTCCTGTTTTCCTTTCTCTCTCTCTCTGAGAATAGAGCCTTCAAAAGATTAATTGTTTCTGACTTTGTTCCAAGTTCACAACCAGAACACTGGTTCTGACTGTTTCTACATTCCTCACATTACTAAACTTTCACTGACATCAGCTGGAGTTTTCAACACGCAAGGACTGTAGGGTTCTCCCCTAAGCTCCTTTTCTCCCCCTGTCTTTTCTAATGAAGCATAGAAGGCATGTGAAAATGATTATTTTTTTTTTAGGATTTGGGGGTCCATTTTCTTATTTTCTTGAAAGTATATGACATTTATAGCCTTCCAGCTTTGACTATCTTCTTTGGAAAAGTAGACATGTAAACTTCAGAACTTACAGATTTTTTTGCACATTCCAACTTGGTTTAGTTTAAAAAAAAAAAAGTCAGAACTCTTATTTTCAAATTGATTTAAATGAAAATGTGTGAGTCTTAACTTACACTTCCTCCTCTCTAAAATATATTAACATTAGACTGGAAAATAAATTAAACAATACAGAAATGCAGAGATTATGCAATCACAGTAATATCTGCCAAACAAAGCTTGGTCTTTTGCTAACATTAGCTTACTACATTTGCAATACATGCTAAGCAAAGACCCTACTCCTCTAAAAGGTACATTCAGACAATATATATTTTATGGAATAAATATATAATATATCCAGTTATAGATTTCTGAATAGTAACTATAATAGATACAAGCAATACCTACGTTTAAAAATACAGTTCTAGGCTTCCCTAACTTTGCTACTAATAAAATTAAAGCTGACCTAAAACTTTCTCACTCTGTTGATGCATAATAAAATATATGGAAACACCAAGAGTAAAAAGCCAATTGCTTCTACAAATGGAATACTTTATAAATATAGTAAATTGCTATTTCCAGAGGGAAATTTGAAAATTATAAACAGGAAGTTAGGTTAAAACAGCTCTACAATATATAGTACAAAGTGGTTATGAAGCATGATGTACAAGTTTGATGTCTGTGGCAAAATTTTGAGTTGATGTAGTTCAGTTCTGGAGATAACTGTAGAGAAAGATCCTGTCCTCAAAAACAGCCAATCTTAGCCTCCTTAAACAAAATTTTCAGTGACTAAAGAAAGCCAACTGGCAAATTTGTCAGAGTAAGGAGTGCAAGATTAGATCAAGCAGAACTATTTGGAATCCTTGGACTTCTCTGTTTCATAGAGTTTACCAATCATGCTTTCTCATTAGGAATAGAGCCACAGAAGTAATAGGTATCTGTGACTGCTGTGTGCTGAAAAGCCTTATCATGAAGGTACCCTCTCTATGGCTCATGTAACTACATTAGTCTTGTACTGTACATTCTCCAGATGAATTCTGTTTCATGGTCCTGTAGTTGTTTCCTTTTGCTGGAATACTGAAGTACAGCTCTGGTTGCTTGATTACTGAACTCTTGATTGAGACTTTTTCTTTCTTGAGAATAACCTGCAATTAAAAAAACACATTTCTCAAAGCAAGCACCAAGAATTGAGGAATTAAGGTGCTGGCTGTCTCTGCCAGCCTTTCTTTGCTTTCAGTTAAAGAAAAATTTAAAATCAGTAAAAAAACTTTATATGCTAATCAAAAGATTTAGGTAACTGAAAAAACTTAAAAACGCCACACGTATGTCCATGTCCTGCAATGGCCTTGTTTTACACAGAACCCCCAAACTTCATGAAATACTACTCTTTATACCTCCTGTCTGAATGGAGCCCCTAGGGTGGGATAGAGAATACACTCAGAGCCTTTGTTTGCATTAAGAAATCTGGAATTCTGGCAGTGACAGGAAGGAGGTTTACAAGGTGGGTGTTTTCCCCTAAGTATCAACAGAGGTCAGTGTTATCATTAGTAAAGATGAAATCATCACTGGGAACTTCAGTTTTTGCCGATTTAGGGACTTTCTGAGTCACTTGTAGACTTGCATTAGCACAAAAGTCTTGTTTCGGGAAAAACAGATATGATGAGGTTTGGAGGGAGATGTGGAGCATTGGAATGTAAGTCATTGGGACATATTTCCTACTTGATTTCATTTAGGCAAATGGAGCATATCATGTATTCATGTCAAAAACACGTATTCATGGCAAAAACTCTCACCAATTTCAGAAAAACTAAACCTCTGAACCTGGCATGCCGTATGGTTTGTTACACTGGGAAACTATTGTAATACACTTGGAAGCTATTGTAATACAGAGTGTCAGTCAAGAGCGAACAAAATGTTTCTTACCAAAACTGTACACAAGAAGGAAGCAGGTGCCCTGCAGAGTAACCAGAGACTGAAGTTTGGGTTCCCTGTAGCAGGGAAGGGACTAGGGAGACTTTTCTTCACCTACCACCAGCAAGTCTCAATGTTCTGTGCAGAGTAGTAAGAGATTAGCTGAAAATGCATTAAATTGTGTCTAAATCTGGTGGCATATTTTTACTTGCCATAAATGCTCTAGTTTTTAATACAAAAAAACATTACCAGGAACTACAAACTTCTTTCACTTGCAGATAAGCCAGACCTGCAGAGTGGCTATTGATCTCAGGGTTCTTGGTTGGAAATTGGCTCCAGAATTTGCTAGTGCCTTTAACCTATTTTCAAAAGAATGAGCTCTCCTCATTCTGACTGTTCTAAGTGCTTGCTGGGAACTCAAGGGTCCCTCCAGCTCCCTGATTGTCCTCCCTTGGGGCTCCCCAACACTGTCTACAGCCCAGGACCTCATGTCAGCCCCCAGGGCCATCATCCCCTGCTCCAGTAACGCCCCGGCAGGGGCTGTATCTAGCTCCCTAGTGCCTTGCCCTGTCCAGCCATGGGGGCCCACTGAGCTGGGACCACCTGTGGGCTCATGTCCCAGCCTGTCCCCATCCCCAGGAAGCCTGTGCCTGTGGCTGCCCTGCTCCTGTTGGGATGGGCCCTGGTGTCAGACACTGCCCTGACAGCCCCCTGGACCCCTGGGAGCAGCTGGCCCAGGCACGGTGCTGCCAGTGCACTTTAAGGAAGACCACTGAATCCTCTCACCTACGACATATGGTTTTGCTGTGTAGTTTGCTGCTGTTGCTGCTGCTGAATAAGCAATTGCTGCTGTTGCCGGCGCCGGGCTGTCCTCAGTTTTTCGAAGCGAGCTTCCATCTCCTCCAGCACCTTGGGCGTGTAGCGCACCACCAGCTTGACACTGTCCTTAGCTGCCTTCAGCAGCTCCACGGCCTTCTCATGGTGTTCTCCTTCCACACTCTGGGAGAACAGATTTAACAATGAAAATGGTGCTTTGATCTATGGCTGTGTCTTTTACATTAGCTATTGGAGTTTTAGGAAGTTTTCACACCTTAACATTTTTCAAGGGATTATTAAAAGAAAGTGTTAAGTAAGACTTATGCACTGCTGGGAATGTATTAATTTTTATATTTAAAATAATGTAAATCTGATTTAGGTTATATTACAAATCTAATTTCTGATCTGTGTGAAAATGAGGGAAGATATTCAACAAGCTTTATGCAAACAAATATAAATGTTGGTAAGAAATGGAGAAATTGCAAATTTGAAAGAGCAGTGCCTTTCTTATGCCCTGTCTCTGCTTGGATCATACAGAGAATGACATGACATCATCATCAAATGGTTTGAGTTAGAAGGGACCTTGAAGACCCTCTAGTTCCAAGCCCTCTGCCACGGGGTATACCTTCCACTAGACCAGGTTGCTCAGAGCTCCATCCAACCTGTCCGCAAACACTTTCAGGGATGGGGCATCCACAGCTTCCCTGGGCAACCTGTGCTGATGCCTCACCACACTCACAGTAAAGAATTTCTTCCTTATATCTATTCTAAAGTAGCCCTCTTTCAGTATGAAGCCATTCCCCTTGTCCTAGCAGTATATGGCCTTGTAAAAGTCGCTCTCCAGCTCCTTTGTAGGCCCTGTTAGGCACTGAACAGCTGCCCAAAGGTCTCCCTGGAGCACTTTCCTGTTGCTGATCTGCAGGTGGAGGAGCATGGCTGCTGCTCCCCAGGACAACACACATCCTGTAGAGTGAATGGCATTGCTCACATGTTTAACATTTACCTGACACGGGTTCTCTGTTGGAAATGGACTAGTCTTTATCCTGTTAGTTGTAAGCAATCACACTGAAACATTACAAGCCCTTGCTAAAGGAATATATATTTCCCTCCCTTTCTGGAAAATGTTTTATAGCAAAATGGTATATGCTGTGAAATCAAAAGTATTCCCAAAGGGGTTCAAGCTCTGATATCTATGCTAATGTTGTTTGAAACAGTAAATTTCCAAACAGGGATGTGACTTGGCTGTGAAAAGAGTATTCCACTTCTACTGTTAAGTGGACTGACTGG
Source organism: Hafferia zeledoni (assembly GCA_035583235.1). Taxonomy (NCBI): domain Eukaryota; kingdom Metazoa; phylum Chordata; class Aves; order Passeriformes; family Thamnophilidae; genus Hafferia; species Hafferia zeledoni. Next base: position 38,933,134 of record JAWWEV010000043.1, read on the forward strand.
ACCGCTTTTCAAAAAAAGAGAAAAATTTTCTAATGGTATATGATTATCCACATGTGTTGTAGAACATATTCCAAAAAATAAAAGTATCTCTGCACAGAAAAACCCCACCAGTCTGCACATCTGAGATCTTCACATGGATGTTAGACCATCTTAAAAGAACTAATTTTCTTCCCACTTAAACTGAAATTTTACCACCTGCTGTGATTTAAAAGTCTTATGTATACCATGCTATTTAAAATGGAACTATCCCCATAGGCTTCTGCACTTCCAAAGAGAAGCAGCAGCATTCAAAATATTAGAAGTTCAGTTCATGCAGAAAGAATAACTTAGCACTGTTACAGCAGCTGCCAGAATAAAACTCTTTCTATTTTCATCTCTCCTATTTGATTGAGTAGCATTGTGCAAGGCCAGTGAATAGGAACTAGTTCTGCTGTGGCACAATAAGAGAGAGAAATAATGACTGAAAAGTTTCAAAAAGCAGAGACAAACACTTCTACACAGATAATACAAACAATGCAAGTTTATTGCCTTGCTAGTTATTTTCCTTCTGTTAAATATCCTTCAATATATTAATACAAATAATTATTTTATGTCTGAGTCAACTGACTGGACTCAAGTTTCTATAGGAATTTTAAGATGCTTTGAAAACATCTATGCAACTCAGAGGAATAATGACTGCCATTTCAGGTGTTGAAACCATTACCAGAAATAAAGAAAACTTTCAAGAAACTTTCAAGTGCTGGACAAGCACTGCTACTGAAAAACTAATCTGGAGAAAGAAATTGTTTCCTTACAAATATTTGAATGCTGGTGTGTAAGAAATAGTAAATGTATCTAGTGTTCCAAAGAGAGCTAAAATAAAAAGCTATAGATGAACACGTTGTGAAATTGCTATAATGAACAAGTCACAGACACAAATGAAAACTTTTTCCCCACATCCCCGAGCTCATTACTGTTCAATGTTAGATAGGTGATCATAACTAACACATGCTGTAACTAGCTCTCTTTTATAGCACATTTGTTGTGACTGGCTGTGATACTGGCTTTTGTAAATACAGGTCTTGCCTTAAGAGGAACTGTACAAAATTTGGCATTGCTTTATATCTCATTTTTGCTTTTAAATCATGGTTAGTATGGCGTGGCATTCACATTCAGCGAAACAACAGTGTATTCAATGGTGTTGTGATTGGTTTAGCTGTGCAACAGTATGAACTCAGAACAGGCTATGAACAAACACTGTAAGCTCCAAAGTTACGTGATGGTTCTGACATCAGTGAGAAATTGTGATTGTTCTGTAGAGGAATAACAAGATGATGTATTTTAATACTTCATTCAACCTAGTAAACTGCATTTAATTCAGGATTGTCTGTTTTATCTCCTGCTTTCCTCTGGCCTTGTTCTTCCTGTTTACAGACAGGATTTTCTAATTAGAAATTAAGGGTTTGACCTTCCTGCTATCCAGGTCAATGGAAAACTCTCATTGACTTGAATAGTAAGAATACAGAATTAAGCCTAATGCTCTGAACCATAACCAAAGAGGGGAAAATAACAAAGGCAAAGATAGTGCTGCTAAAACAAATCCTGCTCTCTGAATGCACCTCACTCAGGTCTTGACAGCCACAGTTTTCAGCTACTATTTATGTGATTGCTATATTTGCTCTTAACGTCCTCATTGATGCTTGCACTCCTATTTTCAAGGCATTAAAAATGCTTTATCTGCATAATTGCAGCTGCACAGGTGAAATGACAGAGCCCCTTGGAGTGTGGGAAAGAAAAGGGCAAAGGAAGTTGTTTTGCTGTTTGAATTCTTCCCCCTCTGCAAATCTCTGAGGTTGTGCTGGTGAAGGACTCCTGCTGGTATTGGTCATTCCTGTCCTTTGCTGACTGCATTATGTTGGTTGGAGACACTGCAAGGATCTGACAATCCTTTAGAAATGCCCACTAAATATGAGGTTAAATAAAATAATTCTGGAGTGTGCGTATTTACCTAATATGTAATTTTGATTGTATATATTTACTCCTTTATTTCCATTATTGCATTGCATTGACAGATTGCAGCAAAGAGAAGGATGCAAAATTCTGTAGGGACAAGAACAGCTGAAAGAACAGCAGATATCATGTGGGCACACACCAACGATTACTGTATCCTGGTTCACAGACTTTTTATAAATCTAAAAGAAAAAAAAATCCCCCTTCCTTGCAGGCAAAAAACAAAATCTGATTGTTAGCCCACAAGTTGAGAAACTGAGAAGAATATTTTTACTAGGTTTCTCTAAACAAATACTTGGGTGACAAATTAGCCATTATAAATCTATTTTGCATCCTTCCTCTGACTCACACAAGGTATCTGACTAATGCAGAATCTTTGCCAGATATGAACAGGCATCAAGTAAGTGCCTTTGTTGAGCCATCTGCAGGGTCTACTGCTTTCAATTTCCTTTATTTTTAGGGAGTGTGGGACAAAAGTATGTAACAAAATCCCCAGCATAATAAGAAAACAAAGCTTTTTAACATCCATTGAAACAGCTCAAGGAACAGTCATCCCAGTCATGCTGGGATAACAAATCTGGATTCTGAATATACAGATCTAATTTTATGTTGATAAGTATGAAGTTGGATAACCATCAATGGCTGAGCACAAATAAGTTACAGATATTCATGTTCTACTGAGCCGTCTGTTCGATCGTACATACTGTGAATTATTTTCTTTTCTCCAGCTAAATTAAGAGAAGCACAGAGTGAATCAGTCCCAGAGAACAATGCTAAATTTAGATCTTTCTTGTCCTTTCTCAAGCTGTCGGCAAACAAATAATTGCTTCTTTAATTTTTGTCTTTTTACAAATTATATTTTATGGGTTTCATTCAGCCCCAAAATGGTTGCTCATTACTGTGAGAATGGTGAGGCACTGGTACAGATTGCCCAGAGAAGCTTTGGATGTTCCATCCCTGGAAGTGCTCAAGGTCAAGTTGGATAAGGCTCTGAGCAACTGGGTCTAGTGAAAGGTGTCCTTGTCCATGCAAGGGGCTTTGGAACTAGATGATCTTTAAGGTCCATTCCAACCCAAGCCATTTGATGATTCTGTGATTCTATGATTATAAATATGCAACTGCAATTCAAACTTCAAATTCTGTTGTTCAGAGTCTGAACACAAAAATATTTCTCTTGCTTCTCAACTTCCTTGTGTCTACATGCAATTGGGAATTTTGTACTGTGTTTTTTTGCTGCATTACCTTATATATTCTAGAGCACATGCATGAAATCTTTTAACAGAAAATCCTAAAATAGAGGAGACAAGAGGGTCAAATTCAATATATCTTGACATCTGAAGATAACCTTTCTAGTATTTGCCAAGGTGCTGTTCACAGTGAAAGGATTTTTCAAGAACCATCCATCTATTAGTGAATTAAAACTCTTTTTGTCTGCCTTTTTATTCACCTCTTGAAAGAAATGCTGAACAACAACAATATTTCTTGACTGACTTACAATCAGCAAAGTTCAGGCAGTTTATTTCATTAAATATTCAGTTTATTTCTTTTTCTCTGAGACTGAATGATCTTTTCTGTGGGTTTTCTTTGGTTTGTATGTTTTATTTCTCTTGTGTATTGGTGCAAGCAAGTTTCCAGAACTCATATTTCTCTTTTGAGAACATGATAGTTGATAGAAGAAGTGCTAAAAAAGTCTGTCTGAAGTGTTGCACAAATATTTTATTTCAAGAGAAGGGATTATTTTTGAGAGAAACATAAAAACGTGTGGAAAAGGGCATTTTTTATTGTTTATGGGCTTGCAACAAAGGAGAAATTTAAGTTGTAAAGTTTTGTACTTATGACTAGATTCAGAAATTGCTCCTATGCGCCTTTAGTGCATTTCAATAGGAGGTTTAGATGGTGGTTTGCATGAAAAGGAATACATTTTCATAAAGGGAAGTGTAGAATTATATAAATAAGTATGCTTACCTTTTCAGCACCTTATACTCCCTTAGAAAAGGGAAAAAAAGGCAATGAAATGCCGAATTTGACCATATCGTGGAGTCAGAGCCTTATTTTCCCTATCTGCAGATCCCAGACTATTCTGAGTTGGAAGGGACCCACATGGATCATCGAGTCCAACTCTTAAGTCAATGGCCCACATAGTGGATTGAACCCATGACCTTGGCATTATTATAACCAAGCCTTAACCAACTGAGCTACTCTCAGGGTCTAGTGCAAGAGCCCTTTTACTTTTACCTCCATACTGAATTCACAGTGAAACTAGGGCAAAATTCTCCACTTTGACTTACATGAAAAATGAGTATGTAAAAAATGTACCTGTTTACTCAGAGTACATGCTCCTTGTATGTGTACATTTGTCCAGCTGATTTCTCTAACAGATACCACAGCTGGATGAATCTCATTGAAAGAAATCTAGAACACCTTCCATTGCAAATTAGCACCAAATGTGCTTACCAAATTTCTTTTGATTTAATGGATTCAAAGGCTCTGAAGGTCACAAGACTGCACAAGTGCCACTGTGTTTGGAAAGGGCTGTGTGCCTCAGAGGCTATGAAATGAAAGAACAGCAGTCTGTTATTAGGCTTTTACTACAGAAGGAATTTACAGAATTACCAATTAAGGACATAGATTTCCTGTAAATTGAGCAGGTGGTGTGGATTTGAAATGAAGCTCTTCAAGCACCCTCCAGTGCCAGGAATTGTAGTGGCACAAAGTTATCAATGGAGCTTTGCCTCACTGCACCACAAATGCACACTGAAGCTCTCCTACAGAGCTACTTATTTTTGTTTTGTGCGGCTGCATTTGAAATCATGCTATTAGAAATATGCGAAAAATGAAAATTCAGATGAAAATGAAAGCTCTATCAGATTTCCACATACCACTCCATTAACTGAAAGCAGCTGGTCCCCACGTTTGAGCCCACCATGCCTTTCTGCCACTCCTCCAGGAATGATGCGAGATATATAAATCGGTGAATTTTGTTCTTTTCCTCCCATGACATTAAAGCCCAGGCCTTCCTCAGTCTTAGGCAGCTCCACCACTCGCGGGTGTGAATGGCCTTCACTTGCAGCAAATGCAGCAACTGTTGCCTGGAAGATAAAAACCCAGTGATTTGGCTATTTAGGTTAGTGAGAACACTGTTGTTCACTTGCACGAAGAATTCCTTCCTGTGAAAACACTTCAGTATCTTACTCTGACACTTTCTGATTGTCTGAAAGTATTTTCAAAATATTACATTCTATGCCAATATTTTTGAAATAAAGGAATAAACAGAGGAACAGAGAGTGTTTGGGTGACTTGTCAAACAACAAAACACAAAAACTTAGCAGCAGAGCCAGAAGGTGGCACCAGGAAGCCTTACTCTGGGGCAGTGAAACCTTATGATCACTACTGCATTTCTTTGCCTTTTCACAGGAAGAAAATCTATTCCTGTGGGATATGATAATGTGATCTCTGATGTGTTCCTAATTAAAATAAAGTGGATGAACTGAATTGTTAACTCTCCACTTTGCTTTCAGAATCATGGGATTATTCTTCTTAAATCCTAAAATAATAATCTTATATTAAAAGTTTAATTTATAATATTTGTGAAATCTTGTAAACTAAGTAACTTCTGAAACAGGAATAGGAGGTTCAATATACTTGGTTCAAAATTTTTATTGAAAAATTAAGACAACGGATATAGAAGTCAATTAGAAAAATCCTATATTGGTAATCTTCTTTTAGGAGGAAAAAAAGAACATACTGTAAAGCTTGCATCCAGAAAAATATTACATTTATACTTAATTTTTCACTACAAGCATTTTCTTACTTGTAGATCTTAGCTAATCCTTAAATAAACATTAGTATTTTATACTTTTCAACATGTGTTTGTAGTTCAAACTGCTTGAACAACTCTGATTTACACTAATATTTTTGAGCATACTCGAAATGCTTATGCTTAATAGAAGCTAGTGGATGACGTGACATAATGGAGCAATCTCAGTTACATGTTTTGGCACATGCAGAACTTGTAATCATGCATACATTTTATGTCAGACATGAATGCACTAAGAGAATGAAATGCAGACAGCCCAGAAATAACCAGGAAATATTGTGATATTGAAACATTGCTCTGTAACCTGCTGTTCTATATGAGTAAGAAATGAGAATGGGAAACGCTAATTGGACTTCTCCCCATTTACTAAATAACATAGCAATAATTTCTATGTTTATCTGCAGTGTAAACAAAACAGGATTTCATATACACGTCTCTATATAGAACCACAGACTTAACAAATTTACACTGACCATTAACTTTCAATTAGAAGGTTGAAATCAGAAGAACAGCCTACAGAAAGGACTGTCCTATTTAATAAGGAAAATACACGGCAATTTAGGGTATATTAGGTTATTTTCTGGCTATTATAGAGCTTGCTTCTCTGAGTACCCTAAAAGAGTTTTTTAACATGCTCCCAACCTTCATCTTCTGATACAGTTTTAAATTGAAATCTCTTAACATAAATACATACTGACAAGATCTTAGTTCCATTAGGATTGCAGGGAGTTTACCTTCACAGGAATGGGACCATAAAGAAGTATCTATAAAAAAGATTTATGGGTTTTGAAAGTTTACCTACTTTGCATAGAATCAGCTATACCACATAGAAGACAGTGTTTTGTAGAAAATAATGGGAAGAAGAAAGCCATGGTGGATCCCTTTGTTTGGAAGCACCTGTCTTTGTGCATGTTATGAAAATACAAAGCATATTTCATACTGGCATATAGCATGGCTTCTTTCATGGTTCTGTGAATTCCCTTGGAAAATTATCATTTTAGTAGTAGCAGTAAAGTAGCCGGATATAAGGATATAAGAAAGGCAGGTCCACATGGATAAAGAAACATTATGTTTTATTAAAACAGGCAATGTAACAGAGAAAAAAAGGCTTGCATTTGGCTGTGGAGTCAGTAAAATGTTGACTAGGCCATTTCTTGCTCAGTACATATAGTTCCCATTACTTAAAAGGGCAATTGTGATTGTTTAGTGTCTATCTCCAAATAAATGTGTCCTCTCTGGATGAGCTGTATGGGAAAATAGTCTCTTAAAATATTGGTTGTCGCAGGCAGACTTTTACAGAATGAACCAGTAGATTTGCTTTTGCAAAATAATTTTTCCAAAAGCATCATATTCCATAAAATCATTCTCTTTTCTTAAGCTACAGAAGCAGCATAAAGGTTGAAATTTTCCATTATGATTGTTACCTGGGAAGTAGCACTGGTTCTAGACTCTGGGCTGCCACTGATGTCTAAATTTTCTTACAGTGTACACACGAATACCTGAAACACACACGCGCACAGTCAATTACTAGATCACTTTGGCAACACATACTTCAACAGTTGCACGTATCCTACCTTTGCAGTGGCCCTGGCTCGGAATTCGGGGCAGCCATTAACAGTTATGGTTTCATGCATGTATTGATACACCTAAAATGTTCATGAAAATGAAACACAATTAATCATATAAGCAAAACAAGGGTGTCATATGAACTCAGACAGGACAGTCCCTGTATTTCGTAAGACTACCTTTCATTAATGCTGTATTTATGCAATCACATAGTCAAGTGTCAAACTTGAGCATGCTTAGGTTTATAGAGAACGTCAATCTGTGTTTCTCATGACACTTTGCAAACTTAACTGTATATCTTCCAACACAATTCCCTTCCCATTTCTAGCAAGTAGTTTCCCCAAACCAGAAAAGTTAAGTTCTATGTTATCAGAAATTGGTGTCTCCAGGAAACTGAATTGAATGCAAATGATCTGAACTGATAAGTGGTGTCTCAGCCTCCAACAATGGCTTCTTTGTTCTCTGAGCTTTCCTATGAACTAGAGACTTGGGAGACTAATGTTAAAAAATATCTAAGTTGCTCAGCATACAGAGGAAGAAGATGAATGCTGCTCAGTTGAAGATTGGAAGTGAAAATAAAGTTTTGGAGAAAGGTCACAGACATGGTCAATGAGTAAGATTATCCTTTATAAAAGAATTGTACATTCACATAAATTGCATAGAATCAACATTGCCAATATGTGTTCCTTGCTGTTGCTTTTTTCTGGTATATACTCTTGGCCCACTTTCCCTGGTCCTTAACCCTCCCCTTTAAACATCTTCAGTAAGGAGAAATTAAAAGGCTCTATTTTATACTGCCTTTTTTCTCTAGATTTGTCACAGTCTTACATAAAAAATATCAACCAACCCCATGATACTAGTTGGTTATTTTGATAGCAAACATAAAAAATAAAAATATTTACATATAACATACAGGAAGTTTTTTGAAAGACAATGGTGAATGCAAACAAACCATTTACATCTTATTTCATTTTCTTATAAACCCACCAAACCTAAATAAATGTTCCTCTATGCCACTGATTTACTGTGGGCATGTTCTTGACCTACTTCATGAGAAATTTTGTCTTTTCATGTGCTTTATGTCTCAGGCTGCATTCCTCAGAGAGAACTTTTGCTGGTAAAGTATGCTAGCTCTTAGAACAATCAGCTTGGGTTCCTTTAGGACTGCAAATTTAATTGTACTTTCAAACTGCACTTTCACTCATTTGCTGATACTTTAGCAGGAGTGACTAAACTTTCCTCTTTGGTAGTGTAAATGTTGCTTGGATAGAGAAGGTGTCAAATCCTGTACTTAATTGACCTAATGGCTTGTCCCACTGATAGGCAAAGCCTCCCCAAGCCCCTGTCCTGATGACTTGTTATGCAGTACCCATAACAATGTATCTCTCCTCACTGAGCCTGTTATTATAAACTTAACACACTGACAAGCATATGCTAAAACATTTAAACAGAACTAAGATTTGTGGCTCATTTCTGACTTCACTGGACAGACATTGTGTTAATCAAGCACTCGGGTAGCAAAATATTTGGGATGACTGACATCCAAACCTTTTTTTGGGGGGGAGTATCATTAACAAGGAAAAGGCAAAAAAAAGAAAGGAGAAAACAAATGTAATCCATTTTAGAGGTAAAAAATATTCTAGTCACTTCCAAAATATAGCAGAAAGATTATTTGTCTTCTGTATTTTTGGGCACATAAGTCATTCCAGAACAAAAAAAAAAAACTGGGCCAGTGAAGAAAACTGAGATGAGGGGAGTATGCTGAAAGGTTTCCTGCTTCCCCCATTGGAAATGAAATCTTGCTTCCACTAGTAGCATTGACATTGACCAAAGCATAAGCCAGGATTTTGCCCTTAATTTTAAAGACATGGGCAAAGAAAGCTGTTTTATAGCCTCTAAAGGATCTCTGGTTTTGTTTTGTGGGGTTTGTTTGTTTTTGGGGTTTGTTTTGTTTTGGTTTTGGGGTTTTTTTTTGTTTGGTTTTGGGGGTTTTTTTGTGCTGGATGATGCCATCATGAAAATAGGTTGAGCCTACATACTCAGTAATATACTGCACAGCTCAGTTCAATGTTTATTCTATTATGTTGTAGGACATTTTATTATATAAGAACAGCTACTTCATTATGTAAGAAGAATACTGTGTAATTGCAGTAATGAATCATTACATACTTTTTTCTTTAAAACCTATACTCTTCTGAACCAGTGATAATGCTGTATTTCTTCAGGTTCTCCTTCATCTTAAAGCATGAAAGCAAATTGTATATATTGGTTTTGGTTACCCAGCTATAAATGTCGTGACTTGCTATAATGTCTAAAAGTATGTATTTGAATATTGAACTGTTATGACATTAAATTGCTTTGAAAACAAGTCACAGTATTTCATATAGGGGAACAGTAACTAAAAAAGTTTTTTAAAAGATTCATGACTAGGGTAGAACATCACAAAGGTGAGCTGATATGATATATTCATGTTTGCCAGATTTTATGTCATATACAGCCTACTGACTGCATCCTACCAGGATCCAGCTGGTAGACTTTGTAATACACAGTATCCTGGTAACTAACTTGCATATTGGTGAAAAAAGAGACTCAGTAGTGTGTGATTAAACTAGTATGTTAAAAAAGAATTCAGCTACTCAAAAACTTGTGAAAAAATATGGTCAATAAATGCCATATAATCCTTGGGTTAATTTGTAAATTCTCAATGCTAACAGATTTAAAAAAACTGTTCTGCAAAGAGTTTTCAGTGATCAGAATACCTATAGCACAGTTCTTAGAAAAAAGTCTTGTATGTTGAATCTCACTCTCTATAAGCAACAGATGCAACCAGTCTTAAATATTTGCTTGAGGCATTTGTAAATCTAATTATCCTATTTGACTGTTACATAATACTTAATGTAATTTCAGTTTAAGAATGATAAAACATACACCCACATAACTATCACGTTATTACTTAGTCAGTTTAAAAATCAAACATGGATTAATTGTACCTGTTCCACCCACCCCCTTAAACTCTTCACAGGGTTCAGATCTAATCACTACCCATTCTCTCAATGTACAAAAAGCACACTGAAGTCCATGAACAAACGTTGTTTTCCCGTAGCCACACTAACTCCTTTATCTGTGCTGTTCTCAGCGCCACCTTAGCCATGATTTGTACACAATGCATCCATTCTGCTGCCTCTTCTATGTACACAGAACACATAAATTGAAAATCTCTTTGTTCTCCAACTGAATAAGGTAGCATTTAAATCCTTCTATTGTGCACTATAGCTGTTTGTTTAATCCATTGTACATAACAAGTAATTGTAATGTTTTTATGAAATCTTTTCTTTCAATATTATTACATTATCTATTACCTATTACATATATATGTATATATATACACGTCTAATCTGTACATCCAATTACATTTTTAAGATGTAGCAATTCTCCTGAATCTAACAATGACATCTTTAATATGTCTGTGTAAGATCTACTGTAGATTTCCTTGGACAGATGGCCTTTACTTGGACAAAATATCACTCAGTACAGAAGAGAAAGGTGCAGAACTTAACTGTAAATATTTGAAAATCTCCCATTTGGGATATTTACTAAAGAAGTCTTTTAAAAAAGTGACCTTTGTTGATCATGACAAATGAACCATTTTAAAAGACATCATTGTGTAGTATGATTGAACCAAAGAAAAAAAATTAATGTATCACAGAATCACAGACTGGTTGAGGTTGGAAGGGACCTCTGGAGGTCATCTTGCCCAATCCCCTTGCTCAGGCAGGGCCACCTAGAGCCCAGGACTGTGTCCAGATGGTTACTATAGGTTAGTAACTTGAAAAAGAGCTGCACATCTATTTTTTCATGTACGGCTATTTCTTTTCTGAGTGTCTATAAGGCTACATGGGTGTTTAGTAATATTTTTTGCTGACAGACTCCATACACAGTCTGATGGTCTAGTGCCTAGGGAAAAGAGTTTCCACAATTCATTAATAATAGAGATTAAATTACAGGTGAAATGTTAATGTGTCAAGATGCAAAGCTGCAGCTGCAAGGTAAATGGTAATGTTTTAGATCCTTATCCCCCCCAACGATTTCAAGACTGTCAGTGTCTGTGCGCTGAATGTTCATCGGGTGAAGCCATGTTGCAGACAGGGGTTTGTTCACACAGATCTCATTTGTGCTGTGGAGCAAGATATACTCAGCTTTGCTTTTTCTGTGGTACAGAGAATACAACACTCCCATGAAGAAAAACTCCTGAAAGCACACAGACATTAGACTTTTACGAGCTTCTGCACGTAGTCTCATCAGACACCATAATCTAAAATTATTCTCACACAGTACTCAAAGACTATGAAAAGAGCAAGGGAGATAAATTACAGCTAGAAAATCTGAACTTGGAAGTGAATCCTCCTTGCACTGTGGCAGCTCTTGCAGGCTCAGAGAAATGCACATATTATTACTTCTCCCAGCAGGAGCTGTAGTGAGTCAGATGCAGCAGGTATTATTATGATGATTGTCCTCATCCCCACACATCCAGCCAGAAGGTAATGCAGCTGGTTTAAGATTACTGAAGCTCAGGAAGGGGGACTGCCTTACAGGTACTTTAGGAGCTAGCTTCTTACCAAAAATTACTCCATACAGACTCAAAACAAAGCAGCATGTTACTTAGGGCTGGGCTACTGACGTCAACATAAAGCTTTAGGAGAAGGTTCAGGAATAACAGTGCTCTTAGCAGCCTGTTTTAAAAAAGTGGCTAGAAGTGGCATTCTGTTTACAGCCTGAATGATGCAGCATCTTTTCTGATGAATTCTCAAAGTTAGAATTTAATTAAACAATTTTATTCCATTAACTTCTGTAAGAGATATTCAATGCTTCATCCCCTGATGAAACATATAATTCTAAATACAACTGTACCTACAGTAATGGTGCTCAACTTAAGGACAACTTGGTCTGAACACCAGAAGAGAAAAGACACGAAGAAGAAATCATTTTCCAGCAATAAACTCGTCCTCAAAAAAACCCCCAAACACAACCCAAGACAGAGTATATGCAATTCAGACCTATGAAGTAGCAGGCCCAGAAGAAGTTTTCTTAAATTTACAAGTGGGGGAGTAAGTAACCTTTTTGAACATGTCAGGGGTTTCTTAGCATATGAGATAATACATGTAAGTAGTTGTAATAATCTGTGTTTCCACAGTGCATGCAGCATGATAATAATAAAAAGATATTAGAACACTTCCTTCAGGAAGTCACAACCTAAGGAAGTGACTTAGGTAAGCAGGTAAAAGGGGGAAACGAAGAAGAAATCTGCAAAAAGACTGATAAATATATATTGGCATCACCTGGGTTTAGTTTCTTTAGTTTTGCTGCCAGATTTTTCTTGCTTCAGTGTAGAAAAGAATTGTGTATCTATTTTTGGAATAAGACTTCCAAGGAAGGGAAGACAAAAGCCTGACAGTAGAGATGGGAGAGTAAGCATGAGAATAAGCAGTGCAAGGAAGACATAATTAGCTGCATTGTGCTTCTGTAGTCGTGTCAATGGAAGAGGATATATGAGTGCATTCTTGCAGAACTCAGGCTAAGCTAAAAAAAGAGAAATTGTTATTAATTTATACCTCAGTCCGATGCTTCTGCCATCAACTAGCTGAATCCTTGTCTTCCTAACTGCCTTCATATGTTGGAAATGATGAAGCAAATACTTCTCACTTCTAAGATGTCAAGTGAAAAGGAGTATCTTAATCACTCTTTTACCATGATGAGAAGAACAGAAGATGCTTTAATCAGCATAGCTGCTGGTCTCACTGCTCTCTTTATCTCAAAATCAGGAAGCTGATTCTCAGGACTTCAGTCTCCTGATCTGAGACCCATATATCATCTCACCTGGTGTGCAAGAACCAGTCCTTGGGACAGGCCAGGAGAACACCTGACCTCATGACTGGGAGAAGTTACAGAGTAAAGGTGCACTGGAGAGCTGTGTACCTCTTCACTGTGGTGCCTGTGAAAATCTTATTTCTGTGAGCAGACCTCCACCTGAGGCACAAATCAGTTGTGTCTTTCCCACTCCACTCTACTTTGTTCCCATCACTTTTGAGTCTTTCACATTCTGTTTGGCAGGTTTTCCTTACCCACAATGTCTTGCCTGTATTTCCAATCTTAATTTAATACATTTATGTCTGTGCAGAGAAATACATTGGTTTGTACACCTGGACACTCCACCATAGGTGTGCTTCAGCACTCAATTCAGATCATGCTTGACCACATCTGTGAGCAAGGACATTTTAAATGCTACAAAGATCAGGAGGGACTCTGGTAACCTTTAAAATTTTTACACCATAAACCAGGAAATCTGGTAATTTCTACACCAATCACCATTTTTGCTTGAACTACAGAGTCTTTAGAAAGTTCCGTGAATTTCAAGCCTCCAACATGCTTAGGAAATTGTCAACAGGATAACTGTATTTCCATTAAAATGGATTATTTCCAAGCTAAATGTGTCTAATTTCAATTTTTAATTTTTTTTATATAATTGGGTATTTTTCATCTCTTTTGGTAATCTTTCCTTCTCCTCTCCTGCAACCAGTTGTAGGCCTTTGTCTCATTTTGGACATCTACGCCCTTTATGATAGGTTTGCTGATATTTAAACAGTATTTGCTTTTCTACAAAATAACTCACAAACAGATCTAGTTATCCATTTAAGATGACATTTGAACAGATGAGGACATAAAAGAAGGAAAACAAGTCAAACACAATCAGAAGTGTATATAAGCAGTGTGGAAGTATCCAGGTGACCAGACTACATTTCATAATGTATTTTTACCTCTGTACTTTTACTCAAGCTCAAAACCTATGCAGTGGAGCACTTCCATTCAGCCATAAACCTGTGCTAGCTCAATGAAAATGGAAAATCTCTACTACTGATGTGTTTAGTTTTGTATCTCTTGAACATCAAATGGAATTTCTGGTTTTGTGCCTGTGTTGTGCTTTTTAAAAATTATCTCACGTGGTAAGCATACTTGGGAAAACACATCTGTATCAGAAGAGTATGTTTTCTCCACCAGCTACTGCTTCTAGATAAGATACTGTACTAAACACTGTCATACAACATACTGCAGAAGACACTAATTCCATAGGGTCATTGAAAGTAGGCTGATTTTCTATCTATCAGGTTGACTAAAAAAATATTAACATTATGTTTTTCTTTTGTTAATAGCTACTTTTATCTTTGGTAGTTAATTAAAAAAACTGGGGAAGAGACTATTCTGGATGATTGAAAAGCAAGAGACTTTGGGAAGACTTTGTAAATAACAGTCCTTGCGAGGCACAAAACCCCAGAAAACCCCTGATTGTGGAAGAACACCATGGATGCCATGTACACTCAGGACAACTTCATGGTTACAATTAGATTCTTCCTAAACAAGATTGCTTGAGCAAATGAATCACAAAGACCCATTCTGTTACAGGACTATGACAGGCGTTTGAGTAATGCCAAGAGAAGCAGAATTAGGCAATCTCATGCCCACGTTCACAGTGTATATAAGGTACATAACCTTTAGTCTGGCTCTGAGCACAAGCTGACATCAGTTCTTTCGTCAATGTCAAAAGGACAAGTCGATAGACGGCTGTGAGTACAGGGCGGTTGAAATGGTTGAAAAGTCCCTTTGAGAAGAAGGCATCTATCTTATGGGAAGCACCAACAGGGCTGTATTACGTAAGTTTCTCCCTGCAGCTACTGAATTTGGACAACTGAATTTGAAAAAGCTGCTTTGTGACAACTTGTCTGTATTAATGAGCTATTTATATCTGACAGAATGTGGTCATTCAAGGTTGCTGGCATTCTGAATATTTTTACATGATAAGTTCTCATTAGCCTTTGAGCAGTTAGGCGTTTGCATTGGGAAACCTGTTGGTGTTTATTTTTAAAACCAAACTTCTGCATCATTTTCACAATTGTTGCAACAATCTACTTTCATAAAGTAAAACCACATGGATGTTGCCACCTGATGCAGTAGGGATGCTAACCCATTAAAAAGCTCAAAACTGTAAAAGGAAATTCAGTTTCATTTAACAAACTGAGGAGATGAGACAGTTTTAATTTCAGACCATGTGGAAGAAATATTATGAATGCTGGCTTTTTCATTGAGGATATTTTATTTGAAAGCTTCCTTCTTTGGGGGTGGGGATTATGGAGGAAACTAGGTCAGTTTTACCAAAGTGAAAAAATCGATCTGAATTTTGATGCATTATTAAGCTGTCCTTAGGCAGTGGGAGAAAAAAAGGCCCAGGCTTGAAACATTGGTAAAAATAAATTAAGTATAATCACTGCAAGGGTATAATGTTTTAGTGTAGGGTGAAATACTTTATTAAGGCTGAAGTTAAAATGGTGTTGCATACTTTACTCTGACAGTATCCGTGGTGGTGTCTGAAAGCTGATACAAATTTTGGTCCCTGAGTTCTTGCCATATGATGCTGCATCTGTCCAAGAAACAACCCAACAGGGGTTACAGGCAGAGGCCAGAATCTCTTTGCTCCCTTATGTGCGAGCAGAAAAATCTAGCAGATGTACCAGAAAACACATGCTGTCACATCCTCTGCACATATTGAGTGAGTCAATTGAAACACTCCTGGTGTTGCTGTTAGGACACACAAGACCTCTGTGTGCCTCCTCCTCTTCCCTCCAATGTCAATTCTGTCTGGAATCATCACCGACACTCTCAAATCAATAGCAAGCTGATTTACACCCTTTTAAGAATAAGAAAAAATAGACTTGTATTTGCAAATAAAAACTACTCCTATAAGGAACAAGAAAAATCTAATTGGCTCATTTAGTTTATTTCATATCCCTTACCCACTGTTCTATACTCTGCTCTAAGTTAATGGTGTAACATTCCAGTTTCGAAACCTCACACTTAACTGGGAATATGACTTATATTTGAGACTTTTCAGTTTGCCCAATAAACTTTTGAAAAGCCTTTTGTGTGTTATCACCTTGAATTCACATCCAGAGAAAATGGTGCCACACTTTCTCTAAGGGAATTTAATTTCATGAGAAAGCAGATATTTTGGCAAAAGGGTTTACAGGAATAACATACAACCAAGGAAAAGCATTACCCTGGATCACCAGCTAACACCAACTACTTAGTGAAATACCATTCATCAGTTTTAAGTTACCCACAAAAGAAAAAAAAAAGGAAGAAAAGAGCAAAAGAAAGAATGAAGAAAGAAAGAGAGGAGAGAGAGAGGAGAGAAAAATAGTTGCTGCCAAGACTGACAGGTTGCCAGATCTCAGGGCAGAAAGCAGAACAAAACGGAGACCCTGTGCATCTCTGTTTATAGGGTTTGGCTACCATGGCCACCCCTCCCAGGCAGGACAGGCAGCCCCCCGAGCACTGAGTGCCCTCCCAGGCAGGACAGGCAGTTCTCTGAGCACTGAGTGCCCTCCCAGTGCAGTGAGCGGTGCCGCAGGCAGTCAGAGGCTGCAGGGCCCTGGTGTGGCTGGGCTGCCAGGCAGCTGTTCCCCCACTGACAGCCCAGCCCCGCGGCTCCAGATACAGCCACGTGCGCTCCGAGTGCTCAGCCATTCACGCTGCAGACCACGTGCCTTTGACACCGTCATGAGGGTCAAAGGCCCGGCATCGGCCCCTGCACTTGATCCGACACAACTATTACACAACCTATTGAGATACATTTCTCACAAATGGCAACTATGGGATAAAAAGGAATGCCAGCACAAGTGATTAGTTAATTCCTGTAAGACCACTTGGAATTCATAGCTTGTAATTTAAAACTCTCTCTCAGACCTCACTGCCAGTTACTTTTGAGTTCAAATACATGTCAAGCATTAATAAACACTAATTTCCTCCAGTTTTTCAGTAAGTCTGTATATGCTGTTGGGACTGACTTATGCAACAGTCATATTCCAAACTCTAAGACATTTGTCAAAACTTTGCCAAAATGAGCACCTGGATGAAACATAACATCATCATGCAAACTAATCTCAAGTGTTCCCATCAAGCTGAGAAGGCAGGGAGAAAAAAGGAAACTGCTGATAATTCTTGTTTTAAATCCCAACAAAAATGTAGCTAAAATGGAGTTTTAAAACAGTTTTACAATTCCTTTTCTAAGGCACAATTAAAAAATAAAGATTGAGCAGCATTTCTTGGGAGTCTCATCAGTGACATCATTTAAGCAGCAGCAGACGGATACTGAGGCTCCATCAAAGGAGAAACATTGGTGTAGTGGCTTCCAACAACCTGTCAGCATAAATATTACTTGGCAGTTCACCTTGCTGCTGATTTCTCTCAAGAGAAAGAAGTAGGCTTGAGATGAACTGCAGCAAAGGTTATTCTGTTTATTCTTAAGAGTGTTATGTAATCAAATAGGATACTGCAACAATAAACTAAAATGATAACGTGAGGGAACAAAAATTCTGAGATGCTGAGATGCACCACAAATGTTCCACTGGAGTTACTTTCTGCAGCACATGCCATTGCAGCTGTGTGCTGAAATAAGAACATCACCTGAGCACCACCCATCCGAGTTTTAGTAAGTACAATACAGCTACCCAGACCAACTGTAACACGAACAAGGTATGTCATTGTTTTGATTCTATGCATTGCAGGACTCTTGCAGCACTAATATAATTATTTATCTGTTGTGAAAGGCACAACTATGCAAGCAGAGCACAAATATGATTAGCTATATAGCCAACAGCCAACTCTGAAAATTGATCTTTAATCAAAACCAATAGGAGAAAGCACTGATTAAAGACCAATAATATGGTCTGGACCCAGATTCTGGGGTACTACATCTGTGAAATCGATGTATTTAGCTCTAGGCACCTAAAAAAAAAAAGAGGTGACAAATCTCCTACAGTGAAGTTGTGAAAGGGGTAGGGACTCAGTAGTTGCACAGAGACTAAATATGCCTTCTTTCAGATGATGCTTGGGCAGCTTGGCAAATTCATATAATTCATATAATTGCCATTAATAAAGGCCATCTGCTGAGTGACAAGGTAATAATTTCCAAAAGTTCTCATTCGTGCCATTCAGGGCTTGGGAGCAACAGAGTAATTCTTCAATTACTTGAGGTAAAGTGGCAAATGAAGCTTCATTGTTTTTCAAAATCTGAGTAATTTTTTCTTACATTCATCCTGTTAAAAATAGCACATATCTTAACACAGTAAAATAATTAAAAAAACCCCAAAACTGTGCTTAGCTGCTAACTTAAGCTTTTCTGTTGAAGTTTCTCAATGCCTAATTGAGCATAGTGGCAAGACAAGAAGCAGCCAGCTCATCTTCAGAAATCTGATGCTTTTTATTATCTGATTTACATACATTACAAATCCTTCTCTCAACTCATCATAGATACAGTACTTGCAACCAGGAGGCAGGAAGCAAAACCCTGCAAACCATGAAAACATTATTATTTTGCTATACCATTCTATTTGAATGAAGCTAAGCAATGTACTTTCCAAACAGTGGTGACGCTACTCATATAGTGGAAACATATCATTATTTTATGTGGTTTTTCATTGCTGGGACAAGGGTAATGAAAAAGGGATGGAAAGGTACAGTAAAAGATTCTTGCAAATGCTACACAGCCTCAGAATTCAGGTATACTGAACTGGTCCGGCTGATATAATCCACTCCAACATCTAAAAAAAAGATAAAATGCTGAAAAATTATAATTAGCATCCAGGAATGCACATTTTATTGACAAGTTACAAATGAATCAATGCATAAACATGCAAAAATCTGAATGAAATTGGTCAATTTGTGCAATTCCATATTTGCTACTGCATGAGTGCTGCTACTAAATTAGTGGTCCAGTACTTCCGAATAAGCTATCTGGAATACCAGAACAAGTTATAACAAGGTTTCAGATTAGTTTAAGGAGATCTTTGCTTCCCAGGCAGTCTAATGAGGCATCATGCTAATATAACCATACTGCTTTTGTTGCAAATACGAGCTGATAAATCCCACTCACTTTACTCCTATGAGTTGTCCTATTGCCCTTTTGTTTACTAATTGCCTTATTAGTAAGTCCAAAATACCACTTGTGCTCAATCCTGACCAACACTCTGGTTTGCACGGGTAAATGTGACAGTAGGGGACTTCAGATATCAGGCTTCCTACTGAGCCTTAATCAGAGTTCTGTGCTGTGAATTATAGCAGAAGGTCTTCTCAATACAATTTTTTTCCCAAGGTTGCATCTTATAATTTAAAAACTTCAAAAACAGGGTTTGCCTGTGGAGATGAGAGATTGACTGGAATTGCACTCCTCCTCCAGTAAAAAATACTCAGCTTCCAGTGAAAATAAAGCATAACACAGGGCAGGATTTGGACTATGGGTCTTACCTTGTGGACAGCCGAGAAAGTTTGGCCTGGTAACTATTTTTACAAAGATTTATGAGGCAAAAAACAATGACACTCTGCTTTCAGAGGCTAGGTCTGGGAGGTGGAGAAACAGCATTATATTCCAAACTGAACAACCACATTTTGAGATTCTTGAAACATAATGGAAGCAGGTCTTTAAATGACTCCTAGATTAAAATCCTAAATCATTAATTTAAGAAAAGAATTAATGAGAATTTTTGCCTGAGTCCAGATAATTCTCAGATTGTTATATTTAGTACACCCTTTTAAAAATAGAATACACCACCACTCTGGGATATCTGAAGTGAATGAACATCTAGAGGTGTCAGCCAGCCTTCTGCTGTCACTACTACATCACACAAAGTAATGAGCACAGTACCATCAGACTCAGCTTTCACCACCCAGTAGCCTTCTTCTTGTTCCTAAATATTTGCAAATATGTATATCAGGGTTAATAATGAAAAGCCTGGGTGGGTGGCTTGAGGAAATGACCAGATAATAACACATTTCAGCAGCACTGAGATATTTCAGGCATTCAGATTGCTAAAACATGGAAATCAAAATTATTAATTAAAGGAAATTATTCCATTATACCAACTAGGCTTATTGAACTATCCTACCTAATGTACAGTGAAACTCTTATTTTAATACTATATAACATAATCAATATATCTCTAAAGTAACTTGGGAGCATCCAGACCTCATAAAAAATAAGTCAGTGTTCTGCCACTGACATTTTTATGCCCGTAAGTCAACAGTGGTCTTTAAATATCCAGGATGCTCTGTCTATTCGCTGATTTTATAGCAAGCTTGAAAGTTTTAAACTACTGAGGTTGGAACTGAACTATTTTTGAAGACAACAGGTTTTTCCACTGACTAATTGTATACAAAATGCACAAGATTAGAGTATGTTTTGTTGACTGTTCCTCCCTTGTTAATGCCTCAGTCCTGCAAAAGTGCTCTCTGTGATGACCTGATATTTTGGTGGGAGTCATAAGGTAACAGAATAAAATAAAGATTACTTTTTTGTGTCCGGATGCCATACTACATTTTTATGGAAACATTTTGATCTGATTAATTTTGGTACTGATAAATGTTTCAGCATGAGTATTTACTAGTCAGATTTTCTTCTAAATAATAAGCACAAAGAAAACATTAGCTTTAATCTTGAAATGGAAAATTGAGTAGCAAAGGCAGGCTGGAAGGAAAGCAAGATACACCTGACTATTATATTTTAACACACAGAAACAGAAACTGGGCAATCAACCTGAAAGAACATTGCAGTCTACAACTTACATGTGAGGGGAACAGGAGGGGTAAACACTGATCTCTTCTCTGTGGTGACCAGTGGCCTGAAGTTCTGTCAGGGGAGGTTTAGGTTGGATATTAGAAAAAGATTCTTCACCTAGAGGGTGGTTGGGCTCTGGAACAGTCTCCCCAGGGAAGTGGTCAAAGCACCAAACCTGACAGAGTTCAAGAAGTGTTTGGATGATACTCTTAGGCACATGGTGTGACTCCTGAGGATGGTCCTGTGCAGGGCTAAGGACTGGACTTCATGATCCTTGTGGGTTCCTTCCAACTCTGTATATTCTGTGATTCTGTGAAAACTTTGATCATCAGGAGATGCATGTGTTTATCAAGCTGCACTGTTACTCTCCTGGTGCTTAAGCACCGACTATCAGAGGTTAGCAGTAAGTGAAATTCCCATAAGCTGCTAGGGCATGTCACATTTTGTTGTTGATTATCCACTATATTCTGCCCAACTGTTTATTCTACCTTCTCTGCCCACAGAGGTTTAAGGTTTCTTGCCAGACCAGAAATTCGCCTTATCTTCCAGTTCTTAAAACTTCCTTTTACTGACTTACAACAATTAAAATAACTTTGCCAATTCAAGTTGTCTAGTTTTATGTTGCATGTGAATATAACTTTTCAGTAGCTCAGCTGTGCATTCAGTTTCACAGCCTTGCCCTTCATTTATTCCAGTAACCCCCTGGAAATCAGACGACTATAAGATAGCAACAGCTTTGAATAAACGGCAGGAACCCTTGGAAGGGTAAAGGACTTAATGGTATAATTGTCCATGTTTTGCCAGAGGACAAGGTTATAGAAGGCTAATTAATCTTTATATAGTTAGAGAGCTTGTGAAATAAGTAATTTTAAAGTACAATTAAATTCTTTTTCTAAATTGCCTTTTAGTGGGACCAGACTTTGGTTAACTTGTTTTCTGGTCTAGGGGGTCTTCAGGTGAAAAGGAAATACTGAGGCCATTACATACTTCAGATATTTCCATTATTTTCAGAGCTAATGCGTATTCCTGCCTAGTGCCAGACAGAATATTTCAGTTGGTGGTACTTATATTTAGCTAAGTGAGAACCATTAATCACCATTTCCTGACATACCATCCTTGAAAAATGCTAAAGTACTTCTATTTAAATTTCATTCACTCAGTCACTTTCAAAAAAATCTTCATTTCTATGGAATATTACTGTGGAAATTTGAACTGGAGGGGTTGATTTACTAAATAGCTTCCTATAAATACAATTAATTACAGCCTTTAGATAGATTTCTACATATTAGATTGGAATGTATGCCATCTAATAACATATCTCATACTTTTAAAGGCTAATTGACTTTTAAAGGCTAATTGGCCATCAAAGTGACCTCCTGCTTCTGTAGTTAAAGAATTCCTACTTGTAAAAGGGACAAGTCACATTCAGTCAATACAATGTAGATTAAGTTTTATCTCCAATCTTTTCACCTACACTCAGCCCAACACTGAGTTTCTCTGGGACATATTTTAACAATCAAACTCACTGGACAGTTCAGTTTGCATAATTCCATAGAATGGAAAAAAAATATTTTCCAAAGCTCCTCCATTATGATAATTACAGGACTACAGGAGTCAACCTTAATCTCTTTTATGAGGTTTTCTGATGAAACGGAGTTAGGCTTAGATCTTGCATTATACAGTGAACACACCACACTGCAGATCTGAATCTCTGTGTATATATAATAAGCAGCCTCTTCCAGAATTTGCATACTAACACAAAGCCTGTGTCCTCATCCCATTTTGATTACTCCTACCTACAGCTCACACCCAGTCTGCTTCACTCCCACTTTTCTCATTACTTCCAAGTGACTGCTGTGAATTCTCTTGTAATGTCAACAACTTTTCTCCACTATGTAGGTGGTAATAAAGAAAATTAAAATCTAGTCACCACATTCTCACATCTTGCACTGAGGATAAGAGAAGATGAACAATGGGAGGGAGCATTAGCAGAGAAATTTCTGTCTACCCTCAGCTATTTCAAGCTCAAATACACTCAGAAAAAAAATATGCTGTTCAATAAAGCAGGCTTTCATAAACTCCAGTGTACATGAAGGACATACAAGAAGGGCATCCCTGATTAATGCCATGACACAGCTCAGGTACCCTCCAAGCTCCTGCTGCAGTGCTTGGAAGTGTCTAACAATGTAACACGACCAAAATATCCCACGCTTTCCTAATTATTTTTTTTTTTTTAATATAGAAGAAATTATTTTCTGAATTTTCCAACAGCTTTTTAACTGGTGGAAAAAAAGAGATACAGTCTAAATATTTGCCAAGGGCTTAATGTAAGTAACTGAAAGGAGAAGCCACATGTTGAACAACTGTAAGTACTCACAACGTAAATATGTCAATCTTTCAACTCTTCCTAAATGAGATTTGTTACTAGGCCCTTTATATTTAAAGATTATTTGATAACAAAATGTTTACATGCATAGTGGTGAATGGTATTAATTTTTGAAGGTGTAAAAATTTTGTTCTCTGATATTGATATATTTGATAGGTTATATTATATAATATATACACCTATAAAATATGTAAAGAGAAATAAATGCTTTTGTTTATGAAATTGCTAGAACTGCTCATTCATCATCACTCAATTCTTTTCTAACGAAGCTCCAGGCTTCTTAAAGTGTCTATTATTTGGCTGTAAGAATCTAACATTAATTAGATAACCTGTCATGTGCAGGTTGTCTTTACACAACACTCTGTAAAGACCTTTTTTGCTACTGAGATGATTTTGTCAAAATCTACTTTCAGTTCACTCAACCAAGAGTGCATTTTCTAAGCCACTTTCCTAATTCTTAGGCTCTGTACCTGTTTCAACAATCTTTGTGTTTGCTTCTATTAAGACTATTTCCCACAGATTAATATAAATTTGTTAATATTTCATTGAGGACACTGTAAAGATACAAAGTTGCCTGGAATACCAGGCTCTTCTATCTCAAAAAAAACCCCCAACCCAACAAACAACCCCACAACTTTTCAGTGCTCTGTGGTTACTCAAAGAAGCATTTAATTGGTTAAATGAAAGGACTAGTCAGAATATCAGCTTTTGAGGGTACACAGTGCCATTATTTATTGTCAGGGAACACTATTCCCTTTAAAAAGCCTTGAAAACTGCAATTTAATTATGTGGAAGCCTCTCTATGATTCTCACATTGGAGAATATATTCTATAAAACAAAGAGTGTGTTCCATTTTGCATATTAAACTAATGTCTGTTCATCTCTTTCTTCCTTTGAACCATGCAGCAGTCCACTCAATCAATCTGTTGCTGTTGCCTAGTTATGAGGAGTTAATTTCTGCTGCCATTGAGAGAACATTAGATTCCCCATTGATTTCAGCAAGAGAGGATTAGTTCCAGGCAGTAGATAGCTAAAATAAAAGAGAAGTTCTTACAGATTTTTCCACTAAAAAAATGTTACCTTCATTAGGGCATTTAGAACTGCTTCTGTTTGGCAGGCCAACAGCACTCAGTTTAGTAAGTAAGATAACAACACAATGGTGTATCAAGTCATGTTCTTTTGTCTAAGAAACTTCTAACAGAAGTGTTTGCAATTTAACTGCTTTAAAGGCACTGCTTTTATGCATGTGGGAAGTTGGATGCATCTTCTCTAGCTTGACTAGCAGAAAACAGTTATAATTTATCTACTGTTGGGCAGAACTTAGGAAGGCCCTGACCACAGCTGGTAGGGTAATGATCACTGTTCTTAGCAATCTGACAAGAATTTCTGACATGTGGAGCAAAGCCCACTGGGACCTGACCACTGACTTCAATGGCAAGATTCCTGTCAGCTTTAGTTAACTTCAGTGCTTACAACTTTTGGCTTTCACTGCATTCTGATTTTATTAGCACCTCTCTATCACACACCTGAGCTCAAGGGAGAGGCATTAAGCTTGCACTGACCCAACTTGGCACGTCCCCACATCCCAGCACAGTGCTGTACAGGTTACCACAGACCCTGAAACAGCAGGGGCAGAATACTTAGAGTAGTAATTAGTCACCCTTTCTCCTGAGCAAGGCTAATTGCCTCAGGGTTGATGCCTTGCTGACACAACTGTTCTATGCCTGCTTTTCAGTAAGTTCAGCACTCTGCACAGTAGCAGGGAGCTACAGATGCATCTCACATCTATCACCCTTTATCCAAGGCATTCATGATTCTCCAGCACTGAAAGAAAGGCAAATACACTTTTTTCAGCTGCAGCATGTTAGTCTGAGAAATAACTAAAAATCTCAAATCCATACCTCTCTGATAGCTGTACAAAACTCACTCTGCAGCACCTTCTTTAGAGACTGTAGTTTGTGTACTGGTACTTCTCCAGATTCTTGCAGTTTCTCTAGTAACTCAATTGCTCTTGCAACATCTGAATGGGGAAAACCAAAGGAACACAGATCAGTATAAACAGTGTAAGTGAATAAAAACAGCACGTTGGTGGTCATTTTAGATTTAACATCATCTTTACCAACACATACTGTATTACTCTTCTGTTATACCAGAGTCTGCTAGGAAACTGCACTGCTGTTGAGAGACCCAAATCCCAAAGTATGGACAAACCATGTATGTACATGTACAACAGACACACAGGGGTTCTGTCTTAGCAGCAATCAACTCTTTGGAACAAAGCTACCAGTTCTAAGCAGCTAATCTGTATTAGAACTAAAATATTTCTTACTTTTCACATAAGAGAAAAGAGCACAGGAAAAGAATGGGGTTTACTTGCAGAAAGTCTTGAAAAAATGTTGCTGTGTCCACGCTGTGTAAGCCCTCAGGATGACAACACCCAAGAAAAATATTTGCATTGGTTTCAGCCAGGTGGGGCCTAAATTTGGGTTTTAAAGTTTGGACTAGGCCTGAAAATTGTCAGGTGACTTGAGGT
>JAWWEV010000043.1:38959181-38983462 GCA_035583235.1 Hafferia zeledoni
TACCCCCCTGGGGTGGGGTCCCACATAACTTGTGTGAATAGTGTGTATGTGTTTATAGATATTAGAAAATATAATTTTTTTTTTTTTTTAATTCAGTTCAGTTTCTTTTGAGTTCGTTTCTTTTCAGTTTTTTCCCCTTTGCTGGGAAGGCTCTGGGGGGAGGGAGGAGACAGTCCAGGACTGGTAAAAAACTGGGCCAAACCTGAGACAATATTCAATCTTTTCTTATAAATCTAAATCTAAATATCAACTAATGGAGTTTTCCAGAGACAGGTAAAGACTGCTCTAGAAGAACAGGAAGTCTGCTAGAGAAAAGTAAATGAAAAGTTCTTGTCTAGGTCTCCAAAGACCTGATCTACCACACAAACCCCACATGACCCACAAAAATACATGTAATAGTATATTTTTGGTGGCCTGAATTCTCCTTAAGCACCTGTGTGTTGTCAAGGGAAAGATATCACTGTCTCTGAAGAGGAGTCCAAAGGATTTAGCCCTACTGAGTGGTGAGTGGGAATCTGATCCAGTTGAACAGTGCCCATACCCTCACTTTCCTATTTTTTTCTCTTTAACGCTACTTTCCAATTTACACAGCTACTACTAAAATACATTTAAAAAAACCCCACCCAACCCATGAGATTTTCCCCAGTCCTCTGACTGGGGACACAGGGGCACAAGAAGTAGTGGCTGGTGTCACGGAAGCTTAGCTTAGCCTCGCCAAAAAAGGGACATGCTGACTTACATGTAGGAGGTAACCAAGCAAAACATATTCTGATTAGTTTTCAGGATGGTAGGAGCTTCAATAGAGTGATTTTTCCTCCTCTGTTGCTTAATGCCATTTTGCAGCTGTTCCTTTAATTTTGCTGGCATAGTTGAACCTGGCAATGCTGTCATCCTGACTGTGGTCCTTGTCACATCTTCTATGTCTTTTGCACAGCCACCAGGGCCACTACCAGCCAGTTTCACCACTCTACTAAACCTAGGTCTGTATTCCAGTGATGAAATGAATGCATAGTACTAAATGATAAAACAGTATTTGAGGCATTTTAATTCTCTGCTTTAAGTGCAGAAAAAAAGAGAAATAAATACTCTCCTCCCAATTCCTCCAGAATTAGTGCAATGTCTAGAAGCAACCTTATATAATTCTCCTTTCTGATGACAAAGATTATACTGTTTGTGACTGGGAGATTATGCTAATTGAAACATTTCTTACAATCCTTGGCTTGTAGCTGAGGTATACTGACCAGATGTCTGATACGACAAAGACATGAGAAGTTTTTTTAAAACAGAAAAGACATGACAGTAGATGAGCTGCAATAAAATAATATTCATATATTTTCACTTATAAGAAAATAATTATTATCCAGCTGCATTGGTGCTAGGAAAAGAGAAGATGACATCTTAAAAAATTTGCAATTCAATTAAAAGAGGCAGGTAACTAGTCAGCATGGTAGCTTCTGCCTTAGTAGATTAACACTCAAATAATGCTCAAGATTTTTTAGAGGCATCTGTCAAAAGACAGTTCAAAGCATGAGAGGAAGCAGGGCAGAAAGCATACAGTATTTTTCCAGGAGGATGATTCCATTTACTGGGCTGTGGCCTGCATCGCAGAGCAGTCTTGGAGTTCATGAACTTTCAGATGAAACTAACCCTAACCCTGCATTCAAAGATGGCTCCTGAGCTTCTGCTCCAAGCAGTGCTTCAACTGCTACTGGGAATCCACCAGTCCATGTTACTGGATCACAGCTGTATCAAGAACAACCCCTCTAAAGCACTTACTGAAGTGATGATCAAAAGCTAAAAATCTGGGTAATAATAAGGCCATGGAAATCAAGAAAAGAAACAGATTTTAGAGAGAAGAATATGACTGATGGAAGATAATACATCAAAGAGGATGGTTTTAAGATTTAAGAAGAGGTAAGTACACATTTTATGAAGAACCAGTTAAGCAGATTGCAAAAGAATGGCAAAATATTAAATAAAATATAACAGAAACATTTAGGTTGGAAACCTAGTCTGAAAAGCTAACGTGTTTTATGTTCTCTGTAATGATAAGGTTATAGCATTATTCCCTAATAAGGTTAAGGGATTTTTTTAACAAAGCTATTGAATCATTTGCCTTGGAATTTTTCTTTTAAAGTCTGTATCTGCCACAGGAGGCTTGCAGTTACTCAAATACTAAACTCACACTCCCCAGTTACTAGTACCAGTTGGGGCAAACTGGTATGTCAGACAGGAATTGGATGCTTTATTCTGCAGAAGCTTCAACAGCCCACAACAGACCAGATAAGGCCGCTGTAATTCATGTCATACATGATAGCTACTCGGATATTCTAAATCTGTGGTCTTATCCAGTGCCATTTCAGGTAAGTTTCAAACCATCTTTGCCTCTCACCAGCTATACTTGTAAAACTGCCATTTTACAGTTGTTTTGAAGTTTCATCACATCTGAAATTTCTGTGAATCACCCTGAATTTGCTATGGTCCTGAATTAAACTATATTTAATGAAAAATGTACTGATTAGAAGGAAACATAAAAAGCTTTAGGTTCATTAATCAATCTAAGAGAGTTAAGTACAGGTCTAAAGATTTCCCTAGGACATGGGCCAGACTCCAGATGATAAATATTCACTTCTGTTACAATAAAAATGATAAATTCCTATTCTGGTTGAAGAGTCAGGCATGGGTGCTTAGTATGTAGTCTCGTAGCCAAACTGGGCACTAAGTTGTCATTTGCCAATACTAGATTACTTAACTTTCTGACTAAGAAATGATTGGAGGTAAACAAAAGCAGAATGCCCCAAGAGCACTCTGATTCCATGTTTCTAAATTAATTTAACATGCTAAAATACATGAATAATGATGCCCAAGTTCTTGCTTTATTATTCACCTGTCATATCTATTTACAATAGGCAGCCTCCTTTCTCTTGTCACCCTTGAGCCCATAGCTTGCTCAGTCTGGCAATGACCTGTGGGGTATTTCTCATAGTAGAGAGATATTGTAGAATAATGCATAAATTACAGAAAGAAAATGAGGCATGTATTCAGGGCCAAAGCTGTTTGATATCAGCTGATGCTTTGTCAAGAGCAAAATATGAGCTGGCACAAAACAGAAAACTTTGAGCAGACTAAAAATGTATAAACATGAGTGTATAATATATCACCTCATGAACTAGGCTGTATTTCCTTCCATTAATAACTTTGAAGGGGAGAGTTGAATGACCAATTGCTTTCCAACAGGTTAAAAAGTGAAATTTATCAGTGCCCAAGAACTTAAGTCATGCACAGGCTTTTTGCTGATGTTTTCTCAAGGTGAGCTCCAGCTAAAACTAGAATAAATTTTTTGCTCAAAGAAGTGATATGATGGCAATGAGGAAAACTTAAACATTATACTGAATGAAGAATACAGAAGGTAACACACTGCTGTTGAAGTCAATTAGAATTGTCAGATGTTTGACATATACTGGTAGGATAATTTTCTAGTCTCCAGTCCTCCTCTAATTACAAATCAAGCTTTTCTAGTAAATGTTATCACCAAGGTTTTGTTCTTAAATACCATTTTCTTACATACTTGTAGAAAGAGCAAATTGATGAAAATATTTATACAAATATATGTTAAAAAATTCCTGGAATTATGTTAAAATTATTTAACTTCTATGTAAAGGAAATGCCCTTGCTTTTTATTTCTGTGTAAATTTTTTTGTCCTTCCTTTAAGCAAAGACATTTTTAACCCAAATTTTGAAAAGGATTGTTTTGCCTACTCTCAGATGTTTTCCAAAATATGAACTCCATTATACTAACATGAAACTCGTGCTAATGTCACTGAAATTCACCTTAATTTACCCCATTCATATCCCACAAATTGATAGGAATTGACTGATCCTGTGGTTAAAACTATTCCTCCATATTCTATGATGCACACATTTTAAAAGGAATATGCACTTATTTCCCCCCTTATTATATCCAACTTTCATCACTCCTTTTTTCTTTAATTAACTTTCTTTTCTGATTTCCTGACATATGTGCACAATTCCTCTCTCTCCCATTCTATTTAACATTTGTTTCTCTTTTTTCTTCTCATCATCATGCTTGCCTACAGCCTTTCAGGAAATAATGCTGTTTCAGTGTGGTGGGTCACATTATCAGTAGAACAGAAAAGGCAGGAGGCTGTGGGTGGGCGGAATGCATTTTATCAAGTGCACTCATCAGAGAAAAGCATGACTCTCAGAAAAGATCTTCATTTCAAGTGTTATTTCTCTATTTTCATTTGAATGATGTTTCATTTGCACTGCTACCAGGACACAAGCAGAAGATTGCTATACAAACCCTGAGAAGAATCACTAGAACACAGAAGTAGCAAGATAACACACTGCAACGCAAGTGGAACACTGTTTACCTCATGTATACATAGATATATAGCACAGTGCAGTTGGAAAAAAAGGTCAGCTGGCTTAGTTCTGTTACATATTGTTTCCACTTCCTGGCTTTTGTACAAATAGCTAACAACAAGCACTGTAGACTGATCTGTTTTATTTGCTATGTGTTTTAAAAAGCAAATGCTTTTTCTAATACAGCTTTTACAACTTGAAAGCAAATTATGAATCCACAGAACAAATCCTGGCTGGTCTGAACTTGATGCTCTTTCACATTACCATTAAAACTGGGAAGACCAGGCTCCAGCTTTCTCTGAAAGCTCTTCAGGCTGGGGTTTCGCTCTGGTAGATTTTGTGCAGGGTTTATGTTTGTTTCAGTTTAGTCAAATAGCTCAAAAGTTATTAGGAAAAATCTAGCAAATTATTTTAGTATGCTGTATGTGTCCCATTTAATACCAGAGTGACTCTTGAAAAAGAATGTACATGCATGTTTTATACTGCAAAATGTGAATAATACTGTATACATACCAAGATAAGTGTCTAACCTTCCCTTCTTGTGCTAGTCTATGAGTGAATTGTTCTGCAGTCCTTAAATATATTATCCTCTGACTTAAGAGAATATTAGGCAGTTAGATAGCCCCAAAATGCTGTGCAGTATCAGTCTGGGTTCAAATACTGTTTGAAACACAGAAACACAATGTTTCTTTACTCTGGTAAGTACTCTAGAATTAAGATGTTGGATTGTTCTCAAAGCTAAAATATGGTGACCACTTGTTTACTATCCAGATATTAGAGAAGAGGTTTCTCATTTTCCTGAAGGTCTTTCTATGGCTCATTCCTGTGAATTCTGAAGACTTTCACTGCATTAGTATGGTGGTTACAAGGAAAAGTAAATGTGCTCCATGAACACCACCCTTTGATACCTCAAAGACGTAAAACATCACTAGAAATTGAAAGCAGGGCTACTCAGTAAGTCTCTAAAATATTCACTAGCTTCACCATGGAATTACAGAACAATAATCCTGGTACTTTTCAAGCTCTGTTCTGTTGCACTTGAAAGTGAAGAATTTGTATGAAATAAGAGGTCCTTATAATTGATAGTTTTTTCATTCCTCCAATATTTGCACTCAGGTTTAGTTTTCCCTTTAAGCTCAGGAGAATACATTCCAAAATTCTTAATGTTATTTTGCCAACTTCTTATCTTAAGTCTGCAATCCTACACAGGATGCTTTATTATATTTAGCAATTTTCTCCAAACACTATCAAATGACAGCAGGTAATCAATGGTTGAGAAATCAAAATTCTGTGGTAATTAGCAAAGTTCATTCATAATTCATAGCCAGCAGCCCTAGTACATTGTATCAAACTATTTATATGGCTTTATGGTTAAAGTACCAGCTTTGGAAAAATTTCAGTGTATGTCTTTGGAAATATTCTGTATTACCAGAGCTCTGCTCCCAGCCACTGCTTTGTACAACATAGCAAGGCTTGTCTAGGTGTTAAATACCAGACTGTCCAATATGCTTCCATTCATCTCTTTGGTTCCTTACTATCAGCACAGTGCTCTTCTGAAATTCAGAAGCCCTTCCATTAATTTATTTCTTTAATCTAATCTGTAGAGTTCAGAAACATTGAGGGAAGGAGCAGCCTTTGTTCCTATTTAAATTGATATGTTTGTCTTGCCCAAAATTTCATGCTAATCAGAAAGCAGAAATGTGTATTCACCATGGTAAATCACACTTGATGTGCAGGGAGCAATATGCTAAGCTGTTAGAAAACAGCAATGTTATTCAACACTTTATAGTATGCATCTGTGAGGTCTAATCAAAGTAATTATAGCAAGAATAATACCACCAGTGCTTTCATACTCTAGCTGATAAGGGTAGCATTTACAGATTTAATGCATTGTCACTTTACACTCTTGTGGTTAAACATGATTATGAATACACAAATTTAACAAAGAACAACCACATAGAGCTCTCATGATTCATCTTGTGATGAGGGTTTCAAGCTGCCACACTTCTGATGTCGCATCAACAGCTGAGTGACTTGCCCTTGACTGCCATCACAGTCAACAAGGTAAAACAGACACTTTGAGGCTTCGATTCATCTGACCTATTTTAGATTAAATGAATCACACTCTAGGAGTGCCTAGTCCCTTTGTTGACTTTAAAGGGAGACTAAATCGTTACGTCATAGGTAAATGCCTGCATCCTAAATATCAGACATCTTCATCAGTATAAGGAAACCCACTCTTACTGCCCAGATATACAGTGAATGACTCATACAAATTTATCTCTGTGTGGTCCAAAAGACATCAAAACTCAGGTGTGCTACATTTGACAAGAACAGTCATTACAAGGCAGGCCAATGCATTTTTGAATTAAAGCTTTTTAAAATGCCTTAACTAATGATTTTATGGGGTTTGTTTTCTTCAAAATGTATGACAAAAATCAAGAAATCATGAGAGATAATTGAGTACATGTCTGTCTGTCTCATCTTGCCTGATGTGAGATGGCTGCTCCCAGTGACATTAATGACATAACCCCATGGGTTTCTACATACTTTCCCTCACTACCTGGGACACCTTCATTTGCTTTGGCTACTCATCATATCTTGTTTTTGTCTATCTGTTTTGGTATGTTTGAGCTACACTTCGATCCTGTTTGGCTCTGGCTTCTCAAGCACACCACAGGCATCCAAGTCCTCTGCTTCTCCCCATTTCTCAGAGAAAAGAACCTGTGATCCAACCATCGCACAGCCCAAGGCAGTGTTATATACCATGGGTCTTCCCAGCAGCTTTGGCAGCAATACCTGAACATGACAGGGATGGTCTCATGTTTTGTGAAATAACTTGTAGAAAGGACACAGTTTATTTGCAGGGAAAGCAGTGCAACCTGTGATCCAAATATAGACAGCAAACTGAGTTGAAATCCCTCCATTCAGCATCCTCAACACTACAAAAGCTCCTCAGTGCTCTCCAGGTATTTCACTTCTGCTGGTTCGGGCAAACACTGTAACACTGACGTTTCAGGTATACTGCTCCCAAATACTCTGCGTAGCTCCTTCAAATACAATACTTAAAAGGTTCCCTTAATGAAAAAATATGCTCCTCTGTGTTCTCTGAACCTCACAATGTCTACAACATCTTAAGTAATCTCACCCCCTTCTTACTCTACTAAGTTTTAACGAGTGTTTTCTGCTCTTATCCTCAGCTAGGGATTTTCATAGCCTTAACCTACCATGAAGGCCAAGTGGGAGAACTACATTTACTTTACTTTGGTCAATCCTCTTAGCATATTCATTACTGTACCTAGATTTTTTCCTTGAAGCCTTCACATGACTGATGTAAATCACAGGAGCATCTTTGTCAGCAATTTCAGATTTTGTTTGCTTGTGCATGTGTGAGATCAATTTACAGAGTACCCAGAACTATTAGGAATTCAACAGATACGTAGAGAAAGTGGCTTAGTACTGTCCCATTTCCAGCGCTGATTTTTAAAGAAATACCAATAAATCACAAAACAGTAAAGACTGAATTAATGGATAATTCAGGATTGATTCAATAAGATGAGTTTCACTGGCTTAATTCAAGGCCTGAAGAGCAACAATGAATTAGAATTTTCAGAGACAGGCATTTAAAATGAACCTTAAAACCTAATAATTTTTGAACACTGATATGATTTTTATTCTTTCAAATTATTAGTTTCATTGCAATTTCTAAAGCAATCAGGATGAGGAGGTACATAAATATGAGTCTGAAAATTTTCACCAGAAGATTTTGCCATCTGTGAGAAAGATGAAATTACAGCTGCACCAAGCCTTTACATTTGACAGTACCCACTGCTTTGTATAGAAGGCATTGGTGTGAAAACAAGATACCAAATCATCCTTAAAACGAAAAGATCAAAACATAAAGCTGAAAATGCAAATAGAAGAGCTTTGAAAACTACGGTATTTTCTAACACAGTACTAAAACAGAATGTCATGATTTTTCACTTGAATTACCTGTAGAGAAAAATAAAGGGAAGGTAAAACTCCTTGGGTTTTTTTTTCCTTTCTATGTAGTTTTGAATTTATATTGCTCAATCATACCTGTTCTTTGTGATCATAACTATTATTTATAGTTAACCACTCCTGCTGAATAGAATAGATGAGACATGATTTTGATCCTTTCTTTTTGACTAGGTACAGTTGGCTACAAATATGTTACTAAAAGACAACAGGTTTTCAAAGTTTATTTTGTATTCAAATAAGTATATATTATTTATATAAGAAACATAAATATATATATATATATTAATTAACCCTTGTTTCCTGCAGAGTATTTTTTAGTTTCAAACTTTGTGGTATTTAAATTCTCAGTCTTTCTGAAAGGATTTTTTTTTAAAAAGAGAGATCACAGGTGTTTAAAGCAGTTATTTGCCTACACAGGACATGTAAAAATGTGTTCTGCCTGACTTCTTGAAACTATGAAACAACAAAATGATTTGAAGCAAAGCTATAACTCCCTGAAAAATTCAGTATGATGAAAATATCTGGACTTAAAGAATTAAGTTCCTACATGTTGGAATGTGTGAAAGCGAGGAAACTGCCTGCTGCCTCCTGAAGCCATAGATATCTTGTAAAGTGATGCCTTGATAACTATACCAGCCTCATCTGTCTCCTGATCACATCACTTGATCTTGCAGACACCGTTCACCATGCTAGAGTGAAGCTCCTTTAAACACTAGACAAAAGCATGTGCTGGAACTGCAAGTGTAAATGCTTTAGAGGTTCTGTTTCCAGGTTAAAAGAAAAATAAAGGGCTGATGCATTAACATAACCCAAGGACTCTACTCAGAATACTTACTTTTGTGTTTTAAATCACAAGTATATAGAGAAAAAAAATCAAAATCAGTGAAATAATTGACAATTTGACTAAGCCAGAAGCAGAAAATAGAAATAATTTGCAGGAATAAGGTTGCTTGAACAAAGGAAGAAAAAAACAGAATGAAAACAAACATACTTTTCTCAGCTAAAATCCACTCTTTTGCTCCCCTGCCTAACCTAAAGCAAGTCTTTATACACCCTATCTGAGCATCACAAAATAAAAGTATTGGCCATATGGGCAACCTCATGCCTTTCCACACTGCTGCTTCCAGCGTGTGTTTTTAGTCTGCATCATAGAGATTTTTGTTGGCAGGGAAGAAGACAGGAAGAGGGGAAAAAAAGACCCCAACAGGTGTCTCGCAAAGGGAGGTAGGGTTAACTTAGGGATGCTAATTCCCCTTCACAACAGGCACTGTGTTTGAGCCAAAGCAGTAACTCTCACTTTTTTCTCCATTCGTATGGCATTACTAGAGTCCCCTGCTGCCTCCCCACAGTTCTTATCTCTGCAGCTAATCTTAGTCTTAAATCTTTTTATGTTAATACCAGAAAGATGAGAAAGATGGCTGTGGGCTACTGGCAAGTGTATATAGTGACAATACAAATTTTCACTTGAAGTTTAGCAACAGAATTTTATCTTCTGGTTTTCTAGGTGGTTTTAAAGTCTAATGAGACAACAGTGAAAAGACATCATTTGTGCAAAACAATGGATACAAGATAGTCATTATGTACTTATATTTAATACCTTATCTGTAGGTTCAGGTAATGAGAAGAGAGTTAATATTCTCTCGAATTTTAGTGGATTTTGAGATATTGCTTTTTGCAGACTGAATCCCTCTGGAGCCTGGCTACATACTAGTCATTTCTCAGGAAAAGGAAAACACTTGTTCTTTGAAAGTATGTAGCTGAAAAGCTACAACAGCAAGAAGAAAGCAACATAAATAAAATCCTTTGTTAATAAATCCCCACAAGACAAGGCACTACAGATACACTGCTGGCAGATTTTAACAACTGACCACTGTTAGCTTTCAACTTTGAAACAAATATGATCTTTGAAGAAAACTGTGAGTACTGAACTGCTGCAGCAAGTTATGAACAAAACCTTGAAACAGAAAACCCCTGTGAGAAAGAGAGCTCACTGTCACCTTTGCAGTTCTGTTGCTTGCTGCCCTACACATTGAATGATGCCAACAATCGAAACAGGAGTATTGAAACTCCTCTCAGGTCGCAGTTTGATTTTGCAAGGTATGTACCTAAGATATGAGTGGCACAGACTTTGAGATGCTTGTATCATTAGGATGCAAAAGGTGCTGTATAAATTAGTAGTGACTCATAGCTATTACTATCAGGTTTCAAGACTACCAGGGTACAGACCAGATCAGACATACAACCACCTCTGTTCCCAGAGACTGCTTCAAAGATTTTAAAGCCATCATGCCCTCTTCAAGTTTCTCTGGCCCGACTCTGTATAACAAAGAACAGCCATGTGTTCTTTTGCACCTATGCCTATTCAGAAAGTACTGTTTCACAAAAACAGTGCTGCCAAATCTACTGAAAAGTGAAGAGATCATGATATATAAATTTCTGAGAGCTAAGACTGCTGCTGATGGCCAGAGATATCCACCAAATCTGTTTCAAGTACATTCTTTCCCAATGCTTAAATGATTGTAGAGGAACTGATAACTTAAGGTCTAGGAGATTTACTTTTTTAGAAAATATAGTTGAAATAAAGAGTTAGTGGATGTGAAGGATTAGTGATTAAATATGGGCTTTTATTGAAAAGAACCAGTGAAAACGTAACTTCAGTTCAGAAGAAATAATTGAAGAACCCATTTTCAGAAATACTCTTCCTTATACAATTATCCCTGTTTGTAAAGAAACAAAATCAATGCTTTGATGCTCTGTGTATTCACGGATACTTCATTGTTCCATCTTTTAAAGGATAAAGAACAATTTTCCTCCTGTCTCTTCTTGAGATACAGTTTCTTAATCAGGATTTTTTTCACCTCTTTTTTCTTACAGTTATTAGTCAAGTAGTGGTAGGGTAACAACACATTATGAGAAACTGTAAATTTCCTGGTAGCTTAGCTGAGTTGCATTTGAGAAATCTGAGGTGTATCTAACCACTCCATTTTGGACCCTGGTAAAACAAGTTCTTAAATATGTACATACATGTTCCTCTGTATTTAACACATTTAGGATCCAAGCTTGTGATTTATATACTTAGGAAAACATTGCTATTATAAGTAAATGGGCATTTATTAATCAAATCTTCTCATCTGAATAGAGAATTAACAGTTGAATGCTTCTCATTCAGGGGCTGACTCTCCAGTAAATGTCTCAAAGGAAGATTAAGCTGACTGAGGTTAAGTTTGAAAGTGCCTGGATTTATACATACATGTAAGTTCACAGCTTTCACAAAAATGCATCATGTGAAACAAATTAACAGCATGTGATGAAAGGCAGACTCACAAATTTACAATTATGTGCTTCTCAAAACACTATCTGCCTTAGTTTGGTTTCCTCTTAAGTCCTTAACTTCTCATTATTTGTGTTTCTAATGAAATTAGAAACTTTATCTAATTCATATGTCAAATTCTATTGCACTATCTACAAGAACAGTATTTTGTTTTTGAATAACACAGGTCAGACAAAAACTTGTACTCACTTTTTTAACACCTGCGTGAGGATCATCTGTGTTAAGGAGAGATGGGCATGTGTGTCCTGAAAACAGCGAACTCAAATAGCAAGTTATCCTGTGCATAAAGCTGATGACTTCACTTGTCACATTTTTTTAAAAAAATCCTTTCTGGCAACATCATCAGAGAAGTCCAATTCAAGTAATAGGATAGAATTAAGAAAATTGTTTATTTACCATTACATCAAGAGACCAATACTTCTTTTCTGCAGTTACACAAATGTCTCTCAGACATCAGTGTGAAACTCAAATTTGTAGGACCTACCATAGGGATGTTATTTAGAAAAAAAAAAATCTCCTTTTACAACATTATATGGAAATAGAGAGCATACATTTACAACATACAAAACCAGTATCCCACAATGCCTAACAATCTTTCAACTTGTTGCAAATGGTGAATCCTGCACCTGTGCAGGGGCTTGTCATAGCCTTTATCCCCTTCACCCAGCTGCAACAGTAAGTCCCCTTTAGAGGGGTCAGAAGCAGGACACAGATGGGTGAGTTCAGCTTACCATGCTGCCCTATGCAGGATAAATTCAGACAGACCAAAATAAATAATTCACTGCTATCATGTCGAAAGAACATTTTCATCTGGACAGAGCAGGAGGAACTCAAGGTTCCTGCATAGCCATTACTCTTCATTACTCATGAGCTTCATTACTCTTTCAAAGGTGTCTCACAATCTGTCCTGACCACATATCCAGCTTCTGCAGCTCTGCCCTCTTATCAGTTACATGTTTCTGAAGGAAATCTGTCTGGAAGTTTAAGGTATTCACCCTCCACACTCCACAAAGGTGCCTTAATGTTAAAAGCTGCCATGAGTTTTGTAGAAGATGCTTTTGTGTGTCTGCAGACAGGTGCAGCTTTCTCCCAATCTCCACGTCACTGCGCATTGCTCTGGGCTGAAGAGGGAGCCCAAGCAAAGGGATGTGCCCAGCTGCCTCAGGCTTATCCCACCTGGCACAGAGCTCCCATGCTGCCATGTGCCCCAGCACCTCTTTATGAGAGGACTGTACTGCCAGAGACAATTAAGCAGGACATGTGCATTTAGTTTTTCAAACCATGTATTTTTACTTCACTCATGAATTAGAGATGACATGTAGATGAGGTACGTGCTCCTACTCCAGCTTCAGAGTTCCAGGTGGTACAGCTGAACTACACTTGACTAACCAAAACTTCAACTGCACAGATTCTCATAAAGTATCCCAGTCATCACCCACAAACCACTGTCTCAATCTGCTTACCTTTACCCACCCTTTAATAAAAACGCATTTTAGAAAAATCAAATAAATGTTGACACACTAACGTAAAAAATCCAAGGATTTCAGTCTGTGACTAGAATTATCACTTTTTCCTTGTCCCTACAAACAATAGTCTTTTTTCCTTCTTTTTCTTGGAAGAATGCATTTGGTTATTTCTATGTCCTCCGCATATCACGTGGAGAAATGTTAGATTTAAAACGTGTGGCACTTGCAGAAGTATTTTTCAATTTTAGCATGCCAGGCTGAAAAGCAAGAGAAGACATCCCCATCACAGACAGGCAGCCACGCAGGGAGCAGCACATCACTTAGCACTGTTCCACAGGGCTTCACCCTGTGAAAAAGAGATCTGCTCCCCTGTCAAGGACTGTATTTCACACTTTATGAATACGATTTTTATTTCCTGATGAGTACACTTCATTTTTTTCCAAGACATATACATTACAATAATATATGCAGTCTACCACAACTTACGTTCAATACAATTTTGGGGGGGCATAAATATATATATATGTATGAGCAGAGACAGCGAAAAAATCCCCATTTATGTAGGCTATGATGATGCAGTGAGAAGAAAAATTATAAGAAGAGATGAGGAGGAAGGAAGGAGGAGTACTCTAGCAAGTACCCATAAATGTTAGTGGTCAGGCATCATGTGGTACCACATCTGACAGAGTTTGTCTAACATCTCTAACAGCCGATGGCAGTTCCAAGCCCATTCATATTCTTTACTTATCATCACTAAACACAGTGCTTTATATAGTATTTTCAGGAATTTTTAGTATTTTCAGTATTTTCCACTCCACTGGAAAAATTGAATTCACAAAAACCAACAGAACTCAGTTATGCATTACAGCCCAATAGCAAGAAGTCTTTATGGTTTCCAAGGATGTATTTGAAAGCAAGAGAAATTTGGTTGTCAATAGCCAATAGCTATGACCTTGTTATGAAACTTCACAGGGATTAAAATATTGGCACTGCATATTCAGTCTATTCAAATTTCTTCTTTCATCCTC
This sequence comes from Hafferia zeledoni, assembly GCA_035583235.1. Taxonomy (NCBI): domain Eukaryota; kingdom Metazoa; phylum Chordata; class Aves; order Passeriformes; family Thamnophilidae; genus Hafferia; species Hafferia zeledoni. The sequence goes on from JAWWEV010000043.1 coordinate 38,973,395, forward strand.
AGTCACATGAAGAAGTGAAACCATCAGTGACAGGAATAGTAACTATATAGGGAGAAACATAGTAGGACATGGATTATTAACAAAAGGCAGTTGAAAGCCCTGCTTGATATGAAAAGACACTCCCTTGTTCTTAATCATGAGATGGCTTTTGTACAGGCTAATTGGATATCTTCAAAAACAAAAACAACTTTTGAAAAGTATCCTTTTAAAGCTGCCACTTTCATGATCCCATGCAGAGGAACTGGGACTGAGGTTTTGCAGCAATGTGAGGACATACATGGTCAGTTTTCTTTCAAAGCAGATTTTCATCTTGAAAGGAAGAACAGAAGTAAAATTACAAGTAAGATAAGGTTTATGAAAAATTTGCCAGACACTTAGCAAAAAGAAAAAAAAAAAGCTCAGATTGAGATGAAAATCTACAATGCACAGCTAGAAAGAGGACTTCTTCAATTTGCAGGCCTCCATAAGACCACTCCTAAAATGTGTGCTGAGGGCAGCACAGAAATCTATTCCCTTCGCACGTATTTCTGGGAGCGTAATGGTACTTTGAGAGAATGCTGCCATCCGACTGTGCTATCACACTCTCCAATTGACCCCACCCACAACAAGCTTCCTTTAATTTCTCATTGCTTACAACATGTAGATACAGCACACAGGAACTCACAGAATATCCTCAGCTAACCAGGAGGAAGCTAAATCGGCTGGGGGAGATGACACTGCACTTGGAGAAAAGCAGAACACTGTCGCTCGATGTGTACACAGCATTTGAGACCAATGTCAAGCTGGTGAGACGCTGACAGTCACTGAACAGCAAACAGAGAATTAGAGGAGGAAATTGGGTTGCTGAAAAGTGAAAATAGATAAAGATTACAGGCAACGCATAGCACAATGGAGTTAACTGCACCAGGGCGTTGAGAAGAGCAAGGTGACTGAAGGCAGCATGCAAAGGAGACCTGGCGATCTGGATGGTAAAGGGAAAGGCAGCAACTGCTGGTCATGGGGTAGGGTGAGGCAATGCCTCTGTGGATTCCAAAGGACATTATAAGGAGGGGCATAGGCAACAAGATGTGATGAGCAGTAAGCCAATACAAATAAATACTGTTGGAAAATGCCAACTAACTGAACCAGAGATGTCTGTAACCACTGTCAACAAAGTTCTTACTAAAGACATACCTGTGGAAGAAGTGAAAAACAATTATACAGGTATTTTTAAACATTTCTGGTTTGGATTGAACGGTTTATGTTTTTTAATGGAGATAAATTAAGCTGGAAATGTACTTAAAAATCCATAACCTTGAACATAAAATGAAAAAAAAAAATTAAAAAAAAATCCCAACTTTGCTGTTTTGTTTTGCTTTTCATTTTATGAAGGACATGTAACTTTCTGTCTCAACCAGGGATGAGATACAGCTCCCTACAACTTCAGGGTTTAAGGTTTGAATTGGCCTAAAAAATTCCTCCCAGTTAACTCTGATGAACACCAGAGATTACTGACGGGTTGGTATCCATTCAGGATGTAAGACATTTACAATAAAGGTAGGAAGGGCACACCCTCTTTGGAGAAGACTTGGCAGTCTGAAGACACCCAGCAAGCAGGCACTTTCCCCTCCCAAAGCTGCCCAACGCTGGGGCCACCTCCCCTAAGTGGTACCACATGAAGCTGCACTGCTTTATGTTTCCTCTGTTAAAGAGTTGCGGATTTCTTCCCCTCCTCCCAGCAGAGCACCACACAAAGGTCAGGCAAAAGCCTTTGAGATTAAATTGTAAGTGATTAAAATTTCCATTATTTTGTGAACTTGTTCTACATATTAAAGAGCCCTAATGGAACTTGCACACATTTGTGCAGGTAGAAAGGCACATGATGATAGGAATTAAGGAAATTAATTCCTGTGCTTTGGACTGAAGTAATCTTCCAGAATGTAATTGGCTTTCAATCATTCACATACAACATACCCTTCACCTTTAAATGGTAATTCATTTTATCATACAGGTTTTGAATGCCATTTACGTCAGGCTTTAAGAAAGCTCCCATCTATATACTAGAATACAGTGAATATGTTTTGTCCAGGAGGAGACCACGTCAGAGGGTAATTCAGATTTCTAACCACTGTGTCCATATGATATTTTATCATTTCTGTGACCCTTAACGAGGGGGAACACAGAACACTTTCTGAACAGAGCTCAAGCAGCAACTCCCCCAGCAACACAAGGCTAACAGCACCACCCTTCCAGAAATGCTCACTATTTTCTTGCTATGCTGAGCTCTGGGTGGGACACATCAAAATGAATATGAGCATAGAAGACTTTTCAGGGCTGTGGCTAGATCACAGCAGAGCTGTGCAAAGCATAGTGATGGTAAACGTAGCTTGTCTGCTTTAACAATAGCAACAGGAATATGGAAACTCTCGCCATGTAGAACTTTCCTTCTCCCATGGTTGTGAAAGAAAGACTACAGAGGAAATATCTGGAAGCACTGAGCTTGGTCTAGTCGTTTTTGGAGTTGCTTCAGCCCACCCTCTACAGCTGATGTAACAGCAACATGTTAGAGGTGTTGAAGTGTATCCCTCTGACAAAACAGCCTTCTGCAAGCCAGGTGTGGTATTTATTTCCTCTTGCCTGTGTTTTCATTTTGCACATCACATCCTACCACTCTGTGATGTTTTATCTCACTCACACTAAATATCAAGCCTGGCTGACAACCAAGGAGACTGTAATGTTGGCATCCCTGCCTAATGGTTAGACATGTCATGGACAGAGACAACAGATGTTTATATTTAAATTAGGACTAATTTGCATTTTTGTGTATTGTGGATTTTTTAAAGCATAGGTTTAGTAATGAAAAGGAATGTATAATTCTGAAATAGCAATACTTTCCTTTGAAAAGCCAGGTTTGCTAATGGATTGCCATCTGTTCAACCCTTTGCCAGAAAATAGATTTGTCCTGCTTACTGAAAACAGAATTAGGGTGAAACTGTAGATTACACAGTGGATTTCTGAGCAGTTTAATTTAAAGCACAGGCTAGCACTTTGCTATTTCAGTAAAAATAACTTTAGATTCTCCCTTTCTACCAGTGCTGGAATTTAAGTTCAGCAAACTGCATTTAGAGCACTTTGTGGGCTGTTTTGCTCTCAGCTGGGTTCTAGAAAAGGTGCCTACCTCTCCTTTATAATTTTGAAAATGAGTTTGTGTTCTTTCTTTGCATAGGATTTACAGCAAAAAAATCTATCTTACTTTGAAAACCCATCTTAATCTTCTGGAAAAAACCTCACTGGCCTCAATTATGCTCTCAAGAGTACAAGATTTACAGGGGCTGGGAGCCTCTTGGAGCCTCTGGATGCAAGTGAGGAGGAAGGATACCGCGGCAGTTCAGGATGCTGTACTGGGAGTTGTTGCACCTCTCTATCCAATGGAGCGGTAGAAACAAAACAAATCAGAATGGCATGTTACTCTCCCCCATAACCCACAGAAATCTAATGACGTTTCTGCTGAGCCTTGTTACGAGAACATGGGAGAGGTCCAATTTTTACATCCCGGAGGCAAAAGTTGAATTGTACCATAACTTAAAAGATTTCAGCACCCTCTTACACTATCTGTATACGGTTACTGATACAGCCTCAAGGTTATCCAAACACCAAGCGCTCTCCCTACCCAGATCGAGTAGCTGTCTATGGGAATACGCAGAGCCGCTCTTTTGTAGAGTAACATCATTACCGTCGACGAACTTGTAAGTTGCAGTCACGATCGCTTCCCCGCACTTCCCACATCCCTGCGCAAGCCCGCCAAAAAGCCGCATTTTGCCGGCAAACGACGAGCGATTGAGGCTCCCGACTCGCTGCCCCACGGCGCTGCCCCGGCACGGAGCATCCCCGGCCGAGCCACCTGCGGGGGCGGCGGCGCGGGATTCTGGGTGCCGAGCTACGGAGGGGGCGCCCACGGGGGAGCCCCGCAGGGCGGGGACGGTGGGGCGGTACCGGGGAGCGTCTCTGGAGCGGAGCGCCGGCCTCGGAGCCGCGTCCCGCGCCACGGCCGCGCTGCCGGAGGCAGGATGCCAGCCCTACCCCGGCCCCTGCCCGCATAAAGTTTTATTTTCTCCGTTTCAGCCCCTCTCCCGCCGCCCACCTGAGCCGCGCGGGGAGGAACCTCCCCGCTGCCCGCCGCCGCAGCCGACCGCGGGCATCGCGGGGCCGGACCGCTGCCGCCAGGGCTGCGGGGCAGAGCCAGCGCTGTGCCGCGGTGCCCCCGCGCAGGGCGGCCGGGTGGGCACAGCCGGGGAGCGGCGGCAGCCGCGCTTACCTCTGTCCAGCGTGAGTGGCTGGACTGCCGTCAGTGTCGCCATGTCTGCGGCGGGGCTGGAGCCCGAGTGACGCGCGGCTCCGGCACCGGCGTGGAGTGCGGGGAAGGGCGGGGAGGAGGCTGGCAGGGAGAGGGGGCGGAGGAGGAGGGTGGCTCCGTGGGAGGAGGAGGCGAGCGGGGCGGAGAAGGTGCCCAGCGGAGGGCGGCTCATGGCACAGGGGCCGCCGCGATGCTGCGGGCGCAGGGCGGCCCGGCGGGGCCCGGCGCGGGCTGCCGGCATCGCTGCTCCACCGGGGCCGGACCCGGCAGGCCGTCCCCGCCTCGCCGCGCTCGCCTCGAGGCAGGGACCGGGGACCTCGGCGGCCCGGGCAGTGCGCGGGGCCGGGTTGTCGCCGGTCCCGCCGCCCCGGGGATGCCGCAGCGGCCGGCGGAGCGAGAGAGAGGGGCGCGGGCGGGAGCTCCGCAGCGCCGCAGGGCGGGGAGGACCGGCGGGGGCCGGATCTCGCGGCGCGGCCTCGCCTGGGCCGGGGGCGGTGGGGCGGGACGAGCCGCGCTGGGCTATGCCGGGCTGTGCCGATCCGTGCGGCCCAGGGGCTGGCGGCGGGGCAACCGCTCGGGGGCCGTGTGCCTGGGGCAGGCCCTGCCTGCTCCGAGCGCTGACTGCGGGGCTGGAAAATCCGCGTGCGGAGCCCGGAGAAGCGGTACCTGGCGCTGTGCAGGGCCTCGGATTAAAGGACATACCACGTAGCGGCCCTGTTGAATGGACCAAGCCGTCGGCTCATCATCAGTCCGGCCATCACCTCTTTTATAAGTGCTGCGTGCGGCCGGCTGTCCTCAGTAAAGGCAGCACACCCAGCACAGCCACCGCGAGGGGCTGAGTCCTCACCGCTGCAGAGCGCGACGTTGGTCACAGGCCCTTGGCAGCCCCCTCTTGCACACAGCCTGTAGCTTGTGCGAGCACGGAGACGTCCGCAGAACACCATCCCCGAAAGTGGAATTTCACACTGGAGCTCTGCGAGGTTCGTCGGCAGCTTTGTGGTCGTCTAGCCTTGTCCACAGGAAGAGAAAGGAACGTGGCCGGCTGCCATCCGACAAAGGTGTGGCAGAGTCCCACTGAGTTCTGCTGCCTTCTCTGTGGTGGACAGTGGTGTAGAGAAATAAATGACAGAGTGAAGAATGGTATCCTCTTAAACTATTGCCGTGTGAAGCATCTGTGGTTTTGTGTTTGCCTAAGGAGCACTGGGATAGAGGCGAGTGTCTCTCCAATGGGGAAGGTAGCATTCTTCTCACCCCCTCTGGCTTTTCACGTACCACAGAGAACTTGAAAGTACAGCAGTTCAAGCCTGCACATCAGTAAAAGCTTTCAGCTGCAAGGGTATTTAAGCACTACTGTAGAAAACTGGGGAAGCTGTGGGAAATTTGCCATTAATAATTTTCATAGCAGATTAAAAATACATGTGATTGTTTCAAAATTAGAGACATTTAAATATATATGTATGAACCACCCACTTCTTCTGATAAACTGAATTCAACACAAAGTTCTCTAATTAATAAAAAAATAAACAGTAGCCTATTTGGTTGTCTTGGCAAGAAATCGTTTCAATTAACTAAAATATCAAAGAGAAATCAGTTCCTGGCAAACAGTTTTTAAAATTAAAATTAACATATGGATTTTTATTACACAAATTTTATGTGCTTGCATAGCAGCTGGATTGACATAAAGTGTAATAGCTCCTCTTAAGTAGTCACATTATTATATATTGGATTCATAGTCCCGAATGAAGAACAATTTCAAATTTAGAGATATAACAACCTAATGTGATGGCACTCAAACTGTTATGAGACTTGAAAAAACTTTATTACAGATATAAGTCTTTAAAAAATATTAAGAGCAAGATGCCAGGTAAATTAGCCAACCCAATTGCTTTCCATGTGGACTTCATAACCTTCAGACTTGCTTTCTTAAAGTACCATCCTGCAAACAGATATATTAAAGCAAAATACTGTTATAAGAGTAACTTTTTTGCCAATAAATATGTAGCATTAATGGCAAATATATAACTTCTTAGAAACATGCAACTTTAGAAAAATCAGTGTTTGAGCTTAAGCAGTGTGCCAGTGGAATGCAAAAAGCTTCTTCTCGGCTTATCCTTTTTACCTACCACAGGTCAGATTTTGTGTGCCACAAGGGCTAATTGGCACTTGGATGAGAGACTTGAATGGAAGTATTAGCTGCACTCAAGGAAGATGAAAAGCAGCATTTGCTGAAATTAAACATTTTCTAACTAGCGTAACTGCATAGTTAATTCTCAAGACTTAGCTGAGGAATACTTTAAAAGCTGAACTGGAAAAATTGCAGAAGTTGTACAGCTGAATTTAACAACTGGAGAAAGGTAGGGGAATGAAGCAGGGAGCTGAGCACTAGCTCTTACTTTGCCAACTCCCAAAAGAAACAATGGACTCCAACAGCAAAAGTTAGCAGTCAGAAAGGAGTGTCAGCCAGCCTTCTGTCTTAGAAGGTGTATGTTTTTGGACATAATCAACTAGTCTGACTCTCAGTCTTCTTGTTGATTCCGTAGGCTATATTGGAGCTTTTAATTCAATATCACATATTGCTTACTGAATCAATGAAATTAGACAACAGATTTTATATCTTTTATGTGGACTATAACTGGTTTACTGACACATCTGTAACAGTGGTCAGGTGCCACTGAACAAGGCCTTTGCTAATAAGATGTTTGCAGACTTTTTGTGGCTAAATTTTAAACAAAATTCAGTATTTTGTTCAAACACCTAAAATGTGGACATAAAGGCTTCCATGGCTATGCTTATAGATAATACAGATTATATATTTAAAAAGTCACCATGAAAGTGGGTAAACCTTGAAAGATATCCAGAGAGACTGTGAAATTAACTTGACTGAGAAAGGACCTGGGCAGCCTGTTCTTACTGTGACAGTAGCCTGGCTTTGAGCAAGAGATTAGTCTGGATATTTTTCAGGACCTTTTAAATCTAAATTATTCTATGGTTCTGTAGTAATCTGTCCAAATTACTAGTAAGAATTATCTGAATAGCTGGATTCAGTTGTTAGATTTAAAAAAAATAATGGGTTTTAATGCTGCTGCAAGTAAGCAATGAAGAGCACAGTGGTTACTTCCAGGACTGGAGATTGTTTTGGGGAGGGTTTTTCTTATGTAGCAGGTTCAGTGTATGCTCTTGGTTTGCTGTTGCCAAAAGGGCTAATGCAATCCTTGAATATATAAATGAGGAATGGCAAATACAAATAGGGAAATGATATTTCTTGGGTACTTAACATGCATAACAACTGACTAGAATATTGTGTCCAGATCTGATGTTTGCCTTTCAAGATACAAAATCAGCTTTGACATGAGGTTTAAGGATGTCAGACAAAGTTTATCAAAGAAAAGGGTAAGAAGGAAGTGAATCACTGTGTGTAGGAAAAGGCATAATAGTGGAGGGATTTATAGTCTTTAAATCTATAGTCTTATGACATAAGGTGATTCCATGACTGGAAGTTTAACACATGCAACCTTGAGTAAGCTGTGCTATTCTAGCAATAAGGATAACATAGGGACCAATTACTCAAGGTTGCTTGAAATCTTAACAAAAATCAGAGGTCTTTCTAAATGTCTTGTTTTGATCTAACTTCTGAAGAAAATAGAATGGCTGAGGTATTCAGGAGGTTAGATGAGCTAATGAATGTGATAAATTACTCTCATGACTTTTATGACCCTTTGGTTTCCCTCAAGAATTGATGCTACAAGGGGCAGAGAATTATTTCTAGACAGTGCAGTGCAATGTAGTATGGGAAAACCCATCACATCTCTGAATGCACTCACTGGCTGCCAGAATAGCACAGCTAAGCTTTGCATGGGATAATTCATAGAATCATACAATAGTTGGTGTTGTAAAGGACCTTAAAGATCACCTAGTTCTAAGCCCCCACCATGGTAAGGTAAGGGTCATTTTGCACAGACCAGATTGCTCAAAGCTGCATCCAAACTGGCCTTGAACATTTCCAGGGATAAAACATCCACAGCTTCTCTGGACAACCTGTTTCAGTGTCTGAATACCCTCATAGTAAAGAAGTTTTTTTCTAATATTTAATCTAAACCTTCCCTCTTTCAGTTTGAAGTCCTGTCACTACATGCCCTTGTAAAAAGTGCCTCTCCAGCTTTCTTGTGAGCCCCTCTTGCGTACTAGAAGGTGCTGTAAGGTCTCTCCAGAGACTTTTCTTCTCCAGGCTGAGCAGCCCCAGTGCTCTCAAAATGTCTTCATAGAAGAGGTGCTCCAGATCATCTTCATGGACTCCAACAGGTCCACATTCTTGGTGCAGCCTAGGATAAGATTGGCCTTCTGGACCACAAGCACAAATTGTTTGGTAATGCTGAGTTTCTCAAATAATTCAGATGCTGCCCCATGACCGGAATACTGTGCAGCTATTTGCTTCAGCACCAGAGCCAATCCTAACAGGTGGAATCCCCTTATGGCAAGAAGCCATACCATAGTGGCACAGCTAAGTCTGTGTTTGGGTTGCACAGCACAGTTTTATGCTTTGGGGCTCTATTCTGGGTATTAGTCATTGGAGTAAATGTCTTGAGAGGTATAAATTTCATCTTGGGTGCTTAACATTTGCGTTGCTACCTATATTTCCCATGCAATTTCAATTTGCTGCAGAATTTTTCACATCCAGCCTTACATTGGGAGGTTTTTTGGTCAGCTACTTTATTTCATAGTGAGGTTACAAAATATATACATTTTATTATATGAGACATCATGTTTATGCCCATTTTTGTTACATGAAATGTGTTCTAATGTTATTGACTTGATGGCTCTGCAGAATGTCACACTCTCAGTTTGAAGGATGATAAGCCATATCTGTTTTCCACAAGTAAACATTGTGTGGCCGTGTTTGCACACTGCATGAAACTCCAGTTTATTTTAGAGAATATTCCAAATATCTATCTATCTATCTATCTATCTATCTATCTATCTATCTATCTATCTATCTATCTATCTATCTATCTATCTATCTCTATATATCTATATATATATCTCAAGACCTTAGATCACTTCTTAGGACAGACTCAGAACATGCATTCAGCCTTTTGTCCTTTTTGTGTTTAACTTGTGCCTTGCACTTCAGCACAACTGAAAACAGAGATTGGGGTAGTCTAATATGTGTTGTGAATTCTCAGAAAATGGAGGGTTTTTGCCATAATTCACATTTGCTTTTTGAGTGGCATTTTGCATCTAAAAGGAAAAGAATCCTTCCATATTTAGAAAAATCCATTGGTTATTTTCCATGCAGTTTGCTATTTGAGAAATTCAATGGTTTAACAGTTTGTTTATTGGGCAAAGAGCTGCATTGGTTACCCATAAGAAATGTGATGTAGTACTTTCTGAGAACTGTATGTATTCCTCACATGTGCACTTACTTTTGTTCCAGGAGAGCCATACCATCTCAGATAATATTTCAGGTGAGCTGGAAACCCTACTATGGATGCACAGGTGTGTATAGTTCAGTATTTTTGTGCTGTACTACCCCGTACCACAGAACTGCACTTCCCTATAGGACTGATTTTATATTCTAGTGTTGTGTAATGGATTACTTTTTGTAGACTGTGCAAGTACTGTTTTCCCAAATATTGAAAGGCCCAATTTGGCTTTTAAAAATACTTTCTTTCTTTCTTTCTTTCTTTCTTTCTTTCTTTCTTTCTTTCTTTCTTTCTTTCTTTCTTTCTTTCTTTCTT
>JAWWEV010000043.1:38983562-39005438 GCA_035583235.1 Hafferia zeledoni
TCCGAATTCCTTCCTTCCGAATTCCTTCCTTCCTTCCGAATTCCTTCCTTCCGAATTCCTTCCTTCCTTCCTTCCTTTTTCTTTCTCATTCAATTGCAGTTGACAGCAGGGAGAACAGGCTCAAGCTTTGCAGAAATTCTGCTTGGGCTACATTGAATTTCAGGTGGAGGGTCTACTCCGTCCAGTGACTTTTTGCCTATAGTCTGTGGAATCCTGTAAGTCCATGTAGCCTCTTTAAAAATAATAAGTGGAAAAGTAAAGAAAAACAGACCTGTTGCTGGTAGGCTTATTTTTGTAGTTTAGGAAAGTGGGCTGTGCTTTGGAGGGAAGGGTCCCCTCCTCTTTTAGGCAGGAAAGCAGTTTCAAAGTAATTATAAATCAGACCTTCAGTCTATGATCACCTTTGGATACCCATAAAATCTGAAACTTGAATTTATCTGCTCAGAGACCAGCATAATGAATTTTCCACCTGTGCTCTTTGTCCAGTCTATTAATGTACATTTTGGATAGAATTTGTGGATCAATGTGGTTTCTTAATAAGAAGCTTTTGAGTGATTAAAAAAAATTAAGTAGACTTATCCAAAGGAATATGTTTACTGATTGTGCTTCACTGGGTTTCTTGTTGTTTCCATCGAAACATCTATATACAGAATGATGACAAAAAGAATAGGGGGCTGTGAAATAGATACTTACATTTAAAGGAAGGTGAAACAGCAGAACACGTAATTTTTAAAAGAATTTAGGGATGAGCTATCAGGGATAGTTAAAAGAAGATGCATAGTCAAGTATGGAAGTGTAAGGAAAAAAAAAAAGAAGTTCAAGGACAAACCGCCATTCCATAACATTGCCACAGCTAATTAATTTGGGAGTGTGAACAGTGCAACAGATAACATTGTCTATCAGCCTTGTATTTCCTGAAACTGTTAGTCAGTCCTGTGTTAATTTTCATGTGAGATCAGTGACATGATGTTATGCATCGGAAAATGGGTGGTACCTTGATTGCAAGGAGCTATTGTAATTACAACTGATTTTAGTATACTCTGTAAGTACCTTTTTGAGCCATAAAAATTAAAATATGATTAAGAAGCCCTTTTGGGATCTAGAGTGCATTTTAACATTTTAATTGGGAAGTGAAGAAAAGCAAGCTGCTTCAAAAGTTGATGTGTATATAACCATATGAGTTAGGGGAGGTTTAGGTTATGTATCAGGTTTTCCCCCAGAGAGTGTTTGGGCACTGGAACAGGCTCCCCAGAGAAGTGATCAGAGCACCAAGTCTGACAGTTCAAGAAGCATTTGAACAACACTCTCAGGCACATGGTGTGACTCTTGGAGTGTAGTGAACAAGGCCAGGAGATGGATTTGATGATTGGGTTCCTTCCAACTCAGCACATCCCATGATTCTTTGATTCTGTTTAAATACATCTAGGAACCAGAACGTCAGAGCTATTGGTGATTCTTGTCTTCAGAAGGAATGAGTAACACAGGGAAATACGGTCAAGTTGTCTTGGTGTAAGAAGCAGTTTAATGGACACCTCTGTATGTCCATTCAACATCACTTCAATGCAGGTCTGTGTGATACTGTGAACAATTAAATCACATCTGCTCAATGCAATGCAGTCATACTCACTTGCCAAGTTACTGTTATTTCCTTGTGCATCCCAGAGGCAAAACCAGCTTCAGGTCATGTATTGGTTTTAGATGCATAGAGATGCTGGTACAACTATGTGTAGTCCCAGTATTTTAGTAAACTTGTTTGTCTAGAGGCAGTTTCAAGTCTTGGTTCCTGAACCAGAGAGTCTGCAAGACTAGTCCTGCAAACAACTGGGCATATTCTATCTTTGCTCTCATGGCAAACTCACTTGCTTCAGTGCAGTCAACCAGTGTGAGGATATGTGCCCAAGTCTGTTCAGCATCTAATTAAATAACATATACAGTATTCCCCTCATGGAAGCCTTCAGGAAAACCTGAAATGTACAGATTTAAGGTTCTTGACTGATTTTTGGAGAACTTATTTTTAATATTCAGAGGAACATTTCCTCTTGGCACTATACTACTGCCATGGAGAGAGACTTTTTACAAGGGCATGTCATGATAGGACAAGTGGGAATGGCTTCAAACTGAAAGAGGGCAAATTTAGAGTAGATGTAAGGGAGAAATTCGTGACTGTGAGGTGGTTAGTCACTGGCATAGGTTGCCCAGGCAAGCTGTGACTGCCCGATCCCTGGAAGTGTTCAAGGTCAGGTTAGATGGGGCTTTGAGCGACCTGGCCTAGTGGAAGGTGTCCCTGCCGATGACAGGGAGAAGAGGAGGGAGGGGGTGGAACCATGTGCTAAAGGTCCCTTCCAACCCATACCATTTGATGATTCTATACTAACAGTATTTTCCAACATATGCTGTTCATCTGCTCAGAGCCCTCAGATGACACCATTCTGGTAAATTTGCTCTTCATTCACATTCAAAGGCAGCAGCTTTGCCTTCTAGTTGACCTGTGTTCTGTTCCAGGCCAAAGAACAAATTCTCAAGTTTTTTTACCGCATCACAGTCAACAGTTTACATCTAACTTTTTGAAGAAAAACTATTTTAAAAAAGAGACAAACACTGCTGGGATTAACACCAGGTCATAGGGGTCTTATGCCCTGCTTTCTCCACGAAGCCCTGATGATGAACGAGGCTCACCTTAGCAGCACTCCTGACACAACACCAGCTATTATCAAACAACAAGTCTTCAATTATTTTCCAGGCCTGTCTCAGTGCCTGCCATGATGGTCAGAACTATCTCACCTAGTCAGTGCTACAAAGAGCCTGTAAGTTCTTCATTTTGAAGTCTGTTTTATGGTCCCGTCTCCCTGCACTGGTACAAGAAGCCACATTTTTTTGTATTGCTTTGCCTAGGCAAGCAAATTGCTTTCAGGGACCAATAGTTAATCATGCTTTACAAGCAGTCCTTGGAGGCAGTGGCTCTGAGCATAGTCACTGGCTTGTTTCTGATAATTAATGTGAGTGTGTGGGCATTGGCACCAGCTTAGGTTTACCTTGTGGTCTGTTCCCTGCAAAAGCACAGGGGAATAAGAGTATCCCTAACCAAGGCCTTCTGCTTTGCCAGAGAGTGAGGTGGCAGGGTGAGAAAATAGCAGAGAAAAGTCATGTCCTGACTTGATTCTACTCAGCTCATTTTTTCTGAATTCAACTTGGTCCTTTGATTTAACTAACTTTTTTTTTTTTTTTTTTTTTTTTTTTTTAGTACAGTGCTCTCCTGTAGCTTTACCTTGGCCACTATATGCACTTCATGTACTGAATTGCCCTAGACACATTGAGGATCTGCCCTAAGAAGTTGATTACATATTACATTATGCAAGGATAGCTGAATCTATTTCGGTAGGTCCAGCCATGAAGCTAATAAAATCAGCTAATAAAATCAGCTAATAAAATCAGCTAATAAAATCAGCAAAGGTACAGCACTGAATGTATGGTAGGGGAAGGAATCCTCACAATCCTTAAAAGGGTTTATCTGAGGAAAAGCAGAAGTATTGCTGATATTTATTGTCACCTTTCTTTATATGGAAAATTTCATACACTGAGAGCAAGCCTTTCATATCCTGCTCTTGTGCATCACCCTTCCTGCAGTTCCACTTGCATTTCACTCACCTTTAGCAGTCTAATACTTTTGGCTTTCCTGTCCAGGGTCCTCTCCACTAGACATACCCACTGCCTTCATCTGCTATCTACCAGTGTGTACTGAAGTGCATTGTTGGAATCCTGTCAGGATGAGGTCCCATATGTAATGACATGTAGCTACAAGAATCCTGGACCAGACTAATACTGTCATTGGTAGTATTAATATGAAGGCCTATTATTGCAGTTCCTCCTATGTTCCTCCTATTGTCTTGATAGCTGCTCTTTCTATCATTTGATGATATCTCATGTGCTAGGAGAGAGGGAAGGACTTGGTAAGTCTGGGTGATCAGAATAAGTTTGGGTCTAGCAACTCTGCCTTCTGTGTCCAGATCCAGTTTGGCCATGCCAGCTGGGGAAGGTCCCCTGATCTTCCCCACTGTTTTCTGAGTTACTAATTAGAATGGAGTGTAAGACCTGTAGGATGTCTGTCCTTATTAAGCCTGAACTAAATTAGCTTTGCTGAACCCAAGAGGACTTCATAGGGTTGAACATCTCTGTGTTGCATTCTCTAGTGCTGTGTATGAAACTTTCATGGGCAGTCAGGGTTTGACTTGGTTATGCATCACTATGGCGAAGTCAGTGGATTTCAAATGGGGAGAACTGGGTGTCAGAACAGATCAGAAACTAAGCAAGGACAATAGCAAGAGAAGTGCAGTGATATCAACAGACTGTGGGATGGGAATTTGCTTGACTTGTCACTTTTTCTTTTGCTCTCTGCCTGTAAAAGGTCTCAGTTTTGTGGTTTACTAATTTTTTGTCCTCCTGCAGTGTGACCAAACAGGCTATTGTGAGCTTGAGTTCTCTGACAACAAGAAGGGAAACTCTGTCTCACAGATGGGCCAGTGAGGGCTTTAAAGTCTGTTTTCTGTTTTCCCTCCAGAGATACCTATGGATTCTTAGTATCTATGCTAAAGAAAAGTTGGGTCTGTTTGTGAAGGATTTCAAAATGATCTTTATGTAAAATTGTTCTACTTGGCTGTACTCCAGGGTATTTCCAAGAGAACAGGACTATTATTATGAGCAGGTATCAATATCAGAAGTGCAGGGGATTTCAGAATTTTGGTTCAGATTGTTCTTGTGCAGGACTAGAACTATAAGATGCGGAGCTGGAAAGATTTTCCCCTCTGTATCCAGACCTTACAACACCCCACATCAATTAGCCATGCTTCACGTTTTCGTTCTGTGTAGCTGTTGAAGGAGAAGCTTTTCCCAAAACACACTGATCATCTCCCAGGATGACAATCTAGACACAGAGCTGGCTTTAATCATAACCAGTGTGGGTGACAAAATAAAGAGAGGAGCACATAGCATATCCCTACTCTAAGGCTGCCTTCCTGAACTCCGTGGTCATGCTGAAGGTGAGTGCTCCCTGCTTGAGGGGAGCACTGCCATGCAATGTGAGACAGCCTGACAGGGCTCTGACAGCTTCTATCTGTGTTGTATGACAAAATGCTGTCTTCTCGCAGGGTAGATCCTTCATATGTGCTCTGCTGGCAAGATGACCGAAACTTTGCAGGGTACTCTGGATTTCCAATCCCTAACTCACACTCGATTGACCCTTCCAAGCCAACGTATTCTGTGATTCTGTGACCTGAAACCTCATTGAACTTGTCCAGCCTTCAATAGGAAGATTACTGCCATTTCCTCCATTTACATTTGAGCAACCAAGACATGTGAAGACCAAGCGATTTTTCAGGAGAGGACAGGTTGTCCTTGTCTCCTGATGCAGCAATGACATATGTCCATGCTGATTTGGCAGATGGAGCAAGTTAAAACAAGAGAGAATAATAGTCAAGCCCGTAGGCTCCAAATGGCTCATCCAGCAAAGTCGCATATAGGCACTGTCCAGACTGAGGGTTGGACTCAATGGCCTTAAAGGTCTTTTCCAACCTAAATGACTGTCTCCCTGGAGACAGACTGTGTAAGTTTCATTCCCTCTTTCCAGTTTCTTTAACAGTCATGCTATTATCCCTTGCTTCCTGCTCTTCAGTTAAAATACCATGTTTGATATACTTAGAGGTCCCAATGCTAATGTTCTTAATGCCTGTGTTAGTATTTCTGATAAAAGCTAAAGGCTATTTACATCCATAAATCTACTACCATGTATTCAATAGGGTATTTAAGTGAATTTTATGCTGTGAGAGTGGCCTGCTAAGGGACTTTGTTAATACCAAGTGCAGAAAATGCTTTCTAACTGGGGTTCTATGGCATTCAACCCCTGAGAAATTAAATCTAAAACCGCTTTCAGTGATACATGCTGGAATTGAATCTTTGTGTACATGTATACTCAACAAATGAACTGCAGTGAGCCGTGAAGGATATTTTAGGACCCAGTGCTGCAAGATATTGAGCTGTGCTAATTCCCTGGAAAGTTGAGTAGGGAAATGCTTCTGTGGAGAACTCCTGGGCTTTTCAACTTGCATTATTCAAAGCCACTCCTCCTGTTCCCCCATGCAAATACAAATTACATAGAGTGCAGCTAAAGAAAAAACAATAGGCATTATTTTTCAGGCATGCTAAACAAAACAGCATTGTGGACAAGTGAAGAAGAATAATTAGCCTTTATGCAGAGCATGGCAAGAACTATTTGAGACATAATTTATCAATTGCATTCATTAATTCACGGGGTTGCTGTTATTTTTCATGGATTAGATAATTATTATCCACAAGAACAGAAGAACTGAAAAAATCCAAGAGACTAGGCAAAGAAAAGATGTGTTTTGCCCATCGGTGGGTTGGTAAATATTTCAGTGCAGGGGTGGTCAATACTCTAGGGCAAAGCAAAACTGCAAGTGTTGAGAATTTCCTGGATGAGGTTTCCATCACCAGCTGTTAGGCATTTTAAAGGCAGTACTTCATTTTCCACTAACCACAAAACAAATTGTGGCTGGCACTGGAAGGCATTTTAGCTTTGCATCAGTGAGAATTAAAAAAAGAGAAAAATGGTTGTTTTCTTCGGACCAAAATGAATGTTGTGGAGTGCATTTAAGCCAAGCTTCAATTATCTAAAAATGAAAAGGGAATTTAAATATTTCTACCAGTGCAATATGAAGACACTGCAGCCATTGAATGATATTTGCTAGGGGCCTGGTTTCATTCATATAGAACAGCATAAACAAAGATGGGCACATTCTAGATGTTAGATGTAGCAATTTAAAAGAGAAATGTTTCCACCCCCATTTTTTTTTAAGACAACTTTCCTAATATAATGAAGCAATTTTAGGGAGTGGGATTATGAGTCAGCTACAAAACTGGCCTTGTTGCTTAGATATGTGCAGAACATAATTATTGTAAAGCTTTAGAGAACAGATGGCCAGAGATTTCAATGATAAATACCAGCTTTCTGCTTTGGACTGGTCAGTGTTAGGACTAGAGGTCACATTAAAGATGCTGAGTGTTTTCCTGCAATATTTGGATCTAGCAGGGCTCTTCAGCCTCACAGGGCTTCCTGTAAAGATCCATCCTTGATCACTCAGCATTCCAATGGAGTGCCATGATTATCTAGTTACAGGGAAGTGTTACTGCATGGGGCTTCAGCACATCACTAGCAAAGAAATGAGACAGCTGTACCAAGGTGAACTGTGCTTACTTTGGGCCTTCATTTCTATTTGGGTTACAAGGATTAGGCTTGGTTATCATTATCTGTTGGCATCATTGTGGTGACGATAGATCTTGCTTGATTACAACCTTCTGATTACTCATAAACTTTTTCCCCCTTGAAAATATTTGCAGATCAAGAAACATTGAATGAATCCAAAAGGATTTTTTTTTTAATTTTCAGTGCAGACGGTCTTAAAATATGAGAGGATAGATCATCAATAGTGAAGGCTGTTTCAAAGGAAGCAAATTCTTCAGAACTATTTCCTTTTCTTTTACGCCTCTTCACATACAGTGGAGATTCAGCTTTAGCTAACTGCTGTAACATTTGAGACTGTCAGATTTTGGGATGTATCAAGAAACATGAATTATACTGCTATCTTCACATAGCTTTTGGGAAACAAGGAATGTCTATGGGAACTGCTTTGTATTTCATCCTGTCAGCTGTCTGACAAGGTTCCAAAAATGTGGAATTGCTTGCAGAGAAGTTGAACAAATACTTAAGAATGTGCATTATGAGGGCTTTGGATGTAAAGATATCACTCAGGGTTCATTCTGAAAGTATGTGAGTAATTTCTGATGTCTCCCAGAGAAAAAAAAGAGCTCTATCTTGTGACCTGTTGCAGCAAAAATTGCAAGGAAGCACATTGGGCTTTCTCTAATTATCCCTGGAGTGTGTGTTTGCAACACACATAGTCACAGCCTTGGGCAATAGCAGACTGACAAACACCTTTAAAGCATGCTTCATGTTTATGGCCTTTCAGCATTGGATGATGCCATCTAACATGCAGCTTGTGACAGCAGCTACCTGAATTGGTGTGTTTTCTCTCATGGTATGATCTCTTTTCCACAGGCAAAAGAGATTACTCAAAATCAGAAATTTCATCACTGCTCCCTCTAACCACTCACAGGGTTAGAAAAGACAGCAAAAATGACATCAATTATTAAACTATAATTTACCTTATTGTGGCCAGAATAGCTAACTTCGAAGAAAATGCCATTTGTTTTCCAGTGACACACAAAATAATTTATACATTGCATTTGAAGTATGTGAACTGTAGTGATAAGTTAACATAAATATTCAGCATTTGAGAGTCAGGAATCCCAGCAAAAGAACAAACTATCCTTATCTTTCACTGCCTGTAATAATTTCTCCTTGCTAGGTGACTGTTGCTATTCTTGGTGATTGGCAGAGCTGTCTGTGAGGCTGACTGTCAGCAAAATGACACGAATTACATTATCACCTCTCCCATCATTTATATCTTAGTTTTGAATATTTTTTTTCTGTTATCCAGATCTTGAAGAAAAGGGTACTTGTTACTTTGGCACACTATATAACAATGTCTTTCCCCCTTAATATAGGGAGATGGATATATAAAAATTTATTTTAAATATACTTACATAAGTAATGGAAGTTATTTCTTGAAAATAGCAGCTCTACTTTTCTTCCTTTTGACCTGTGATGGTGCATTGCTGCAATTTATTTTTCTTCCAGCCGTTCACCCTTTTGCAATCTCAAAGTGTCTGAATCTGCTCCCAATTCATTGCATCTAGGTTACAGAATAGGTGCTTGACATCCCACCAACTTGTAACACTCCAAACTTGTTATGGAAAAAAGGGAGGACCTGATAGGTGAAGTCAAGAAGAATTTATTGTTAATCTAATTGAAGTCTTAACAGTGTAATCATCGAGGTATCGTATCAGCACTCAAGGTCTTTTCATAGGATGACCATGATGCTGATGTTAATGGCTTCTTTTTCTCACTCCACCTTGCTTTTTCTTCGTTAATCTGCACTGTGGCATCGCATCTGGGTTTTCAGTACATGTTGTGATCTGCATATGCTGCATATCTCTGGGTTTTGTTAAGCTTATTGCAAGCTTTGCACAGCTCCAAAGGTCATTCATTTAATAACCAGTAGCTGACTGCTGGAGAGTTGTTCATAGCTCTGTGGCCTTCAGCATCATTCTGTGCCCAAAATTCCAGTGTCCTCACGGTCACCACATGCTTGTACTCCTCCACAGTACATTATTTTAGTACAAAAAGTAGTTCACCCACTACAGTAACTATTTGTTTTTATCATCTATTACCTACAGAAATATATGAGAAATATATAAGTATTTTACCACACAATTGTACAATTGTTAGACCAGGGCAAGTTTAGATTGGAGATATATAGATAGATATGAAAAAAATTTCTTCAGTGAAGAGTTGTCAAGCAATGAAACAGGCTGCCCAGAGAAGTGGGGGAGTCACCATCACAAGAGAGATTTAAAAGATGTGTAGATGTGGCACTTAGTTTAGACATGGTTTAGTGGGGGACTTGGCAGTGCTGGGTTAATGATTGGATTCCATGATCTTAATGGTCTTTTCCAACCTAAATGATTCCATGATATCTTGGCAAAACCTAGAAGAATAGTAGTCACCTCATTGCTCAGTAAGTGCTGTCACAGCTAAGCAAGCTGGCTTAAGAGAGTCCAGGACAAGACCAAAGTCTTGCAAGACCTGAGGTCTGTTTCACTAACTTAGCATGATGACTGCTGTCCACAAGCAGGGAGAATCCCCTGTTTCAAGGGGCTTACAAGGCTGCAGATCTGGTCACAGAAATTGAGACTAGAGCCACAAGGAAATCATAAGCTACTCCAGAAAGGAGTGGCCTCTGCTAATTACCCTGAACAAAGCTACATGTGTGCTTATGCTGCCTCACTGCTCAGAACATGTCTGAGACCTAAGAGGGATCTCAGATCAGGTGTGGGCTGATGACTTGCTTTCCTAGGTCTAGTTCTGCACGTGTTTTTTGAGAAAATGTGCCACATTGGGTATCAAGCCAAAGATGGGAGAGAAAATCCAGTTTAGGAAGTGGGGAGGACTGACTGGATAGATCTGTCTGTATGTTACAGGATGCATATGTGTACCTGCTTTGTGCATGGGTTTAAGTGCCATTTAATCTGCCATTTGTAAACTTATTCCTTGGTTGTAGAATTCTTTTATAACAAAGATCACAGCTGTTCTAAAGTGCCTGAATCATAAAGTCTGGACCTCTTGCACAGTGTATTGGATGTATTATTTTGTAGTTTAAGGTGAATCTTGCATAAGGCTGAAACTAGAATTTCAATGGTACATTGGTTGTGGCTATGCAAGTTGTTGTGTTCTTTCTCAAGTGGTAAAACAAAGTGCAAAATACTTGCTTTGGTTCTAATTTTCTTTAAAATGTATTTTTTATTAATATATATTTATTGAAATTAATAATGTATTTCATTTTTACTGCTTGCTCATTTTTCCTCAGCTTACAATATGACTTGCTATTAGGATCAAAAGTTACTGGTTTTCCTTTTATAGTCAAATTCTGGAAGTACAAGTTTGGCAGCTTTACCTTTTCTGTATTCATTGAGTATAGGGCCCTCTCAGTCCTGATCAGCAATTCAGTTCTTGTTATGAGGGAGGGAAACATCATCTCCTTATTGGTCCTGTTTCTATTATTTCCTCATAACAAGTATTAATTATTCTGGTGGTTTTAATCTTGAGTATTTCACATGAATGCTTCGTTGAGCTATTTCATTACCAAAGTATTTAATTTTTAAAAGTAAAGGAACTAGTAATATAAAACTTCTGTATGCTGCCCCTGCTTAACATTCAGATCCTGCCTGATAATCTCCTGGAATAATTTATTATAGTATTAGAAGTAAGTGGGCTTTTTAAAAGAAGCCCAAAAAAGAAGTCGATGCAGTATCTATTTAAACAGAAAACATTGACAGCTGTAGTTTGAAATATACAAAAATCCATGCTATATTTACTGACACATTGCTGACAAAGTTTTATCTTGGTGATCTAAATGGCATAAAAATCAGTAAAGCATTTTTGATGGCTCTTAAGGTACCTGTCAGCTTAACTGTTGTGGAGGGCAGGAACATATTGAAACGCAGATTCATACGTATCATGACCATTTGCCTGGGTGCTTATTAAATTACATAGATGGCTGAAAACAAAGAAAAAACACCGTATTTGTTTTTCAGATCACCTCTTCAGAATTGCATAAAACTCCCAAGATTACTAGCTGTTTGTGGAAAGGTTTAAGCTTTCTTTTTGCACAAGACATATATTATTTTACTCATTTGTTTACATGTTAACCTTGCTACACTTTTAAAATTGTGTCCAAGAATTATTAAGAGGCCTCTGCTGGGCTATGAAAGTGTGAAAGAGAAGATATTCAAACTCAAGTTAGTAAATGATTGTACAGATCAGCAGTAAAAAACCTGCAACTTTGCAGGTCTGTCTCAGAGACCATCCCTTGAATTCAAGATACGTGGTTAAATAGAAACAGCTGCTGGAGAATGTACATACCTGCAGATGATTTAAGTAGCTACTGGCATTAATCTTCTCTGAAATTAAGAATCTAAGAGGTATATGTCAGGAAAAATGTCTTTAGAGAAGGAGAGACAAGGAAAATAATATGCATGGCTGGCATGAGCAGTGTTTAAGAAAATAAAATTACTTCTCCTGGTAAGAAGAGAGTTACAAGAGCCATATCTGTCTGTCAGATGAGAACCTAATAGCAACGTAAATGAAAGTTCAAACAGTGAAGAATACACTGTTGAATTATTCAACAAAAACTAAAAGCAAGCTAACACAGAGCAAGCTGAGACTCTGCATAAAAGATACTAAATGTAGCCTAAGTGGGGTCTTCTGTATCTCTCTTTCCAGTAGGAAACACAATTGTGTACGTACACAGAGTTACATGGAATGGGTGAACACACCACACAATCTGTTTTATTAAGCTAATTGCTGTCAGTGTATCTAGTACAGTAATTGAAAATGAAATTTAGAAATGCTAGTCCTGAGATCTGGAAGTACTAAAACAACTTCAGAAAATGCTGGTATATGTTTGATGTGTGCCGTCCTGTATAGTGGCACCGTTCTCCTCTACTCAGGACTGGTGAGGACAGACACTGGAGTGCTCTGTCCAGTTTTGGGCTTTGCAGTGCAAAAGAGATATGGACATACTGGAGAGAGTCCAGTGAAGGGCCACTGTGGTTAAAGGACTGGAGCACCTCTCATAAGGGCAAGACTGAGGCTGTTCAGCCTGCAGACAAGGTGGCTCACAATAGAAGGCAGTAAAGGAGGTGAAACCAGGGAATGTTTAATTGATTTTTGGTGACAAGACCAAAGACAAACGGAAACCCAGAAGGTTCCCTGTGAACAGCAGGAAACAATTTTACTGTGAGGATGACTGAGCACTGGCACAGACTGCTCAGAGAGGTTGTATAGTCTTCATCCTTGGAGATAGTAAAAAGCCATCTGGAGTCAATCCCAGGCAACTGGCTCTCGGTAGCTGTGCTTGAGCAGGGCATTGGACCAGGTGCCCCCCAGAGGACTCTTCCAACTTCAGCCAGCTTGTGATTCTACCAGTTAAGCATAGCTGTTTTGCAGATATTGCCCCGTAGACTATCTTATTAGTACTGCTAATGTCAATTTGATTAGTTTTGCGTGATTGAAGACACAAAGGACATTCAAAGGAAGACTTCACAACTGGTAGTCATGAATGATGAAGAGGATGAAGTGTAATTTAATACACACACTAGAAGTATTTTGAAAGACATTTACATGTGATTACATGAGCAAAAAAGTAAGGGGAGAGATGTCTGATTTTTTTTAACTTTCCAAACAAGGCAAACCAAGAAACTATACTAGAGAATAAAAATCACTGAATTAGAAGACATCTGTTTGGAAAAAACCACATTCTACATACAGCCAACTGTCTCACTCATTTGTCATCTAACCTTTAAATAACTAGGTAACAGTATATTCAGCAATAGGCTTCTGAAGTCCAGAAGGCCCTCAGAAACCATGGTAATTTTCCTGAACTGTGAAAAACACACACCTACCTGTCTTTATTATTAATAGGCATTTGAATGTCTAATCTGTCTTGCATTGTGCTGAAATTTCACTCTACTGGAGTGGGAAAGTGTCAAAGCTCTCTGTATTTTAGAAGGAAGAGTTTAAGGTTGGTCTGGCAATTCAACTAAATTCTTTCAGCTTCTGAGAATAGGCTCAGCCTGATCCCAAAGGCTGCATTTCAATCTTTGATTAGCAGAGCTTGAGAGCAGCTCTTGGCTGGAAAATTAAGCCACTATGGAGCAAACTTTGCATTCTGACTCATAAAGACTCTTTGGAAATATCACTATCAGGCTTTGGAATAAATCCTGCCTTCATTTTTTTTGTAACTTTTTTTTTTTTTACCCCAAAAGGGATTTAACATAACAAGACATTTTGTGCACACTATCAGTTGTTTGATGAAGATCATTTCTTACAGGACACAACTATTATGGTATATCTGGTCAGGACTGGAAAGGTTAGTTTTCAATGTTGTTTGGGTTTTGTTGTTGTTGTTGTTTTTTGTTTTGTTTTGTTTTGGGGTTTTTTTTGGTTGGTTTTTTTTTTTTTTCCATTTATGGTCCAGAACAACTGCAAATCTTTTGACCTGAGTAGTGCAGGGAAACCTCAACACTGCACAGGAGACCTGTGCCATGAGCAACACTATTCAAGGCACATACTAGGCTTATAAACCTAACAGTATCAAACACAATTAAATAATATAGTGAACATAATGAAAGATGAATGCTGTAGGACTGACAGATTGGTAGATGTAATTAAATACATGTAGATTCCTGCCTGCTTCATTATGTTCTATGCAACTTTTAAGTCATATGAAAAGTACATTTCTGCTTAAAAACACTCCTCTTTATTGCAAGTCCTAGGATAACTGCAAGTTCTGGGTAGCAGAGAATTAAGCAGTTCTATAGATAAACACTATAATTAATATTTATTTAATGGAGAAAGAGTAAAGTAAATGAAAAAAAGCAACTCTTGAAAATAAAGCACTAGTTTTGCTCTGGGAGTTATGAATTTCCTGTCAGGATTTTATTTTCATAGTAGTCATTTTTGCTCATGAGTGGGTGGCTCTTAAGATGAACAGCTGAAACAATTTAACTGAGAACTCTAACAGGTGGAAATTTAAATTGTAAACCATAAAAGAAGTTGATAGTGAGCAAGAGTTCACTGAAAGTGCTGTTTTGACACACAATGCCTTTGAATTCAGGGTAGTCAAGTTTTTTTTATGTGCAGTGAATGACTTGTTCTGTTTCTAAAAGAAAAACTAGAAAAGAAAATCACATGGAGGTGGTAGTTAAGGACAGGTTAGCAGCTTTTGATGCTGTAATTATTTATGTAAATTGTCTTTGCTAACCTGTGTGGTCAGGAAGATGGGGTTATGTCCATTGTGAGTAGTTCTATGAGCGATCATGTTACACACTCAGGTTGGGTGACTGCAGTAGGTGGCAGTCCTGATCAGTAGACAAAGGAGAACACAAATAAAACACACAGCCAAAAAAGAATAGAGGAGTGGATTGGCTCAATTGTTTGGACCATGGTGCTTGTAATGCCAAGGTTGTGGTTTCAATCCCCATATGGGCCATTCACTTAAGAGCTGGACTTGACCTTTGTGGGTCCCCTCCAAATCAGAATATCCTGTGAATATTTGTATTCTGTGACATTCACCCCACTTAAACACCTTAATCATCCCATTTGAGAGACTAGAATGACCTTTTAATAGTGGTCATATTAGGTAGACATTTGCTAATAATAAGATCCTATACTATCTCAGTTATATTGGATATACTGGTTTGCTGCCAAACTAAATAAAAGTGAGAAGGAAAGCAGCCTTGTTTTCTAGTCCTCCAGGAGACAGGGGAGTTTCCCACAACGTGGTCAGAGGTTCTCCTGTCTTCATTTCCCATCCTGCTTTTATGCAACCTCTCTTCTCTACTTTCAAATCACAGTATTTTTAAAATATACTGATTATTTAAAAATATTCATCATGGAAAAAAATCCAGACAAAATAATTTTGTTTACTTTTAATTTTTTTTCTTGAAATTCAGCATTCATATTATATTTCTTGTCTCTTCTTTTTCCAGAGTATCCCTTATGCTTTTGCTTTATATTGTCTCAAGCCTATTTATTGTTCACTGCATTCAAGATCTAACTGCATTTGTATTGGCATAGAACAGGTAAGAATGACAGAATTTAGTATATGATGTGTTCATGCTGTTTCCTTAAACCTTTCTCACTGTCTTTGTCTCTTGTTCTTCACATCCTTGGTAAATGGGAGAGCAGAGGATTCTGTTTCTCTACTAAAAATGCATCCTGGTGATGCTCAGACATAGCAATAGTCTTTGTGTCCACTTGATCTCTGTGTTATTGTGTAAGTTACACAAATTACAATGGTGTGCTCTCATTTGTATGTCTGTTGCACATTCTTAAGAATTTCAGCAGAAAAGCTGAGTAAGCATTTCTTTTGGCAGTACTGTACTACTTGTAACAAATTTCTAAAAGTCACTTTCACAGGTATTATATTACCCTTTCTTGGTTCACGAAAGCTGGTGAGAAAGACCCACAGAGGATGGGTGAGTATGATGCTGAAAGTAGGCAAAGTTGGCCTTTTGCAATGGACAATGTTCCTTTCATATGCCATGCCTAGACTGGCAACCCAAGCCCTTAACACTGTGAAAGTGAAGGGAATATTTCACCTAGTGCAGATCTGGTTCTGAGGTGAAGAAGGTGTTTACATCACTTGCTATTCTGCAGTAGCCATTTTGATTTTGGGACTTCCTGAATATAAAAGAAACAAATCTGGGTTAAAGGGTTTTCTCAATGAATCGATATTCCCCTTGTATTGTATGTGATCACTAACACAGTATTGGCTAAATTATCTGAAACTGCTGTAGACATGTGACACCCTAGATCTTGGGTTACGAGACTCAAAACAGAACTCCGTAATATGGAAAAGCAAGAAAATAAAAAGCAAAAAGAAACAGAGGTTACTAAGAGATTATAAACAACGGGTTTGATTCCTGACAGTGCAAACATGAGAAATGTCTGGAACAAAATTCTTATCAAAGTTCAAACTAAGACCTAAAAACAGAGAGAAGAAATCCATTATTTGAAAAATCTGTTTTCACTAAAGGAATACACCAATTCTGTGCTTAGGGGACACTTTTGCAACAGAATTAATGAAATAATTTAGAAGACTGATATGTTGACATGCAGAGAACTTTGTACTGATACAGAATTTTTAAATGAACTCCATATTTGCAGTCATAGTAAAGTGAAAACCATTAAATGTGATTGTCAGAAGTCAAAAGGAAGATGGAGAATATTTTCTGATAGCAATTTGGGCACTTCTGAACTCACAACAGTACTGCTTGTAACTGAATTAAAAACAAAGTGGGAGGTGCTGTCCTTGAAAATGATCCAAAAGAGTCAGATATTTGAAACACAAAATAGATATATCATCAGTACCTGAGTCAAATTCTGGCATATAATGCACCTTACCTTCATGCCCTTTAACCTACAGGAGTAAAGAGTTTTCTAATTAGACATGAAGCAATGAAAGCTATTGCAGTTGAAGAAGAAATTTCATGCAAAATTTAAAATTTCCTGCATTTATTAATTTTTATAGCCTCATATGGACTTCATGATCTGCTCCATACCTAGTAACTGCTAGACCCAGAAGTAAGAAAATACTACTTCTGAACAAAGCAACTTTTAATATTTGAGGAATCCGTGTAAGATATTATTCTTTCGGAGCTTTTCACTCTGAAACAATGTTCGGAAATCCTAGATATTAAATAATGTGATGTATTCAGGTCATTCAGAGAACTTCTGCTTGGGATAGAAGCACCCCACATGTTGATTGGGAGCTGAAAATATGTGCCTTGTAGATTTGTCTTGACAAATGGATGAGTAAGCATTTTGTGTGAGGTACTGGGTTATCTAACACAGCAGTGCAGCTTCTCCCCTTGGTACATTATATTACTATTTGTTCCTCATAATTATACTTCCTATATAGGCTGACCTCATAACTGTAGCTTAGATTGAAAGTATTCCCTGAATAGTTGAAGAAAGGTATGTTTGCTGCCCTGAATAGGCAGTGCTTAAAATGTTTCTCTTCCACTTACAGGCTAGGAGCAGGCACAATTGAGCTTGATGAGAGGCTTTCCATGAGTATACTCTGCAAGCTGAAAAGAAGTGTGTTATGGAAATTTTAGGAACTAGTGTGCACTTTGCCTAGTGGCCTTGAACTTTTCATCTCTGCATCACCTACACAGTTCCTTTTTCCTTTCTTGTTTCAATGAGTGAACAGAAAGCTCTTTACTGAATTATAAAATCTTGCAGCTTTAGTGACTTATAAAATCTGTGTGGCAGGGCTTGAGTGCTTTAAAAGATGACAGTGTTGGTTCCAGGTGCTTGAAGTGGAAATACCAATTGTTTCTTTTAATTTCAAAACAAAAATAATGTCATTTAGTCAGTTCCCTTTCAACACTCCTTATATCATTACTACGTCATACTACCTTCTGTGAAAAGACAGATTTTTGGTTTATACTGTCACGTTTAAAATTCTTTCTTGTAGCAAGTGAATGAAAATTCAGTACTTTCTTGTTTGTCATGAAAAATTTGCTTTCCTGATAATCTTCTAGCATGATGTCAGAGATCACCTAAGGATTATCTCAGCACTGCAAAAATATTCAGGTGTTTGAGTACTGGTAAAATAAACCGAGAATATAGAAACAGCAGAATGAAGTAACTCAACTTACTGTGTTTTTGAGTGAAAGATACTATCCTGAGCTTGACTTTTATTATTAAAAGTACCCAGTATGTATGAGTCTATCACTTGTTCATAAATCCCACAGAACAGTGATAGCAGTGACACATTACCCTTTCATTTCAGTCTACACCCCATGCTAGCCACCAAAATCTTTTTTTGGGTTTGTGTACTGCTCCTGTCTAAATGTTCTCTTCATTCACTCTGTATTTGATATCTTTCTGCTCAAATAAACTAAAGCTGTTCATGGAAAGCCTCCACAGTGAAACATGACTAGATTTTGAGGGAGAAAATCTGTTGTTACAGTTCCATTTTCTCTTTTTCCAGCTGAAAACATCTATAAGCAATACTCTTATAGATGTTACAACAGATATCTAGGTTCAAAATAGCCCATCTTGCTTTTCCTGCTTTTCTCTCTTAAAATTTTGGTTTAACTAACTTGTATTCCTGCATGGGCAATGGTGATCCTGAGGCTGCAAAATACTTTAAGCTTTAAAACCTGATTTCGTGTAATGGTTTTGTGACTCATTAGCTCTTGGGTTGTAATTTTCTATTTCTGGTTTCTAAGCAAACAAGAATCTTGTTGGCCTTCAATGAAGCAGCTCCATTATTATTGAGTCAAGATCATGTATAGTAAAATACTGTCCCAAAATATAAAAATGCTTCTAGTCTTCAACAGGTGCTACCTGCGGAGATTAATGTTATGTCACACTGTGAGTATGGTAACTGTGTAAGACTGTTTAAAATACAGAAATAAGTTCTCTGTTTAGTTTAGCACTTAGAGATTGTCAGGTACTGCAATAAATAAATTAATAAGAAATGACCTCTATAATTTGCAAAATACAAAAATGTTTATGTAAAACATAAGAAATGTGGTTTTCTACAGCAAAAGATTATTTTGATAAAACTAGAGAAATGGTCTGAAATCAACAGCACAAAAGTCAGTGTTCTTCATTATATTTGGAGTCTTGCAGAAAGCCCTGTATTTGAGGCCATGTCTGTGCTGGGTCCTGTGCTAAAGCATGAGCAGCTATTGTAAGGAAACCTGCTGGAGTGCTCCATATGGGTCTGTTCTGCATGCTGATGATGTTATGACAGAGCCAACAGTCCAGGACGTCAGGAGAAGATGTATGGTTTTGCTTGTTACACAAAATTTAAGGCACTGCAGCATGGAAGGGAGGAGGAACCCATCCATGGGTGGAATCTGTACAGTATGCTGGGAGAAAACCCATGTGTGGTCTGTCTGATATTGTATAAAAGTGGGCTTTATAGCACTTGATGGAATGCAAGACTTACTCATAATCTATATTAATCTTTGCATTCTATTTTATTAAACCAGCTATGTTAGTATGGCATTTTTTGTTGTGCCTCTTTTACTGATATCCACCAAAAAAACTTCACCCTCTCTGTCTGCCTTCCCACACCTGGTGCATTTGTAAAGTATGACTTCTCAAAAATGAAATTCTGCTTTCAAACAGGGAATTGAAACTAATTGACCAAGTACTGTACAAAAGAATCAGACTATAAATTACTGTAGGATATTGATTCAGATAAGGGAAAAAAGACATGGATGATAAATAATTGGCTCTGCTTGATTCAAGGAAGTAGTTATCTTTCCATAGCAAGGCCACCCAATGTTTTGTCAAAAAAATGCAATTAAGCCAAATCAGAATAATCTCCAACTCCCTCCTTTCCCCTCTAAAAGCCATCACCACCACCTATACTTCAGTGCAATGGAATGATGAGGAAACTTGAAAATGAGACTAAAAAAAATCAAGAGGGTCAATTTTTGCTGAAGAGTGTTTAGACATCACAAGTGAATCAGAAGGAATGAACCACTGCATCTCTATTTCAGAGAGTTTTTTAGAAACTATTGTTTGAACCTGACAAATATTTCTGCTATGCTGTACTGACAAAACAAGGCAAAGTGCATAAAGAACTAGAAAATGAGAAACCCAAATAGGGTACATTTTTTCTGATGACCTTAAATAAAACCTTTCACTCATTTCTGCAAAAAAGAACATGGAGACAGTGCAGCATAGGAGTTTATAGTTAGGACAAATAGGTCACCAGCAAAGCATAATACACAAGAATTAGAAAAAAACCCCCAAATATGAATTTGTTCAATACCACTGAATAGAAATGAAATACAGAATTACGAAGTCAGTTTGCATCACCTTTCCTTTTTAAAATTACTTGAAAAAATATTCTCAAATAATTTCAATATTATTCTTTGTAAGTCTTTCTGGATAATGAAGTATATTTTAGAAACAAGCCAAGGCTATTTTTAACATTTTGATTTGGTTTCTTCTTTAATACTGCATTACATTAAAAATATCTGCTGCATTACATTAAACTGGCAATTTTTTTTTTAAATACTCTAAACTTTAGAGATAAGTAACTGCATTTTTAGGGCTTGAGTTTTGATAATTCTGTGCATAACTGGCAGCAATATCAAAGCACCAAGATACTCCATCCTTACAAACACTGCAAGAATTTCAAATGAGAAAAGCTGTGTCTCAATTTTTTTATTCTTTTTAAATGCAAATAAATGAAAATCTAATTAAAGATGTGTGGTTTGTTGACACTTCTTATTTCAAAGTTAGGGTTTATGGTATTTTAAATGAAAATCTTAAATAACGCCTGGTCTTTGTGATAACTTCATTTTTTTATGAGGAGACTGCTGATTATATTTGTATTGATTTTGTATATGTAATGCTAGTATAAAGTCTGTGACAGTTTTCTATTTAAAATAGGAAAGCAGTAGTGCATTTTTAAAATATCACTAAATTGTTCTAAACTAATTTTCATAGAAGCTTGTGTATGACCTTTTTTAAAAAGATCTACAGCTGTACAACATTTCCTTTTAAAAGGAGCTACTCCAAAGCCCTTTTTGTATCCTGATTACCCCAAATAGCAAGGATTTGAAGGGCTTCTGCCAGCAAGGATATTATGGTGTTTCTACTTCCCTCTGTCAACCAAACATGCATCCCATTCTTGTGCTGAACCAAATCTAATATATTTATTTCACTGATTTGAGAATAGACTCCATGGAACATTACTGGTGTAGGATGAGTTTATATTCTTTTGTAGGCAAGACCCTCATGGATGCAAATGAGCAGGCCAAAATCTCAGGTGACCCACCTGTGTGTCCTGCATACATCTCCAAGTAGATCAAGGGCAGCTCCCATAATTGACAATGGCATTGCGGTAACTGGGAAGCTGCTGAATACTTTGAACTCCCAGGTAAGCATCCAGCAGCTGATATTGGTTGCTCTGAGACCCCACTACTCATTTCTGACCCACCCCTTGGTAGAGTGATGGGGTCTTTGGTCCTCACTCTCGTGCAACTCAGATCTCCAACATAAGAAATATGCATTTTAATATTAATTTGCCATACATTTTTGTCGTTCAGGAAAGGTCACACATTCATTAGAAGTGCTCATATCAAAATTATAATGGAAATCAGTAATTTTTAACTGAAACAATGCAGTGTATTTCTTTGAAATTATGCAGGATGCTCAAAGGAAAAAATGATAGGTGATCTAATTTGGTGAAAAAGGCACAATAACATCTCATTTCCACACTGGCAGAACTCTATGAAGCAGCATCCTGTATACTGAGAGTGCTTCAGCCATAAAAGTGAGCCAGCTGGAACACATTAACGGCTTTGACCATTAGTAATGAGTAGTAGGAAGTGGAGCGCTCATGGTTAGCACTGTGCACCCTTAAGTGTTGTTGGGGAAGTGAGTTAGTGCCTTAGAAAATACTCAGCTTCTAAGTTAGGTCTGAGATAGGAAAGATTATGACCTCCGAATCCTCATGTCATGCAGCTATGGGCTCCACTGAAGTTCTGTGTATGATTCACCTCGTATGTCCAAAGTAGAAAATTACTTTTTGTAGATGGGCTTTGCATTTCTTATTTTTGGATTAAATGAAATATTGCAGA
>JAWWEV010000043.1:39005538-39021267 GCA_035583235.1 Hafferia zeledoni
TATGTCCAAAGTAGAAAATTACTTTTTGTAGATGGGCTTTGCATTTCTTATTTTTGGATTAAATGAAATATTGCAGATACTAGCCAAAAGCAATATTGATTACATAAATATTCTTCTGGTCACATCACTTCATCCGGGCTTTTTTTAGGAATAATACATCTTTCAAAGATCTCTACAAAAATATGTTGAAAAAAACCAGCAGCAGATGATTTAATGTGAATGAAATAATTGCCATGATTTGCTATAAAACTATCTTAATATAACATTCAATTTTGCATTTGAGCATTTTCCTCACAAATAGAAATCAATTTGCATCAGCTTAGATACTAAAATCAGAGATTGCAACAAAAAGTGTGTTCTACAAGGAGCTTTTTGAAGTTTTTCTTTCTATTTGAAAATGTGCTTCAGAAAAAAAGACCTATTTCTGATTGTGCTAATTTTTATTGTCATTGGACAGATTTTTATGATACATGCTGAAGGTTGACTAAATTTCTCCTGGGTTCTCTGTGCACAGGAAGGAGAGTCAGATGTGCTGCCTCTGCCTTTTGTACACGTCTGCATAGGACTCACTGAGTTTCTCTTCTGTACTAGTCTGACTCAATATATTCAATTGTCTGTTCTCTTAATTATTGACTTCTTGAGTTTTAGCTGTCTGATTTGTCAGAAAGTTTCTCACTTCTTAGCCACTTTCTTTTGTTCTTCCATCAGAACTAGGAGGGATCAATATACCCATTTTTTACATCATAATCAATACTACAACAGCTCTCAAATGCTCTTGTACTGAAAAGAGCACCAGCTGATATAAAGACAGCTTAGTATTTGTAAGCAAGAGGAACATAGAGAATAAAATAAAATTACAGGAAGAAACTGCCTTTTTTATCAGTCTTCTTCTAAAGAACTGCACAGAAATAAGACTTTTATTTACCACTGTTGTGACTCAAAAGAAACAAAACAAACCAGAAAAGGCACACTTCAAAATTAACAGCTGGTTTTTATTTTGTTTGTCAACCAGAAAAGTATTTCTTAAGCAATCAGAAAACAATTCAGTACATTCAAGTCCTTAAATTGTTTTGGTAATGTGCCCTCTTATGTTGCACCTCCGAGCAGTGACTGAGCACCAACTGGCCAGTGGTGCATTTACCTGCGGTTCACTGCCTTGGGCAGTACTTCTGTCCTGTTAGAGAGAGCAGGTACCACAAAACCTTTACAGATTTTATTTGATCATTTAATTCAAAGCCACTGCCTGAAGTTCAAAACTTCTGTAACATATTCATAAAGAAATTGATTGTAGCCTGTTCCGTGAAAATTTCTGGAATCTCACATGACAGACCAGACCTTGGGCAGACAAGTGGAGTTCCATTCATATGATGATAAAGCAGAAGATATGCTCCAAGATGCACTCAATGCATTTAAGATGCTAGCAAATTATGCTTCAGATCAGATTGAAGGGAATCCAAAATAACTCTTTTTACTAAAAAAAAAAAAAAAAGAAAATACATTATTTTATCCATTACATTATGGGTCTCAGCACCAACTTTTCCCTTCTATATATCCATTCCCATTGTGCCCTGTGACTTGCTAATTTAAATATAATCTCTATTGGCCAAGACAGGTTGTCATAGACACCATTGCAATAATGCATTACTGTTTGAGATATCTATATGTGTAGGCCTGCACACGTCTTGTAGCTGGTTGCCACTATAATTAAAACACTTGCATGTTATGTTTACAATTTATTATGTGACTCATAAATATCCATTTCTCACCTATTAGGATTTCCTGATTCCAAGATGCGAAATAGAAAAGAATCTGGGAGTGAAGCTTCAGTTTTTCTGGGCTCTGCAGGGAGAGGGCTCTGTTTTTGTGACGCTTACCATACTCTGACTGTTTTTTCCTTCCTGCTAATACAGCTGGTTCTGAGGAAAGCACTGGACCTGCTTTCAACTGAATCTTGACTCAGGGTTTTTTTGTTGGAATGCACTAAGTGTATGTAGAAGCCAAAGGTAGTTAATGTGACAACTGAAAACTCATTTGTCATTATAATTATCTCTGTCTGGCAGCATTGTTTTGAGTTGTGTGGAAGGAAGAAAATGGTATCTCAGAAAGCACTATTGATATAAAACCAGCACAAAGGTGGAAAGCAAATCAGCGAGAGGTGTCTTTACTTTTAGCACAAACTTGTTCTATTAGTCTTGATGTCAGTGGCCCATGGTGACTAAGGGAAGTGGCAAAGAAACTCAAGATGTTGAAACCTGCAGATAGACAGCACACTGATCACCGTGCTGCTGCACAGAAGCAATTGTTAATGACTCAGATTTTTACCAATTGATCTGAAAACACTTCTAAGGGAAATAACTGTCAAGACTGAATTTTGTAGAGGAAGAGGCTAAAGCACAGACTTCAAATTTCTTACCAGAAGGTCAGTGGGAAACATTGGTCTTTTGAGTCCCATCAATTTTCATTACACTGCTGATAGTTTCATGTCTCTTATAGAGTTCTGTGAAGGCTTACTAAGTGTAGGAATCCATGACAAAGCTATAAGCCTGGTAATAAAAAACACTTTTCAGGAGTGCATCTCACACAGTTCTTTTGATGACCACTTTCAACCAGGCTAAGGGCCCTGGGCTAAAAATCCTTTTGTCTTCCCCTCATGCAATTGTTGCCTGTGAAAGTCTGTGAAAAAAAGACTCCAAGTCAATTTTAGTAGGAGATAAGTGAGCAGTGGCTTTAATGAGCACTCAGGCTTGGCCAGGAATACATCGATGTGTATGTCCCAACTCTAATTTCCATGGTTTTTATAATACTGTCGATCCAATTATTGCTTTACACATCTCTCAGTCCAGCCCTGTCCTGCCCCAGTCCCAACCCCTCTGATTTGAGGCTGGGGGTGGCTTGGGACACCTTGTTCCTCATCTTCGTCTTCCTCAACACACATAGAACTCCTGGAGCTCTTCCAATGTTCTGACTTCTGGGTCACTTTGCCCCTGTTTATATCTCCTGTGGCATGCCTTCTGATATTCTTCAGACTTTTACCTTAGAAGCAAGACTAAATAGCTTAAAGAATTTGAGTTATTGATATGTGGTAGAGGTTACATTGAACTTAAGCTGCTAGAAATATTAACGCCCTAAATTTGCCTTTGCTACAGCTACAGTATTCCTAAAATCTATGAAATGTAAAAACCAAAAAATAAAAAAAAAACCCTCAGCATCACAATGCAGAACTCCTTCAAAAGTAATTCATTTGGGTTTGGATGAAGGGGAAGTATCAGAAATTCAAAAGGATGGAGGCATTTCTTTTGAGTGGTGCCCAGTGGCAGGACTAGGGGCAATGGGCACAAACTGAAACTCAGGTGGTTGCCTCCAAACATCAGGAAACACTTCTTTAATGCAAAGGTGACTGAACACTAAGCACATAACTGGAGACATTCAAAAGCCATGTGGACTCCAGGTCAGATGGCCCTGCTTGAGCAGGAGGGTTGGACCAGCTTTCCTCCAGAGGTCCCTTCCAACTTCAATCATTTTCCGTTTCTGTGAAATAACCTTGAAAGCTAAGCCTGGAGTGCAAACCCAGCTCCTATCTCCAAGTCATTGTTCTACCCTTGGACAACAAAATGAGGCAGGTTCTTCCTCCTGTCCTGACTCCCCTTTGTATTGCATACATTAGCAATGGCAATCAGGAGAGAGGAGGTGTGGGCTGGACCTGCTTCAGACTGACAAAGGATGGCTTCAGTTATTTTTGATTTTAAAGTTTTTTAAGTTTGTGACTGAAAATGAAAATTTGAGTTAGGATTGAAGTTATACTACAGTCTGGGTTATTTTGTTTTGTTTTGTTTTGTTTTGTTAAGGCACACTGCCTGATCCTTTTGATATAGAAGGACAGAAAGAAACGAAAATTTTATGGCCAATATTTGTGAAGACATATCATAATGAAGTAATTCTTCCTTTGGTTAAGATGCAAACAAGTTACTAAGAAAACTAGTACTTGTGACTTTGCCACTTGTTTTTACTCTCTACATTACACCACTTTTTTTTTTTTCTTATTAAAACACGCATTTGCAAAATATTTATAGATCTAGAGGTAACCTTGCAAAAATTGTAAAAGCTTTAAAAATGTATGCAGAAATATTCAGCATCCTCCAAAATATCGTCCTTGAAATTGCAATGTCTAGACAACCTTGTTGCTTGAAATGGCACTATGAGTATTGAGACAGAAATCAGAGGGGATTGACCTTTACCCAAAAACATCCTTGATCTGATAGCTGGAAATAAATCTCTTGCTTGATAGTGAGACATTTTGTTCTTATGTTTGGAGGTCCTAAGAAAATAAGACTGTTACTGACAAAAATTATCAGAAAAACTTTTTGAAGAAGTATTTGTTTCACTGATTAATTTATTTTAAATTAATTTAGTTCTTTAATCCATTATCTTTTACTATCCTTTGTGTTTAGTCTGGCTGTTTTGTTACTAAAATGTAAAGAAATGTCTATGATTGGAATGTTTTTCCATAGACAGGGATTCTTGTATGTAAAGATTTTTAAGATTGGTAACACCCTATAACAAACTAGGTAGTAATAGGATAAAAAAACTACATGGTAGTTGTCATAAAAAAGTTAACCTATATATGTCCATGCTGTTAGATTTGGAAGGAGAGATTAACTGGTAAGTCATCATTTTTCCTACTGTTCAAAATTCTTGATTGCCTGAAAGAGAGACTGGGCTGATCAAATTAGGCTTGGAAAATATCCACAAGTTTAATACTCTTTATAGCAAGATCTTTCTTAATATTTAAAAGGTAGTTCAGGTTGGTCAGATTGTGTAGCTCACAGGGTCTAGATTTTTTATATAATTATTAATACTAAAATTTGTGATATTTAGCTATCATGCAATTAGCAAGCAGAAATAGCAAGTTTTTCTATTTTATTTGTGATGTTTTATCTATTGTTGTGCCTGTTAGTGCCAGAATGAGAGTATTTTAGCTATTGTTTTCCACATTTACCTACTCCTAACTAAAAGGAAAGAGGACAAATTTAGTAGCAAATCATAAATGGTGTAAAGAGGGAGCAAATATTTTTACAGGGAAAATAGAGTCCTCTGAATTAGTTTTTTCATTAAATATGATTATCTGTTGAGAAAATAGGTCAACCTTTTGTGAATTGAATTTTACAGAAGACTCCTTCTGGCTTTTCCAATTGTTACAAGGAAGGCTGCTATTTTGTTTGTTACATATGGAATATCATGGTGTTCCATAGAGGGAGTAGCATCCTTCAGGGCAGCTTTTTACAGAAGACTTTTTTAAAATATCAAAGCATTAACTGCATATAAAAAAGATTTTCAGCTGTTAATGAGGCCATGTAAAATTTTTATGAGATGAAAACCAAATCTATTTGAAAAGTAAAGACTCAGCTTTTACTCAAGATTTTTTTTATATTCACCATGAGATATAAAGCCTGGACATTGGTTTAGCTAGCATAATATTCCAGAGGCCAAGAACTCAGACTTCAGAGTCTAGTTTCTAGACACTGTTACACATAGACACAACAATTAAAATGGGCTCTTTGGGGTTTGACACCTGATAAAACAAATTGTTTAGGTATAGCCCGTAAGACTTGGTTCTAAAATTGTAACAAATTCCCAGGCTCATATTGGATGCTTAAGCTGTCATCTGCAATGAATATCTAAACTTTTCACACAAATATTCATGAATTCAGTCCTCTCTGCAATTAATTTACACAATAAAATCTAATTTGTTATATAATTACACACACACACACACACACACACACTGGGTAACTAAGCAAGAACCTGCTAAATATCCAAAAGATTTGTAAGTATCCCAGCTACTCTAGTGAGCAGAAATATTGAGTAGAAGCCCCCTAAAGCTATTACTGAAAAATAAATCCTGCACATCCAATGTTGTATGCTACCTAAAACACACACCCAGAAGTCATTCACTGCTTTCCCTTAACAGAAGGGAGCAAGTACTTGAACATGCACTGTGCATGCTGAAATTCCTTCCTTTGACCCTTAAAAATCAGAACTGTATTGGTACTGTAAGTAAATTTCAGGATGCTTGGAGAAGAAAAATTGTGTAGCAGTGATAAGGCAAATGACCAAGTTTCAATTTGGGATGTCTGCCTCATTGAAATCCACTTCAGTGATACTGCTTTAACAGAGAAATTGGTTTTCCTGTCTTTTTCCAGTTCCACAGAGCTTCCAGAGGTTATCTGATGGCAGAAGGTTCTTCACTGCCTTTGACCTTTTATTTATCCTTGATGTGTGAAAAGTTGGATAAGGCTCCATGAATCTGCTATACTCATTTTACAGTGGTAGAAATGGCTGTTGTGACTGTAAATTAATAAAAATACAGTATCTTGAGGGTGGGCATGTAGCCTCTCCTCTGTTATAATGAATGACACTTGGCTTAAATTTAATGAGTCTAAAATTTTATCTTGCAATCTAAAATCACCATAGCCATGAAATTCATTCTGAAATTGTATTTCCGATGGTGCAGATGTAAATGTCTGGCAGCCTAATTCAGCACCATAAAAGAATGAGGCCATGAGAAAATGTAGACTTGAATGTACAACTGAGTGTATTTGGACATACAGTTTTGCTGCTGGCTTACCAGTAAGAGTTTCTCTGCTTCACACAAAGATTCTTGGACCTGTATTCATGCCTATTTTTCTTATTTAGGTTCTTCCAGAATCCTGTGACATGGTAATTTTCAAGAGGAGCTATAGAAAAAGCTATTTTTGGAGATTATTACTGATGTTATTTGGGGCAAACTGAGTGACAGCTACTATTTCACAGCTAAGCTGCTGTGAAATTTTCACCAGTTGGAGCCACTCAAAGCAGGATCATTCAAGACATTCACAGAATTATTTGTTGTATGGCTTTGAATGATCTTGCATGTTTAAAAATATAGCACAAAGTAATAAAAGGCAGTTGCAATTAAATATTCTATTAAAATTGCACTTAGTCAATTTTGGTATTAATTTCTTGTTTGTTTGCAAGATAATTCTGCAGATGAAATAGAACAGCACATTGCCATGGCATTTGACATTAACTTTTCTTGTCATACACTGAATATAGTTCTGTAGTGGAATGAGGATCATAAAATGTTACAAGGATAAAATCCAGCAGCTGTTGAAAACTGGATTGCAAGAATGAAACCTTTAGAGATAACCAGAAATGGAGCAGACTAAGTCAACATCAGTTATACAAAAAGAGGCCCTTCAGTATATGCTAATAGGATGAACCATAATTTGCAATGGGCCAGGCTAATATGACTGACAGCTTCTTGCACAGAGATGTGACAAATATGAGATAAACACTAAAGCTATGCCAAGTTACTCTGTGCTTCTAAGAGAATCTTAGGAGTCTTTAGCCCAGCCATAATGCAAGTTCTGCACTCTTTGTGCAACATGAGCTCTCATGTGAAATGCAGAGCTTTGAATGTGAAAGCAGCTCAGCACTAGATTTTAGGTACTGTTTTGAAAATCTCATGTTTTTCTTTTTCTTTTCATCTTTACCTACATGCAAACCATGTCTCCCCTCACCCTCCTTATCCCTCCAAGACAGAAGACAGAATCACTGTGCGTTACATTTAGTTGAGGCTGGATATTCTGGGAAAAATCAGCTTTCCTGTTTATCTTAGTCACTGAACATTGAAAATAGCACTTAGAGTTGTTGTAATTTCTAAGTATAGAGTTCCTTCAGTAGTGGAGAAACTAACATCTTCATACTTCTTGGGCTGTATTCTCAATTTCAGAAAGTGTTGCTTATAAGAAATACTTATATAAACAGGTAATTTAAAGATTATTTTTATGACAACA
Source organism: Hafferia zeledoni (assembly GCA_035583235.1). NCBI lineage: Eukaryota > Metazoa > Chordata > Aves > Passeriformes > Thamnophilidae > Hafferia > Hafferia zeledoni. The sequence goes on from JAWWEV010000043.1 coordinate 39,013,374, forward strand.
CTGACATTAGCACTAACACTTAGACTGAGGGTTAACATAATCTTTTGTAGACAGCTTTCTGGGTAAAAAAAAAATGTTGCAAAATCTATGTTTATTTTTGTTATCAAGTTCAAAGGGAACATCAATAAGAATGTCAGTGCCTGAAGTCCTTTTGTCCCCTTCAAAGAGTATGGATTAAATGTCAAAAGTTTTGTAATAACAGTCTTTTTGCTTGTGATGTTTCTGGTGCAGGGATCTGGAAAACAGTAGTAGAGGCTTATGAAAGAAATTGGAATAGATTTGGATAAACAGCAGATTTTACTTTTGTAGAGGCAAATAATCAGTAATTTGGTTTCAGGTAGTTGGGCAACTCAGGGACATGGAATAGGTACAAATCAAAGTTCAATTACAGGCTTTATAAAATTACATCAAGTTCGTAACTTAAATACACAACAGAAATGCAAAGCAGAAGCTAAAATTCTACCTATCCCCAATGGAATTTACCATGGACTCTTTCCGTCACACATGCCAAAATTCTGAAGAGCTTAGCAAAATTTTGCTTTTGCATGATATTATTTTGCCTTCATGGGCTTGATTTGTTAAGTGATATAATGTGGGGTTGGGGGTTTTTTTAGCTTGGTTGGTTGGTTATGGTTTTGTTTTTAAACTAAAAAATTCCCATTTTCTGTCTGGTTTTGTTTCTCACTTTTTCAAAAGGCAAGATGCTTTCAGAAACAGAACTTAGATCTGGAAAAATATGGATGAATACAGGCTGTTGTGAACTGTAAGAGCTACTAAGGGAGGAACGAAATGATAACATCAGTAATAATTGAAACTAGAATCACATTTTAATCCCAGAGGTTCTCTAACACATTTACACCGGGATTGAGCCAGATTTTGATTTCAGCACTTTCCAGAAGTCTTCTAAAAGTGGCTTTTGCCTCTGGAAACAGATATTCTAGCATTTTTGTAAGTTTTCCTCATTAGTCTCCCAGCACACTACACACTCGTTACCAGAAGACAGAAATAAACAGAAGGTCATGAATTCCCAGCACTTTAGCAGGCAGAAGGGTGATCCATTGTGGACAGATATTTTTCAAGCAATGATTTAATAATTTAGAATTATGTACAAGAGTTTTAGTAGATTTCAAAGAAAGCTGTGATGCATTTAATATTGTAAGACTGGATATTAAACTGGAATGGTAATTGTATCTACTTATGTACCTTAGAAAGTGGCAGTTACTGATACTATTTCATCACCTTTCAGGAAAATGGAAGAGTTTATTTTTACTTGACCTTAACTCTGCACACTACTGCATATTTTAGAAAACTGTGACTGCCTCTATTTTTTACATATAAGTAGTATACAGAACTGTGAAACTTAACAAAAGGTGTTATAGATACATAGCAAAGTGATTTAACATATGTACTAATTCTTTTACTGCAGTTTTACTTTGTGCTTATAAAAAGTCTCTAGCTGAAATTTGAATTACCAGAGTCTTGTGCACCAGGACAGTCAGACCATTTCATATACAGGAGATGATATTCCTACGACTTTTCTGCTCATCTGCTTTCAATACACATGTATCTTCACACATGCATAGCTTACATTAAAGGATACAGTTGTAGGTGAAAATTTTTTAAAACAAAAGAAAGGCTTCAGATAAGTTCTTTTTTTTTTTTTTTAATTGCACCATGTTTCACAGTTTGTTCTTTGCTAGATCTACACCTAGAAACACACATGTTTTTCAAGAATGTCTACAGCTACAAGGTTAATTGCTACACACATCTCTTGACATTACTTTGGAATTTGGTGTTCAGTTGAATTTCAGGAGCATCATGTTTTGCAGAAAAGAAAAAAAATCCTTATAGGGAAAATACATCAGTTCAGAAATCTGCTACAATGGCATTTGTAAGCAAAGCTTAAATTAATCGCAGGCAGTTGGGAGAGTTAGCAATCCCTTCTTTGCCCTCTTAGCTATCAGTGTGAGCTGCGATGAGTTTAATTAATGAAGTATGTTCCACAGATACTCATTAGAAATGTTCATTCAGCAAAAAGTTGGTAGGATGGTAGCTAAAATAAGAATTTCATGCACTTGTTCTGATTAAGTTCATTTGTACCCCCTACAGCTCTAGTGTATGATTTCTAGCAGGACTATATTCAAAATGAATACCAGAGCGTTTTCTGTTGCAGTGTGAATTCCTTTGCCAAATCCCTTCACATTAAGCACACTATGCACAGAGTGGAAAAATGGTTAGCATTGCTCTTCAACACCCCAAGAAATATTAGGCATCACTAGACACAACATATTAGGTGTTTAAATCTCAGGATAGTTCAGCGTTAGTGCCTACAACTAGCCTGTTACAGAATACACATACTTAAATATTTTAGCTCTTCTGGCCTCCACAGTTTTCTTCTCTTTAGGGAAAAGCGAGATGTTGTTTCAGCTCAGAAACAGATTGCTATCACCACCCAGAGGCTGGCTCTATGCAATTGTTATAGGTCCCTTCCTGACTAGATGGGCATCCAAGTGTTAGTGATCCATAGACAGTAGCTTGTAAAGCAGTTAGTAGGAAGAGTTACTCCTCTGAAGTGGACATAACAATTGGATTAGGGGGAGTGGGATTCACAAATCAGGCTGAGGCAACTGATACCTCTTGTTAAGTCTGCCAGTTGCATGCCTCAGGCAGAGAGACGTTGCACTGGATTCAGCCACGTAGTGGGATTGTGAACACCAGTCTAAAGCTCTGGGTGATGATTTCTGAGCAGGCACATGCAAAAAAAAATAATCTTGATTCCATAACAATTTTCAGTCAGAATTGTTAAGTCAAAATCAGCACAGCCATCATAAAGATTGAAAATAAAAAATATAATTCTATGACTATTTTTTAAAAGCTAAGATAAACTATGCGTGACCTGACTGGGAAGTTGTGTTCTTCAGGGATGTTTGTATAATTATTTCAGTGACATCTGATTTCAGGACTGTCATGGTGTTACAATGTTCACAGATTCTGCAAGCTTCTCTTTATTTTTATTTGTTTTAAAACTTTGGCTCTTGGACTCTATTGACAGCAAAAGTCCTGTCAAAGTGGTTAAAGTGTTGGCAAAAGCAGTGTTCTCAAAAGTAATCAAAAATTTCTTACATTTGAGAACAAGTTTGGGTTTTACTGTGTTTTTTCTTTGTTTTGTTGGTTTGTTGGTTTTTTTTGTTTGTTTTTTTAAGGAATGTATTTTTTATTTTCTTGCTTTGGTGGCATGCTGTAGCCTTTAGCTCACAGAAGGGAACTTTTCATTAAATGTCCATTCAGTCCTTCAGATGTTTTAGGTTTTGAGGGTATTAACTTCTTTTTTAGAAGTAAGTCTCTGATTCTTGAACATTTTTGGAAATCCCATTATGCTACTCAGGGCTGTATGTTTTTGAGACACTGATCGGGAGGACCATGAGGTGAGTGACAGGGCAGCCTGGGACAGGTAGTTCATACAGCACTGGGCAATGTAATGGCCTCTGCAAGCCATGGAAAACTCTTTGTCAGCTAATTACATAGACCTTGGAATCAGCAGAAGCAACCAGCCTTTATGCTGAAAGATTTTGAAGATGTCCTAAAATTTGTGATAAACTCTAGGCCAAAACTTCCACATTTTGCACCAGGATAATAAATTGATTTCATGTATTGAACCTCCTGTAGTGGGGAAATGACATAGTTCTCATCCTGTTATTCCTTTACCTGTAACATGAGATATTGTTATGTTCCTATTGCACTAATTCAACAACAATCAGGAAACAGATGCCTAAGTTAATAATGAATATAAAACACATTGTAGAATTCCTCTTTGCCATATGACATTTTTATAATGTAATTGCTGGAAAAATTTCCTGAGAGACCTGTAATGGATGGACCTATTAAAGCATTAAAATAATTTTATAAGCGACAAAATAACATTTGAAGCTGCTGTATGTCTTACCTGACATGTACTTTATAATATTCTGAAACATTACCATCGAAACTCAGGGTTTCTGAAAATACACCAAAATAAGGAAAACAAAGGATTCATGACAGATGACACAGAATAAGAAATGGAACAAACTATTATTTTTTTCCCTGGCACAAACAGTATGGCTTATTTTATCACTGGGAAGTTTCTCAAAGCAAGAATGTCTTTCAAAATAAATACTAGAGGAGTACTCTGGCAGCGTCATGCAGACTTGTAAGTCACCAATACTCTCATGTGCTGTCGGTCTGTCCTGTTTCGGCTTCTCGCCCGCTTTCTGTCGCTGTTGAGCGCCGGACGTCCCGGCTCGGCTCGGCTCGGCTCGGCTCGGCCCCGGCTCGCGCCCCGGGGCAGCGCCGCGTTGCGGGCGGGGCAGTTCGGCCCGGCCCGGCCCGCCGTGGGGGCAGTCCCGCCGTGCCCCGCCGGCCGTCACTCCGTGCTGTGCTGTCCGGGGGCTTTCTGGAGCCTTAGCGAAGCCAGCGAGGTCCCTCTCGCTTACAGGCGGCGTGCGATGGGTTTGCTGGGCAGGCTGGCGGGGCTGCCCGGGCTCCTGGCGGGCCGCAGTGGCGGGGCCTGGCGGCGGAGGGGCCGACCCTGCGCAGGGGTCCCGCTCCCGGGCCCGGCCAGCGCTGCCCTCCGGCCCCCGCCCGGCGGCCGCGCCGCCTCCTCTCGGGCGCTCGGCAAGTACGAGGAAGTTTTCCGGTCCTCACTGGCGGAGCCCGAGAAAGTCTGGGGAGCAGCCGCCGAACAGATCCAGTGGTACAAGCCCTGGGTCCGGACTCTGGAGAGGGGCAGCCTGGGGAGCGCCTCCTGGTGAGTTCCCCCGCTGTCCCCGGAGCGGTGCGGGGGCCGGGCCGGGCGGCAAACTCGGCTGTAACGGGGAGGGAGGGAGGGCTGCCTGCCGCGGGGGTGCGGGGGTGCCGCTTTGGGGGTCGTGTGCGTACCGTAGAGCTACCCCGGGACCTATCGGGGATGGTCGGTGTGCCACCGCTGATGGAGGAGACGGCTGCAGAGCTTGAAGGAGTTTAATGATTACACTTGGTTAAGCTTAATGATTAAGAGCACCATGGATAGATATGTTGGGGTGAGGGGTGTGCTCACGGTGGCAGGTGTGACACACGCGAGTGTGAGTCCATGTGTGGCTGGGTGTGTGCGCTGGATGCTCCCCCATCCAAGGCCCGCCCTTTGGGCCTGGACTGGGAATAGGCTGCTGTGAGCGTGGGACACCCAGCATCAGGTGCTGGGCGAGGCACGTGTATGAAAACACAGTAACTGGCTTTTGGAGCTGTTTAATCTTAGATGCTGTCGAAGTAGGTCATAATGTAGCCTTTATGGTTAAGGTAGCGTTTGCCACAAGCATTGGCATTGGTACATGTATCTCCATGCAGTGAATGGCGAAATGCCTTACGATAGAATACAATATCCTTCTTATAAATTACTGGAAAGAATTTTCCATACTTTTTCAAAGGTAATTTACTGTTAACATTTTGTGTTCACCACCATGTCTTCTTTTTCAGCAAGTTTACATTATGGTCTTTGATCTTTTCTCAAAAAGAAGCTGATACAGGATATACAAGGCAATGTAGGGTGAAGATCATCTTTAGTACACTGATGTTCTTTGGTCTGATGTGGCTGGAGAGGGGGGCCATACAGAGGTAGGGTGGCACTTTTCTGGGACTGATGTCCTTGTTCTAACTCCTGGAGATAAGCACAACACAGTACATGGCAGGAATGAGGTCGAGAAGTGAGTACAGACTGTAGGGAGGGTAACAAGACCACCAAAGAGCCCTCTAGCCCACTTTCAGAAAGGTCTAGAAGGACTGTGCATGAGCAGAGCAAGAAAGAAACTTATCTATAAAAAAGTACCCCCCCAAAGCTCGGGTGCATGTGTCCCACTGGACCCTGGACAAGGGATCAGCTGGATTAACATTGGAGCCAGGACTGGTGATGTCTTTTTCTCTCTTTCTTGTTTTCTTTCCCCCTATCTTTAATTCATCTGTCTCTTTTACCCTTCACTCCTTTATCAAAAGCCCAGTATGATGTGCTTATATTATACTAGGAGATCAGGGACTAACTAATATCAATTTCCATACAAAGTGTGTAATTTACTGATAAAACCCCACAAGCTTTTGCAGACCCTCTGACTTTTGTCATTCTTTTTGGCTATGAGCATCTATGAATCTTAAGTGCTGCCTGCCCCTTAAGGGTGGAATGCCACATACCTTCCTCACCAGGTGCCCTCCAGAGGTCACTTGCAACCTCCGCCAGTCTGTGATTCTGTGGAACTATACAAAGATGCAAGTCTGAAGTTCAACACCAGGCCATGTTTGCACATCAGGTATTCGTTGCTCATTTCAAATTCATGTAAACCTCTTCAATGCCTTAATGTGCAACATGCAGTTTCATTTGTTTTTTAAGTTCATCTTAAGTGATAACAGGCTGTATGTGATACTAGTGTTGTACTTTAATGCCTCTGAAATCCCAGGCGGTTACCAGCATTCAGTGTGCTCAGCAGGGTGACAGATAAGTAAGTTCTTTGGCTGAATATAAGAGAGAGAGAACATGAGAGGGTCTTCTAGGGGACAGGACCTTGGAAGCTGTTTATGGAGACCTCAAAAATAGTATTAAGAAGTTCCTGTATATGTTTCTTGAGTTACAATTTGTTTCCTGTTTTGGAGGTTAATTAGGAAATACAATTTTTTTCAGTGTCTTTGTTTTTTGTTGCCAAACCTGAGACTTACAGAAACAGATACTTTTCATATATTTTCCAGTGTAATTTACTTTGTTTGAAAATGTTGAAGGAGATAGTTACTGTATTTAAAATGTCGCTATGAGGCAAGTCCTCCTCTCTAAATATTCTCTTAAGAGCATGAAAGCAGCGTGCCCTACTGTGTTTTCTTCAGTCCCTGCCATTGGAATTACCAGTTCTATGTCAGTGGGATGCAAAATAATTTCCAAAATGCTATTGAGCAGTGTCACCATCCCTTGACTGTTGTTTTTTTTTTTAAACAGTAATCTCAGTACTGTTGATGGTTCTAAGCTGCATCAGTGGCTGATACAGCACCAAAGAACATCTGGTTTAGCTCACATCAAAAAGAATAAGAGCTCAGAAGCATAATTGGTCAAGACAAGGATGAAGGAATTGAAACTGGTGTGTAAGCCAAAAGGGAGACCTAAGATTTAAAACACGTAGAATTTGGAGGAAAAAAAAAAAAAAAAAGAAGGAAAAACTTGCTTGATTTGACTGTGAAGAGGGCAGAACTGGAAGTCTTAAACTGCAACATGGGAAATGTGGTCTTTAGATGTTGGAGAGAAAAATCTTTTTAATGGTTAAGTTAGTGAAACACTTGAACAGATTATATTGGGATCTTGTGGAAACCCAGTTGAAAGGGCTAAAGCAAGTATTTCTTTAGGAGTGTGTGAACAGTTTTTCCTAATATGTGCAGGCAGAGGGCAATTTCGTAACATATGTTTTCTTCTCTGATACTGAGACATAAGTGCAATATATAATCCACTTTAAACTTCATGAAGGTTGCCCAGATTGCTATTCAAATGTTGCTTTACACTTTAAAAAATGTGACAGGATCAATTAACATAATAACTCCAATTATTAAATATTTTTATAGTTTTGTTTAACATTTTATTCAGCTTCTGTTCTCATTTAATCTAGAAAACTACAAAAATAAAAAAAAAAAACAAAAACCAACTCACTTGATTCCTGGGAACCCAACTTGAAAAAGTATATGGACCCTGCATGGCATAACAGAATCTTAGCAATAAACTTTTTTTAAGGATATGGTCCAAAATAATTTTAATGCTTTTGCATATATAGCATATTTATTTAGAGCCTTTTCTTTCTTTCTTTCTTTTTCTTTCTTTCTTTCTTTCTTTCTTTCTTTCTTTCTTTCTTTCTTTCTTTCTTTC
>JAWWEV010000043.1:39021367-39062259 GCA_035583235.1 Hafferia zeledoni
TTTCTTTCTTTCTTTCTTTCTTTCTTTCTTTCTTTCTTTCTTTCTTTCTTTCTTTCTTTCTTTCTTTCTTTCTTTCCCTTTTTAAATTTTTATTAGCTTTGCATCTCAGCCATTTCATGGAGAGTAAAAATTATCTCAATACAGCTGCTTTGATTCTTAAGATAGCAGATGGTGTTGGAAATTAAAGAATAACTTTTGAATGTTAGAGTGAAATGAATTAAGGCTTAATTATGTGTTGCCTTCTTCAATACTATACTTATTTCATTACTAACAAGTAGGCTGTTGTTACATCCAAAAAATACCAAATGCAGTAAAAAAAATATTTCCAAGCCACAGATGGTAGATGTTAAGCTGCATGTATCAGGAATCCTGTTATGGAAGACCTAACCAACTGACTTGCCAAGATTAAAACATGAAGATCAGTGTTTTTGTGTCATCTTCTACTGCTGTTCCTTAAAAAATTAATATAAAGTAGTAATTTTAAAGTATGATTTAGGGTTCAAGTGTGTGTGCTTGAGATTACTGTTTGTGAAACAAGAGGAACTCTATGAGACCTCAGGGCTGGGGTGAAATGGGAGGTGCCAAGCACCAGTCACAAAGAGGCAGTACGTCCTTACTGACTGCTGTAGACAGCTCTAAATAGGCTCAAGGGAATCCAAATGTGGGTAACGAGACTCAAATGATTAAAATGATGCCTTATTAGATCTAAGTCATAGTGTGGATTATCAAAGGCTGCTGCTTTCATGGATGTGTGGGGAAAAAATCACATGAAAGGTTAGGTAGATATTGTCAGAATATTAGTTTAAAATGTTGCTGTGAAGCAAAATGTTATGATATTGGAGCGAAAGTTGTGTGATTTTTGACTGGAAGAACCCTGTCATTTTTTTCCACCATAGACAAGGATTACGAAGAGACTGCTAGTGAACTGAATGTTATTTCTTTAATGTGTTGAGTTGTTACTGTGTACTGGTTTTATTTGTTTTACTCTTCCTCTGCTTCATTTGTTTTATGTTATTAAATTGTTAGCATTAGGAACACAGTGTACAATAAGGTTCCTCAGACTTGGATTCGCCTGATAAGCTGCATTGAGATAAATTGTCTGGTTAGCAACAGATTAGCAGTTTACAGTCCTGCTTATTATGGCAAGATTTTCTGGCAGTTCCTACAAACATCCTGCAGATTGATTTCTGATCTTTCTGCAGTCTATTGGAATATTTTCTTTTTCATTCTAGACCTCTCTTTTAAATAGGAGCATCTCATTGACATCCATGTAACAAGGGTCCTGGTTTCATGCTACTGTTTCCTTTCAGCTGAAGCATATTCAAGCAAATCAGAGTTCCTCACAGGTGTTCATATACATGAGAGTTGCTGGAACAGAAGTTTGCAGAAGCACAGGGCAGCCAAGCAACTTTTGTTTGTCCATCAGAAAGAGGTATTTGAAGATGTCCTTGGGGGACAGTAAGGAAGCCAAGTTCTTGCAGTTGTGGTGGGTACATCTCTGCTTTTCTGATCCCATCAGAACCTCTCTCCTTCTGAATAGGGTAGCAAAGTTCTCATCACACTTTTCAGATAGTCTTGTTCTTGATTCAACCTGCAGTCACATCTCTTTCACGTACTTGTTTGCAGGTGGTTGCTAAAAATCCGCGTGGTGATGTTGATGTTGCTGTGTATCTTTAGAAGAGTTGAAGTTCTGGTGCCTGCTCGTGTTTGGCCATTCTTAAGTGATTATGCATAGTAGCTCAGGTGTTTTGCTCCCTTGTTCCCTTGTTCATATTATGCTACAGTGATTTGATATAAAATCAATGGTTGACCTGAATCTTACACAACTGTTGTGACAGCAGTACAGTTTCTCTCTATGACATGAAACAACTTCAGATCCTTTATTATTCTTGTGGTTTTCCTTTTATGGGAAGGGGGTTGTAGTACACAATGGTTTTGTGACTTTTGTAGTCCTCCACTTTCACCTTGCTAATAGCATTGTAAAGGAGTTGAAGTAAGATTGCTGCATCCTAAACATCCTAACTGGTTTTTGTTTCATAATGGCCATTCTTTGACACTAAAGACTGTGCCATGGCATCTCTGCATATGGATATAAGAATAATATGGAAAACATCCCAACTGAGAGCAGTTCTTTTCTAAATGGGAAAAGTGAAGAAGGAAGATTTTAACTAGTAATGGGTTACTTTGTCTGTTATTTTTAGTTGCATTATAACAATACATTATCACTGGACAATGTTCCCATGCAGCATTTTGGAAACTCTCAACTGTATATTGTTATATATATATACAACTGTATGTTGTTATTTTTGCTGCAGAGAGATACCTGCAGATAGAAAAACAAACACTATATGGGCATCGTTTAGTGTGAGCTTTAGTTTTTAGATTCTGTGTTATCTTTCAATTAGGAGAGTCATCCTTGATTCTGGTGCATTCTGTGTTATTGTACTTGGGAATTATGCTGCACTTGAATTTTCTTTTTCTGAGGAAAAAGACAAGAAAAATGAAATCTGAGTTTGTGAAACGTTTTTCTCTAATTGAAAGATGAGAATTTTCTGTAAATGTCTGGCTATTGAAGAGTCTATGACTCACATCCCTTTACAGAGAATTTTGATTCACTGATGTAAAACAGTGTTGTCAAATGCTTTATAATTATATGGTCATGCAACTGTTGGGATCAGTTTTACTGAGCTACAGATCCTTGTATGCTTAACTGTTATTGCCAAGAGATAAATAAGACTATTTTGAGTCCTGAACCTGTTCTCCTTAAAAAGCATATGTGTGTGTGCCAGTGCAAAGGAGCATAATAAATAACATGTTTTCATAATGTTGGATTATTATATGTGAATTTATGCTTTTTCTTTGAAACCATAGGAATAAAAATCAGAGTGATTCATAAAAAGTAAAACCAAGATCAAGTTTAGCAGATTTTAGTTAAGTCATTTAAAGTATAGTACACTTCTGTGTTTTCACTATTAGTCTTATTTGGCTTTTTGAGTAAATGATGAGGTAACAAAATAAATAATTACTTCCTGAAGTGAGTATAATGTTTTAAGAGCTATTTTAATTGGATACTCTCATTCCTTAAAAGAAAAATGTAAAATGCAAGAAAACATAGGTGTCTTAATTTGGAAGGCTGGCTGTTTACATACTTCCAACTTTTTTTGTAGGTTTGTGGGTGGAGAGCTGAATATCTGTTACAATGCAGTAGATCGTCATGTTGAGAATGGACGAGGAGACCAAGTTGCCATTATTTATGACAGTCCTGTAACAAATACCAAAGAGAAAATAACATATAAGGAACTTCTTGAACAGGTATGTTTCAGAATAACCTTGTTACTGAAAATGGGCAGTAAATATTGCACAGCAGATAGATACCAGAGGGGTAGAAATGATCTACCTTGCTGGTTTATTCCTTTTGCTTGGTATTGGTATTGATTTATAAGCTTTAGTACCTGTACCAAATTTTACTGCATCCAAGAGGTTTTGATTTCCTTTCTTTCCTCTTTTTCTTCTACAGTTTAATAGGTTTTTTTCCTAATTGGTTAAATTTTTTACTTGTTTCTATTTAATTTTTTCCCGCCTGAACAGTTCTTATTTGAAAGGTAAAGCAAAGCAGCAGTCAAAGTCATTAGGCAGTTGCTATGAGGAACAGAAATACAGTTGTGTAGAAATGAAATGTGTACCTTGGCTATTGCTGCCCATAACTGAGTGTAAGCACAAAGGAAATTTGATGGGGGGAGCTCTAAATGACCCCATTGTAGGCTGTCATGGGTGTGCTGGTGAGTGCTTAGTGGCCCTTCTATCTAGAAAGTCTGTGAATTTGGACTTTCCTGTGGGCTGAGGGAGCTCATCCCTGCCGAGGTCATGAATATCCCGTTCTGCGTCAGCCCATTCAGATTTACCATGTGCCTGACTAGGGGTTGTTGCCACTGTGGGTGTTTGCAGTCTGCCCCATTCAAGATTCTCTGCTCTCACAGCTGTCAGCTGGTGTTTTGCCCTCCTGGTGCTCCTCTGTTTAGCTGGCGTTTTTCTTCCAATTACGTGTAACAGTTGAACTTAACAGTGAGTACCAAGAAGTGTTCTAATCAGACTCATATTCTTCCTTAATGTGTTTGAATGTGCAAGGTGCGTACAGTGAATGGCACACATTCAGTTTACTGCATGTAGTCTCTGGAGTAATGTGAAATCATGGTTAAAATGTGAAGTGAGTAATTCATATTGTGAGGGTTTTAGTACGCTGTTGTAAGAAATGAGTAGTCATACAGGTACAAAAAAATTATAAACCTTTTATGTGTTCTACCTTTTAAGGAAAATACAGAAAACTTTTCCTCCTTACCAGTTTTCTGTTGATTTACCAAGTCCAAAACGTAACTTGGAAGGTACCACACAGTATGCTGGAGATTGAACAACGAGCTGCAGAGTTTTAAGAAATCAGAAGACTTTAAAAGGGCCCAGCTCCTTATCTAAATTTATTTATTTTTATATATAATAAGTATTATTGTAGTTTTATAGATACAAATTTTGTGTAATTTTCCTTTACTAGCTACAATATATATACAATATATACGCAAATATATGTATATATGAAGTCAATGTATACATACACAAACATACAAATTTGTTTTTAATGAAGTAATACAACATTTTAATATAAGTTATCTTAAGTGAACTCTGTAGAAATTTCTTCTAAAAAGAACTTGAAATGTAGCTTTTGTTCTGCTTCTTAAGCCTGATATTATATGAAGTCTCCTAAGTTTCTATCTCTGTATTCTCTGTAAGCATATTAAATGTTTTAGGATATGGCAGGTTTTTGTAGAATCACAAAATTTTTTTGTTGACATACACACATCCCTTCATCCACATTTCTTCTTACAGCAGCATTGCCGAAACAAATGGAAAAACTGGTTTAAGTTTTCTGGGGCTGTGTAGCAGTACTCACTCAGAAGTTCATTATAATCTTGCTGGTAGCTGAGTTCTATCTAAATACTGTGTCTGAATTCGATACAGTTTGTTCTTCTTAATCAAAAGGGAATATAAGTGAAAGGCAATATTTGAGATTAGTGCCTTGTCTGTTGAAGCTTTCTGGTCCACTTTTGTGGAATAAATTTAATTTGGTTTATCTGCTAACTACTGGACACCTGATAACAAAGGTAACAAAGAGATCTGCTAAAAATAGGAGGGATGTACAGCAGAGTATTTTTTTTTTCATAGGTCTTGTAGCTGCTAGGAGAGACTTTGAGAAAAGGTCTATGAAAACCACTTGACAGTGTGGGTGCTGATGTTTGGCTCACAGTCCTCAGTCGCTGCATGTCACTGTGTTCCTGGTCTGCTCAGCATGACCCAAAAATGCTATATTTTGTCATTTTAAATAGAATTCATACTGAAATGAATCTGTATGATTGCAGATCAGATATATGATCAAAGCTGGTGAACCTCCTGATGGGAAAGGGAACCTTTTACTCCTGAGTTCCTTTCCCAGTTTAAACCAGCCTGACAGTGTGTAGCTGTATTCAGACCATTGTTTGAACTGTCCACATCCAGTGAATGTTTAGAAGTCTGTCTGGCCCGTAAGCTGACAGTGTAATGAGAATGTCTTTTCAGAGTGGCTACCTGCAAAATATCTCTACAAGAGATCATCACCTGAAGTGCTAGAATTCTTTCTGGTTTTTGGTAATAAAAGTGGAGTTTATAGATGGTTTCAGCAGAAGTTATGTAGTATAACTGTGGGTCACAGAATGGGTAAATGCAGAGTTTTGTAGCAGGTTGGGTTATTTGCTGCAAGATAAAACTCATGGTAAGGGTGAAGAAAATGGCCTAAGTGTCTGGCTGGACTTAGTGAGGCTTCTTAGAAATAGCTTGAGCTATGTAGTCAGAAAGCCTGTTGTTTTCAAATTATCCTTATCCTTCTTACTTGTTGCACTGATTTTTAGATCTAAGAGCTACAGTGATGCTGCAATTTTGAAGTTAAGCACCACTAAACTATAAATTATTGAGAGAAATGTTGCAAGTTTGTCGATGTTTAGTGCCCAACCTACGGGAAACTTTTTTCCTGGTAGACCTGGAGCAGAAGGATTGCAGGAATGTTTTATTAATTCTTATTGATGTAAATAATTGCAAGATCAGTTTGTGTTGATATTTAGTACAATTATACTGCTTTAAGACTTGGAAGGTCTTGAGAATTACAGTTAGTTAAAGTGAAGTTGTATGTAGTGCATACAGTTGCATCCTAAGTGTGTTTATATGTTGTTACAGATGAAATCTTCCAAATGCAGAAGAGGAATTTGACAAATTTAAGACACAGTGGTCTTCTAGTGATGCCTAAAATCCTGGGAAAGACTTTCAAAACAACATAGTGGAGATAGATAGAGAAGTATGTATATTTAGAAGCACACATGTGGTTCAGTGAGGTTACAGTTTTTATAACTCTCAGTAATTAACAAATGTGTTATCTATGGCCAACCTGGGGTACCAATTTCCTTTGGTACCCACCCATAGAGGTCCTCAGGACTGCCTCTTGGAGAGGCTCCAAGAGCTCTGGGCCCTCTCTGCTGTTTCTTCAAGACAGTGTGTCCTTGGGAGAACTCAGAAATGTGAGAAAATGTTTTAGGAACTTCTAACACCACCTCATATGTGAACAACCCAGGAAGACCTAAATTCTAAATTCTGAAAATCTACAAAATACACACTAAAACCTTAGGCCTCACCAGAATGCACTGATTGTTCTGTTTTCTTTACTGATGCTTTTACAGGCCTTCAAATGAAGATGACAGTGTTGAAGCCAGTAAAGTGGAGATGTAGGTGAAAGTTTTGAATGTGCCTTGGGTGATACTCTAACTTCAGTAGTGAGATGGCAGAAAATGATAAGGGAAATGCAAGTTCCCACAAATCACCAACTGTATGACGTTTAACAAGGGCAAGTGCTGGATTCTGCCCCTGGCATGGGGCAGTCTTGGTTGTGTGTATAGACTGGGGAACAAGAGGCTGGAGAGCAGTGCTGTGAAAGTGAACCTGAGGGTCTTGGTCAGTGGCAAGTTGAATGTAAGTCAGCAGTGCCCTGTCAGCCAGGAGGGCCAACCATGTCCTGGAGGGCATCAGGCACAGCATCACCAGCTGGTCGAGGGATTGCTCTGCACTGTGGCAGCCTCACCTTGAATATAATGTGCAGTTTTGGTCACCACAATGTAAAACAGACATTACACTATTAAAGAGCCTCCAAAGGAGGACCACGAGGATGGTAGTGGGCCTTGAGGAGCAGTTGTATGGAGGAGTGGCTGAGGTCACTTGGTTTGTTCAGCCTGGAGAGGAGGAGACTGAGGGAAGACCTCATTGCGGTCTGCAACTTCCTTGGCAGGTACTGATCTCTTCACTTTCATGACCAATAACAAGACTTGAGGAAACAGCATGAAGCTGAGCCCAGTGGAGGTTAAGGTTGAATGTCAGGAAAAAAATTTTCACCCAGAACATGACTGGGCACCAGAACAGGCTTCCCGGGGAAGTGGTGAAAGCACCAAGCCTGACAGAGCTCAGCAGGTGTTTGGAGAACACTCTTCGGCACATGGTGTGATTCTTGGCTTGTCCTGCATAGGGCCAGGAGTTGGACTTAAGTATTGTGATGGGCCCCTTACAGCTCATAATATTCTATGATTCTATGAAATTCTGTTAGAAATATTACTGAAGATGTGTAGTGTTAAGGAAGTAAAAATATACCAAAAAGGAATCAGGGGAAATGTCTCCTGTTCATTTGAAAAGAAATTTTCTGATTGTGTTGGAAAATACTACCATTTTTAAGTCAAGGCAAAGGTTATTAGATAGGTAAAAAAAGCCTTCAGTTTACATCATTTGGTGTATACTCTAAAATGCTTCACTTGCTAAAAGGAAATCTCAGAAACTTGAGACTTGTATTATTTGCAGCTGTTGATGCTTGATAAATCATGTACACAAACACAATAAAATTTCTCTCTGTGATTCTTTTCAATAACAATGCACAGTTAAGATGTTGAATTCAGTGCCATAATAAATAATTTCTAAGTGCAGTAACATGACAGGATTAGTAATACCAACCCCCTGCCCCCCCCTCCCCCTCCCTCCCAGAGCATTGAAGCCTCTAAGAGCATTGAATATTACAGAAGCATGGGTGAAAAAGAAGGCCTTAAGCTTATCAATCATTGGCTAAGATGTAATTTCTTCTCCAGGTAGATTTTTTTCTGTAATTACCTACTCTAAAAGTATCTTCTTCCAAAATAATTGTACTAGCCTATGTCAGTTTGAATTTAGGTGAATTTATGTGTCTTGTGCTGCTCATATGTCCTGTATATGACTGAGGAATCACTCAGATTTTTTTCTTTTTAGTACCATAGTTTTTTTTTACTCCATCTTCTTTCTTTCCCTTCTGCCTTGAAAAATGACTAATTCCTTCTTAGCTAGAAATAGGGATTTTCATTTCAAAGTATTTTTTCTCAGAGTTGATTTAGAATCAAAATTAGGAGCACAGTGATAAGTCCTGCTGAGGCTGACAACCCAATTTTTTATCTGCTTTATCTGGTAAAGCAACACTATCTTGATAAAACAATGAATTAGACTCACTTAATGCTGGATATCCTTATCTTACTTAAATCTCAAATAGCATTCTTCAGTGCATGTCTTAGGAAGATTTAACTGTGATGTCACTGGGGTAGCTATTAAAAAATATCAATATTGATGTTCTTTAAAGGATCAGACTAACCAGTAATTTACAAAGAGTGGCATCTTGGGTTTTTCACATTCCACACAGACTTCCAGATGACACTGTGAAAGTCTGAAGAAACAGCTGGAACATAATCTCCCCTGTGAAGATATTCATTGTACAGCCTGTTGATGTCTGCAATGCTGACAATAATGTATAACTTGGTGTAGCTCAGGCAAACAAATGAAGCAAGGCCATGCTGAATTGACTGCTGAGGCTTCTAACATTTCTACTATGTGTAGTTTGTGAGCTTTACTTGGACTGGGTATAGTTTCATGCTATGAACTGAGGGTCCCATAAATCACTTCAAAACTGTCTGTGCACAGCTATTCCACATGTCTTTGCTTCCTTCACTGATATATTCCTTTAGGACTGCCATGCTCACCCTTCATCTGTCTCTCTGCTGCTTGATTTCTGTCTCCAGTCTGAGTGGATGTTATCCATATAACAGCCTTTTAGGGGAGCATGAATGCTATAGGAGCTGTACAGAATACTAGGGACTATCCTTCACACAGACTTATAAGTTCCTTCTTAGGTAAATGATTGTCTGCATCCCCTCTTGTGTGGAGTGAATGCCATGGCATCCCTTCTGATCAAACATTAAATCCATACAAAGCTGATAAGAATTACAGAATCTGTATCTCATCCCAGTCCCTTCTTGGAGATGAACAGTCCACAGCTGATCTTCCAAACCATAAAGGAAAATGGTTCTTCCCAAAATCCCCAACTTCCTCTCAATCTGAAGAACTTGGTATCTGAAAGATGGAGGGAGAAATTACTACAACTAACTGCAATCCTGGCAGCTGTCTGGCTGTATTAGAAAGAAGTAGAAATCATCCTAATTTAGGTTTTTCCTTTTTATTTGTGGAGGAGTGTACCTGCATCTCTACCACCACAGGTTCTTTGTACACTGCACTTGAGACTCTGGCTGGGCTTTTGTGTCCAAGGCATGCCATGTTCATGGATTATGTGGTTTCCAGGACTATGCCTGGTACATAGGCAGAGCTGGAGTGGGGCAAGTGGTCTCTGATGGAGCTTGTTGCTCCACAGAACTTCCTTTACAGCCTCTGGGAAATTGTTTCTCAAGGCATAGCAGCTGTTGCTCTAGAGACTCATGCTGACTTTCCACAACTATTCAACCAGTGCCCTAATTCCACCAGAAAGCTCCTAAACATAGTCCTTCGCTCAATACATGTACACAGGAAAGGAGTATGCACACTTACTCATGTGGGCATCTGGACCCGACCTACTGCCTTCCAAGGCAAAGGGGATGTTCCTGCATGTTCTTTTGTGGAGGTTCTCTGGGGGTTGTGGGCATGTAGATGTGTGCAGCACCATGGCCATGCTTTTCCCTAGGCTGTGTCCCAGGACTGCTGATCCTGGGACCAAGGGTGTGGTTGTCTGTGGATGATCAGTGGGATTGGTGGAGTGCTCTCTCCTGCCCTGAAGATCTGTTCAAGATACCTGTGCTAGCAGCACACACACCATGCCACCTCTGAAGCATGCTTTTGCCACCCCTGAGGCTTGCGTTTGCCACCTCATCAAGGACATAGTCTTCATCTAATTGCAATGAATGCTTGCCAGTCCTCTTCCACTCTGCAGCAGGCTTGACATTAGCAACAGGGTGATGCATCTGCTGGAGGAGCTTTTACAGCAGTATGAAAAGGAGGAAACAGTAATTAAGAAGAGTAATCAAAGAGCGAAGAGGCTGATCAAGGAGTGGGGAGGAGTAGGAAGGAGCACTTCCTTTATTATTCTTGGAAAAAGAACACAATGATTAAGTTAAGGAGCATAAGATGACTGCCTCTGGTTTAGAGAATGCATATGTGACATGGCTCTTTCCACACCATGAGATGCACTTCAAGACATTTCAGGAGCTCTTGATATTTGAGTAATCCTTCTGTGTTTATTTTGCATTGAAGGATTCTACACTTGTCATTGTTCAACCCAGGAGGGTTTGAAATTCCTCTTTGGAGCATTTTGAGTGGGATTTCTGGTTTAGTATCTTCTAAGAAAAATTCTTTTGACATGGACCAAAACTGCTTTTAATAATTACTAGGGGTTTACTTCAGAACTGCATTAGTTACAAACCTGAGCAGCTAATACAGCTGTAGTATTTGGTGTCTGTGTAAAAGTAAAACCATGCACACTGGGGACTTGTGTTTGATAGAGTGTAATTTATGCCCTGATCTTGAAAGCTGAAAGCTTATTTGAGATTCTTATTATATTGCATGGTCTCAAGTGATTTTATTACTGAAGTGTAAAATATATTAAATTGTGATAGAGCAATCTTAAACTTGAAGAAAAGTGGAGAAATAGGATGTTAGTTTTCAAGTGACAAAGTATGCTACACTGTCCTAATGTAAACCATAAATGACAAAACATTGCAACGAAGTGGAAGATTTCATGGCTTTTAGCAATTTAATGAAATGTCAGTACTCACTTTTCCCCAGTCCCCTTTTCTTTAAGAAAAATGATTGCTTGAATGTTTCAGGGCTACCACATCTATCTGTAGGGAGATGTAAACCTGCTTTACAATGTTCCCTTGTCTTCCAAGTAGTTGCAGATTGAGTCAGTGTTTTATTATATTGTCTGAGTGTTCTCTTGCTGTCAAAAGGATGAGGGAAAGGACACAAGGAAAATCATAAATTCCTATGTATTGTATTTGATTATTGTCTTCAGTGACATTAAACTCTCTAGTGTAGGGAGGTTAAGTGCAGACAAGGGATTACTGGATTTGCACAATTGACATGTGGTTTGTGTCTACAGTGATGCCTAATACTGCAAAAGGCTTTCAAAACAATATTAGTGAAGATGGATAGATAAAGTAGTTCCTTTATTGGAGCCCTCTAGGTGCACAACAAAAGTACGTGCATACGCGTCAGCCAAATGCTACAGTTTTTATAACTTTCAGTAATTAACATACATGATACCTATAGCCAACCAGTGTTACCATTTCCCTGGTGCCCACCCTCAGAGCTCCTCAGAACTGCCCCTTGAAGGCCCTCAAGGGTTCTGAGCTTACTCTCCTGTTTTGACTACAAGCTATCTTATTGTCTCAGTTGGAGTTCTTGCAGGTGTTCTTCAAAATAACGTGTTCTTGGTAATGCATATCTAACAGAATTTCAGGAATGTGTGAGAAAATGTTCAGCAACTTCCAAATGCCACTGAAAATGTGAGAAGCCTAGGAAAACTCATTCAATTTATATAGCAATAAAAATCTATAAAATACACATTAAAATCCTTAGGCATCAACAGCATGCTGCACATGTTCTGCTTTACATACAATTTACCTATGTTAGGTTTCAATAAAAATTACTACAGTACGTGCAGATCTCTTCAGCGTCTCCCTCCTACAACCAAGACCAAAGTCATGTAGCTTGTATATAGACACTGGGAGTCTTCTATTACAAAATTAGTAATTATGATGTTTAAATTATGCCTTTTTCCTTTAGCAATAATACTTGTCCATTGTGTTTAACTTTATTGTCCACTACCCACACTTACACTGACTAGAAAAATACTCATTAAATACAGTTTTCATTGTCTCTGGCCTTTTTGCCAGCACTCTGCTTGAGAGTCTCACAAGCAGGAAAGGTAACAATTGGGTTTCTTGTCAAGAAGGTGATGTTAGCTCTGTGTTGCAATAAGTTTGCAGATTTTAATGTTTTTGTGGTAGGAAGTACAGAAAACTACCTTACCTTTGGAAGTAGAGTTGTTATCTGTACTTACAATTACTTTCACCAATACTAGCTAGAAATGACTGTAAATGCTTGTGGTATGGCAATTAATTCTAGCTGTGCACATCTCTAGGCTTTGTTTTTGTTGGGGTTTGAAAGTGTATGTCAGTTTCATTGGGTAATAATAGGTATTAATAGGTTATCTCTTGAAAATCACTAATATGTAATATAAGAGATCTGGTACATATAAATCATAAAAATACTTTATGTGAGTTTTCAGATTGTTGCGATGATGACATTGCTTTATAAACATACTTTCTCTTGTGGTTGAAAGTAACAGCAGGGATTTTTTTGCAGTGTTTATAGAAAATGCAACTTAGGCAGTTACCTTCTGATACAAGAGTGCATGCTTGAGGCTTCTATGCTTCCATTTTCTTAAATTCTCAGGCAGAAATGCAGAAGCATGCATGAACTGTGAGTTTAATGCAAGAACAGAGCAGATGCGTCTGGAGCTTCTGGATGTTACTGTCTCATGTTACTGAAAGTCTGGACATAGGTTTGCCCTGAAGAGAGAAGCAGTAAGTAATGCTATTTTGTCCTCTTCAGTGTATGTACCAGATAGGGTTCTAGGACTGTATGTAGCTACTCTTTAAATAGAGAAAACTCAAATTTTAAAATAATATAAATGAAAGTAATTTTAAAGAACATCTACCCTCCTGATTAGGTCATCCTTGGAAAAGAGGATCCTTTCCTCCTGTCCTGCTTGAACCTGCATTACTGGCTTAGGCTGCCCCCATTGCTTGCATTATTTGCTTCACCACTGAAAAGATTTTTACTGCATCAGAACCGTGGATGTTTTTCATTCGACAGGCAACATCCCACTGCTGCTCTCAGGAGTTTGTCTCCCCTTTCCTTTTTTTTGTGATAGTACCTGAAGAAGAGAGTCTCCTACAAGACTAAATTTTGCTTGAAACCTTATCTATGTGAATAAGTGCAGAATAATGCAATATGGGTAAGATTTGAGGAATTTATATATGAGTAGATTTATGTTACATTGATGGTGAAAGAAATTAGAACATGTAAACTTCTTATGTTTACTGTAGGATTTTCTAGTAATTGGCAAGCTTTTAAAGAATAGTTTCACTGCTAGAGGTAAAAAAAGCTCCCCTGTAAGACAGAGCAACTCCTTTGTTCTGAACTTAGATTTATTTGTCTTCACATAGCCCAGGAACTTCATAGAGAATTTCTTGTCACTATTGTAAAACTAATGCAAGAAAAACTACTGTTTTTGTTACTGACATGTAATCATGTTTATGGAGTATTCCAGCTCACAACTTTCTGGGATGTTTCTCCTTCCATCCTGTTCCCCATTAGCTTATTAGTCTGCTTGATTTCTTCTTAGTCTACAGTTTTTCCTGTTAGCCTGTGCTTTGTGCTCAGTTACATGGAGTTTTATCTCTATTACTTACACACCTCTACACGTGCATGTCTAATTGAAAAATTGAAAGGCAGTGAGCAGGTTTAGGTACTGCGTATTACACAGATGTCAGCCCCTGGAATTCAAGAAAACCTCTGACAGCTGAGTTCATTCAGTTGCTCTTGGGACGTTAGTAATTTGCTTTTCCTTCAGAAGATGCGACATTTTCATGCCACAGCAAGCAAGCTGGGACAAGTGCACAGTGCTTGTCACAGGCTCCCATGATCACTCTAACAGAGCTTACTATGTGGTAAATAGTTGATCCTGGCATACTGATGAAATTTTCAATACTCCTTTTGTGATATAATATTGTGCAGTGTGAAGGTAATAAGTATTTTCTCATGGTGTTACAGAGACATTACTGCTGATCTATCACATTTCTTGAGCTCCAGTTCTTTGCTGCTGTATGTAGCCTGTCTTCAGGTTTCTGCATAACAAAAATGAAAATCTGAAAATGAGAGCAAAAATTACCTCTTAAATCTAAACATGTTTCTCTGAATTTGTATTCACCTTTTGGTTCAGGGTGTAAGAGTTCTTATCTCAGATTCTGAGAAGTTTACAACACTGTAGCAGAGAAAATATTAGTACATATTGATTTGTGTTTCAAACTTATCTAGTTAGAACAGAATTTGCATTATGAAATGCTCTGCTTAAATTCATTCTTAAGAGCTGAAATTGAGAAATATGAAGTTACCTGGATAAAAGAATGTTTAGAGTGCCATTTAAAAATTTGCAAAACGTTGCTATTGATTTTGAGTTTTTGTTGCAATGAGTACAATAATTAGCCTCATTCCATTTTTATTTTACAAAAGAAAAATGTATTGCAGTGGATTTTTTTTTCCAAAAAGGCAATTGTCTTGAATTTATTGAAACTCGATTGCATTGTTCATCAACTTTCCATACCATACTGTCTTGTCTCCTTAATGCCCTGTGTCTGTTGACGGTGTGAAAGTTGTTTATATATGGGGCAACAGCAGATCTGGAGAAACTTTTAATATGTTGTGAATGTTTTGTCAGTACAGGTCTCCAAGTTAGCTGATGTCATGGTCAGACATGGTGTGAAGAAAGGAGATCGTGTGGTCATCTATATGCCCATGATTCCACAGACAGTGTACTGCATGCTGGCTTGTGCAAGAATAGGAGCCATCCACAGCCTTATTTTTGGTGGATTTGCATCTAAGGAGCTTTCGATTCGCATTGATCATGCAAAGGTAATAACAGATTGTATTGGGTCCAGCTGAGCTGGAGTTCATTTTCCCATAGCAGTTCTCACAGGGCTGTGCTTTGCATTGGTCAGCTAGAAAAGTGTTGATTACACACTGAGTGCAGCATCAGTACTGTAACATTCCTTCCCCAACTGAGGGCAAGATCCTGGGAGGGGACACAACTAGGCCAGGTGACCCAAACTAACCAAAAGGAGATTCCATACCATATGACATCAGCTCAGATATAAAAGCTAAGGGAAGATGGAGGAAGGGGGGACATCTGTTATTTACATTTGCCCCCTGAGCAATCACTATACATGCTGAAGCCCTCCTTTCTGGGAAGTGACTGTTTATTTCTTGCTTGTGGAAAGTAGAGAATAAACCTTTGTTATTTTCCTCTTTACTTCTGCATGTGTAACCTTTCACTTTTGCTTTAATAAACTGTCTTATCTCAACCTATGAGTCATTTTCCATCTTATTCTCTTTCCCCTGTCCAGCTGGGAAGAGGTGTGATAGAGCGGCCAGTGGGCAGCTGGTGTCCAGCCGAGGTCAACCCACTATAACTATTTGGAGCAACCAACACCATTGCATTAATTAACATTTCTCTTTGTGTGACACAGTCTCAATTTCTTTATAATATGTAATGTTGCAATATGAACAAAGTACTACATCTCTGATGATGTTGATGCTTGTATAGCAGATATTGAGAGATGTATTTTGACCCCTTTTAAAAAACCATGAGTTTAACACACTGTTGTCTGTATAGAGTGTACTTTCTGCTCCCATTTGTCAATTTCTTTCTACAAACTATTAGCTTAATATTGGCTTTTTGTCCAGCATTTTCATCAAATATATGAGGAAAAAGCTGCCAACCCTAAATAATTTCATTGGTTTATTTCATGTTTAGACATGTTAGGCAGTACATTTCTTCAGCTATGTTGTGATTTAGGAATGGTTTTCCCCAATTTAGTGTTCCCACTGAAACACTCTGGACCGGGCACTGGTTGCTAACTCCCCCTTTCCTCTCCCACTCCTGCTGTGGTGAAATGGAAAGGAGAATTGGAGGCACAAAAAATAAAGATCACGGATTGAGATAAGAACGATCTACTGGAAACAGCAATGAAATAAGAAATGAGCAAGAACAGCAACAATATTAGTAACAGAGTGTACAAGGGAGGCAAACGATTCACACGCGAGTTCTCACATGGAACCGGAGCTACCTGGCCACTCCCTCTGCTGCCAGCCTGGAAGGGACCCATCCCCCTCCCCACTCTGCATGTGGTGTGAGGTGGTACAGAATAACCTGGGGGTCCTGGTTGTGCTCCTCCTGCCTACTGCAAAAATTAACCCTCTCGTGGCTGCAGCCAAGACAGATATAATGCTGCTTGATTTTATTCTACATGAATCAGGGCAGCTGTGGAACTGGTTACCTTAAATAAATGACTCTGCAGAGAACCTAATTAGTAGAGGTGAATGCTTTAAGGGCTTCCGTGTTTGGCACAAGTCGAGCTTGTTTATGAAGCATTATGTAAGCCTGTGTTAGTGAAAATGCAAATAGTACTTTACTAATCTACTTAGTAGCTTATGTATGCATTAGTTTCAACTGGAACAGTCTGTTCTTGTTTTCTACTAGTTAACAAAACAAAGTCCATGTTGTCGTGATCAGCCACCTGGATCACTAAGACTGTCTGTGGTAGCCATCTATCACTGAATCACGTTACTTAGATGTGTAAACCAAAACATGGTGCAGGGTAAAGTCCACAGGAATTGTGGAACTTGTACTTAGATTTCTATGTACAGAAGTGGTTTTCAGAAGACCAAAGTTTGAATTTTATAAATACCTGTAAATAGAAATTTGAATGAATTCCCCCTCCCCTCCTTAGTGTCTTAACGGAGTTAATAAAATGGCTAAAATGGTTTGTTAGAATGGTGAAAAAAGGCTAACAACGACTCTTCATTTTCCCTGTCTTTCTCCCCACTTTCACACTTTTTTAGCAAGCTATAAAAATGAATGTTAACTCATAGAATTAGGGAAAAATGCAGAAGAAAAAAAATTATAAACTTTAAAAATGGAGGTTGCTACAATACAAATCATCTAGCATGTTTACTTTTAGAGTATTTTGCAATTATTAACTAATTAATCCCAGTGGTTTCTCTCTGAGGAACAGAGGAAGACAGCACAGTAATCATAATTCTTGCTTCATGTATTAAAATGAAAAAAGAGTAAGTTTAAGTGTTTTACCCAAGGTCACATAGCAACTCTTTTGAAGGGTTAGCTATAGAATTACTAGCTGCAGGCCATGGATTAAATCCTAATTTACATTGCTTTTTGGTTTCTTTAAAAGGCAGATCTAAGTATTATGGATGATTTTTGGTCCATCTGATGCATAATGAAAATGTGAGTAAAGAGGAGAGGCACATCCTCAATCTAGATTTCAAAATGTCTCAATTTTGCAAGATGGTAAAGCTTTCATCATAAATGAGTTGCACGCTGCTGGCATTATTTTTAAGATTTGTATATAAATACCTGTGATAGATTGTATTCTGCTGAACTCAGAAATTAATTAAAGCAGTCTCAAAATAACACAACTTTTCTATTAGGCTTTTATGTGAAATGATTTAGATGCTGCAGTGCAGGGCCTGATGTTGGTAAGATTAAGTAGAAAGAGTTAAAGATGTGCAATAGAAATCTGGCTGTAAGATGCTTTTGTGGATAAAAGGTCAAACTTCACATTCTCTTAGAAGACCTGAGTGAAAGAAATAACAGTAATCACTTTCTAATGACTGTGAAAAAGTATATACACTTTACCATCTTTCCTTAATTTATCTTGAATTTTAAATAGGTCTGGGAATTCTGCAAAGTTGAGCAGCTGACAATTTCTACTCCTGTCAGGTAGTGGCAGTTACAGGCATTCTGCAGTAAATTGTGATGAAGTGATACAGAGCATGAGAACAGGACTTTTTGTCATCTTTTGCCTGAATCGCAGAATATATAATTTGAAATATCAAGACAAGAAGCAAGTTTATAGAATCATAAAACCATATAACAATTTGGGTTGGAAGAGACCTTTAAAGGTCATCTTGGTCCAACTGCCCTGCAATGGGCAGGGACATCGTCAACTAGATCAGGTTGCTCAGAGCCCTGTCAAACTTGTCCTTGAATGTTCCCAGGAATGGAGCCTCTACCACTACTCTTGGCAACCTGTGCTGGTGTTTCACCACCCTCATTGTAAAAAAATTCTTGCTTATATTTAGTATAAATCTAGGCTCTCTTAGTTTAAAACCATTACCCCTTGTCCTATTGCAGCAGGCCCTGCTATAAAGTTTGTCTCCATCTTTATTATAAGGCATCTTTAGGTACTGAAACGCCATAATGAGGTTACCCCAGAGCCTTCTCTTCTCCAGGCTGAACAACTCTTACTTTCAGCTTTCCTCATAGCATAGAGGTGCTATCATCTGATCATCTGAATGGCCATCCTCTGGAGCCATTCAGTCTTTCCTTTGGTGAGGACCTCAGAGCTGGATACAGTATCCAAGTGGGGTCTCACCAGAGCAAAGTGGAGGGCAGAATTGCTTCCCTGTACCTGCTGGCCATCCTGGTTGGGATACAGCCCAGGATACAATTGGCTTTCTGGGCTGTGAATGCCCATTACCAGCTCAGGACCAGCTTTTCATCCACCAGTATCCCCACGTCCTTCTCAAGAGTGCTGCTCTCGATCCCTTCATTCTGCAGGGTGCATTGTTTTTTTGGGGGGTTGCCCTGACACAGGTGCAGCACCTTGCACTTGGCCTTGTTGAACCTCATTAGGTTGTCACAGACCTGCTCCTTGAACTTGTCCATGCCCCTCTGGATGGCATCCCATCCTTCAGGAGTGTAACCTTTATTGCTTTTTCTAAACCATACCTTGCATGGTATTAGAGACTGTAGAAGAATTTGTAGGAGGACTCTTTACAACAGAATAAAAGTGTTGGTCTTGTACCAACAAGTTATAGTATTGGGCTTTGCTTTATCTCATTTCTACTTGATAATGGGTTTTTTTGTGGTTTTTCTTTTGTTGTTGTTGGGGTGTTTTTTTTTGTTTGTTTTTTTTGTTTTTTTTTTGTTTTTTTTGTTTGTTTGTTTGTTTTGTTTTTTTTTAAAGCTCAATGTCTGGCATTTCTGCTCTGACAGACCCTTGAACTCTTCTGGGTTTCCTTCAAACTAGTTATATTTCTGTCTAATCTTGCCATGCAGGACTACAGGGAGCCACAGAAGAGGTGGGAAATGGGTATATAAAAGCAATATGGGAGTAGAGAGGCAAGGGAAATAATGTCAGTATGCAGAGAGGTAAAATAGTCGAAAGCAGCAGTTAATACCAGTAGTGAGCCTTTAATTTGCACAGCAATCCATGATGCTTCTTTGCTTGGGTGATACATCACCTTAGCAAATTTAGTATTGGTTATTCTTAGGCGTCCTTACTGCATACAAAGCAGTTGATAAGCAGAGGTGGCATCATTTACAAATGACTGTAAAACTAGTGATGACAACAGTCTTTTGTCTTAACAATTGAATAGAACTCTGTATCTTACATTTATTACAGTCTAATTTCAGGGTAGCCTCCAGATGAACTTTCAGTTTAACTACATTTTATTGTATCATCTTTTATTAAATCAGTGCATCCCAAAAGAGAAAGTTGACAAATACTGAGATTTTAAATTGCATCTCAAACCTTTATTTTGAATATACACCAATTAGGGAACTTCTCTGAATGGCAGATTTGAACAGGAAGCATTATTGCACAAGAAAACAATTTAATCTGTGCTTTCTCTGCTGAATTTAATAGAGCCTTAATTGTGGCATTGTGGTTTGTGCCTACTTAATGAGATTTATGCTAATGCATACAATTAGTAAACTAGCTTGATCAAACGAGGGCATAAGATAAATATACTTCTAAAACTCCAAAAGGAAGGAGATTGAAGACTCATTCTTTTCCAATTAAAACATGTTCTAACACATAGTTTTTTTGGCACTACCTTTTTATTTTCTGAAAAACTGGAAACAAAAATACTGGTCTTGGGACCTGAGTCAAAATAGCTTGTATGCAGATTTCTTCCCTTAGGAAATCTTATATAAAATCTGCAGTTAATTTAATGACAAATGTGAAATCCACATCTGGAAATAGAACTTGTTTTAAAAAATTGCCAGAATTACAGAAATCTGATTTTTAGTGGTGTTGCATCCTGAATCCTGCAAGCGCCATTTGAAAGACTTCAGCTTTACTTCCCTCATGTATGTTACGGCTTTACCTTATTCTCTTGTTCTGTTTCTAGTTCTTGCCATCTCTGGTTTGCCTTCTTTTCCCTCTTTTTCCTGTTTTCCCTCTCTTGCCATTTAATTGCAGGCTGGGAAAGAGCCAGCAAAATGCCATAGCTAGTTTTGAAATATGCAATTGGGTGCATTAGAAAGCAGGCTAAACGGAACAGATAATTTGTGACGTCACTGTACTACTCTTCCTTAATGGAGGGGCTAAGATGGGCGTGGTCTTTTCTCTCTGTGTTCATTAGTATTTGTGCAACACACAAGAAGTTAATTCTGTTGATTTCTTACTCAAATTTGTTTGAAGATACTGAAGAGCATCAGAAGTTACTAGTGCGCTTCTGAATAAAATGGAAATGCAGGGACAGATTGATTTCCTTCAAAAAATTGATCTTTTTCTAATTACATGAAGATGAATTTTAAACATTGAACATTATTAAAGAATTTGAGGGAAAGCGTGTTACTTAAAGTATATTGCAAAGGTATACATTAACAATCTAACTTCTTTTTTTAGCCCAAACTTATTGTTACAGCTAGTTTTGGAGTAGAACCGAAACGGAAAGTGGAATACATATCCCTCCTAGAAGGAGCACTGGCAAGGGTACAGAGCAAACCTGATAAAGTTCTCATTTACAAGCGACCTAATTTGGTGAGTAGTATACACTTGTGTCTTTATGTTAACTTTCAGATGTTTATGTAATGCATGTGCCTTTTCTTTTTTACAGGTAAAATTTTACTGTATCAGTTGTAGTTTGGTTTTTATTTTAAGGGCAAACATTTTATTCACACGATTTAAATAGAAAATGGAACAAATGCATCAGAGAGATTACAGAATATTGGATAGTACTGTATAAAAAATTTGAATAGTACATGTTTTTTGACTGAATTCCATTTATTCCATCTGGTTTTCTTTTGACAATTTTGTTATTTTTCCATGGGCAGGGCCATGTTCCTTTTGCCCGAGGTCGCGATCTTGATTGGGAAGAAGAGCTTGCAAAAGCCCAGTGTTCTAAATGTGTCTCCGTTCCTTCAGACCATCCACTTTATATTCTGTATACATCTGGAACAACAGGCTTGCCCAAGGTAAAGAACTATCTGTAGTCTAAGTGTCTGTGACCAACCTATTTGCAGTTCCACTTGAGAACACATTTAATTAAAAGGGTTGAAAATGTTTGCCAGAGCACAGTGCTATAAAGAAGCATTGCTAGAAATGGTTTAATTTCATTTATTCACATTTCACTACTTTAAAGGTAGTGTATAGGAATAAATCATATTCATTTATTTAAATAGTAGTAATATAAAGATAGGATGTATTTGCTTCAAAATGTTTATACACTATAAACTTTTGAGGACAGCAGAATGTCTTTTGTCCAGTACTATCTTCCATGTTTTATCTGCTTTAGATAAGCATAGTATAGTCACTTAATGGCAAAATTAGTTAGTATATCACTTGTGTGTTAATATTTATTGCTGACTAGTCTTGTTCATTATTTACATATTAGCTAATTTTCCTGTAGATAAGACATGGTGGATGATGTTACAGATTAAATGGGATTAAGCATGTTCTGAAGGCTTGTGTGACTGAACAATTCTGAGGACATAATTCCCTTGAAAATAAAAGTTTAGACTGAGTAAGTGAAAATTAGCATAGGATATTCTTTGAAAATGTTTGCTTGTGAATGTAAATTAGTTTTAATGACCTATTTTTAAAGGATTGTATTTTAAAAGAGAACTGAGTGTTTGCTTGGTACTTACAATGCTCTTTTACAGTATGTGGAAGACAAGCTGAATATAATTTTTTGTGGCAAGTCCTACCACCACAGGTTTGGACAGTATCACACATCCCTGGATATGATAGTGCTTAGACTAGTGCTAGAAAATTATTTAATGATATGGCCTATAAAGCTCAGAAACTATGAGGATGTAAGGGAAAACAAATATCACTTCTGCTGAGAAAAAGGTATTCTGCTTTTACCTTCAAAATAGGCCCTTTAAAGCAACATACTTATCTTGATCTATTTACTTATATTGTCAAAAAGCCCAAGATAACATCCTTTGTTATTGCAGGTGTTCTTGACTCTGAGTTTCAATCTAGTATTGCAGAGATAAAAGTTCTCAGAAGTTTACTTCAGTGTGTTGACTCTGCAGAGAAAAATGTAGATATCTTGAGTGATTCACCCTTGTAAGAGGGAGATTGTCAACTAGTACTAAGCTACAATAAGTAACTCAATGAATAGAACAACTCTTTTATTCTTTTAAGGAACTTAAGTGGGCATGCAAGTAAAATTACTCAGTTATGGCCCTCATAGCAAAACTCTTGATAATCTCAGTTAGGAGCCGAGTCTAACAAAGGCAATCTGCTGCCTGAAATTGGTAAAATGCTAGTTAACCATTCTCTGTCTTAGCAATCTCCATTTTAATGAATTAATATATCTCTACAGTCCTTCATTTCTTGGATGAGACCTGAAAGACCTATTTTGTTCTATGAACTTTATCAAGAGAAAGTGCTGTGCCTAGCACGGACAGATTGCTGCACTGTAATGTCTGCACAGTGGATATTTGTTTGGTCTAGTGGATGTCATCTGAACTTTAGTTCAAGACACCAGGAAATACTTTACTTAATTCTTTCTTTAGGAACAGTGTACTAGAAGGTGAAATACATGAAATGTATTTTAACCATCCTAATATTGCAAAGTATTTCCAAAATTTTCCTAATAGTTAAGAGTGTTCCAGAGCTGGTTATTGGTTTACCAAGGTGCATGATGCTATTGATACTCATTCTAGTTTTCGAATCCCTCTTTTAGATGAACAGTGGGATGTTCTTCATTTTGCATTCATATGTGCAGTTCAGGCTAGATAGTAAACAAAAATATACACTGGTTTAAGCCAATTTTCTGGTATCTTTAAAAGGAGTCAGTGCAGAAAGACAGATGCATTTCAGGGAGTAATTCAACCCAGTTGTTTTAGAGATTGTCTACTTCAAAGTGCTCCTCATATGTGGTGATGATACAGGGAGACTATGTAATGAATTTAAAACATGCCTAGCATTTAGATGGCACAGTTTAAGTCAGGTAAATACTCAATCTCTTATTTTTTGTCAGCATGTTTACTAAATATTTGTATATTAAATTTTTATGAGAGAATTCTAGCTTTACAAGTAATCTTTTGAGAAATATTGTCATGTAGACCTTGGGTTGTGTTTCTATGTTTTGTTGTGCTCGTTTGGTTTTTTGCTGGTTTTCCATAGTTGATTCTTTAGTGGAAGTGCTAGTACAAGAGTTATTGTTGGAATAGATCCTTTTCTCAAGTTAGGAGTATTGGAATTACACAACCTTAAGTCTATTGCTGCTAAAACCTCAACATACAATTGAAGACAGGAATATAATTCTTCCCTTCAAATGATCTTAAGTACTCAAATTTTCTCATTTAGGGTGTTGTCAGACCAACAGGGGGCTGTGCAGTTATGCTAAACTGGACAATGTCAGCTGTATACGGACTCACACCTGGTGAGGTAATTCTGCTTAAATGTCATGTGAATGTTTTTTTTAATGCCTCTTAAAACTTCTCACTATAATTAGGTTTTTATTTCATTTTAGGTGTGGTGGGCAGCTTCTGATTTAGGCTGGGTTGTTGGTCATTCGTACATTTGCTATGGACCTCTCCTTCATGGGAATACTACAGTTTTGTATGAGGTATGATCCATTCTAAAAAACCAATGTTGGAAAAGGCAGTATCTCCTCCAGCTGATGATCCGGATGATCCTGTTTATGCCTGTCTATTATTCATGCCACAGATGTTTAAATTGTATGTGTCTTCAGTGTTTATACTCTTGCATCTATTACAGTAGTTTTTATGGAAAACTTATTTCACTGTCCTTCAAGCTTGTCTACTTCATCTGTGTGAAGGGTGATGGTCAGCAGGGCAACAAACTCTGAAACAAGAGACCTAGAAATGGCAGATAGTGGAGTATATGTGTGTTCTTGATTAGATGACTTTTATTATGGATCTAAGAGAGAGTGTTGTGTTTTGCATGTCTTGAGATGAAAAATACTTGCTGGATCTGAGTTGGATGTGATTGAGAGCTTTATGGAAGGAACTAGAACTTCTAACAAGACTTGTCTCTTCTCCCTCTACCACTCAAGGCAATGGAAACCAAGATTGAGATGGCATTCAGGTCATAGTCCTTTTTCTTGAGGGATGAAATTCAGTGGGGTGGAGATCAGACTGGTTCAAGTAGAGTAGCCTGCTGCATCCAGACTCTGGTGCTCAAAAAAGCAATTGTGCTGCCTTACATTGTTATTTTTTTCAGTAGTTATTGTTGATTCTCTCTGTAATCATGAGGCAGGAAGATGCAGTGTTGCTTGAACCATCTTTGTTTTTCAGGGAGTGTATCCAGTATCCTTCAGTGACAGAGAAAGGCATTTTATGAAAACCACTGGCATTGTTACCTCTTAAGCATGTTGAGACTTGGTTGTGTGCATCCACTTGATATTAGGAATTCTGGATATATCCCACCTTCTCTGACATTGTGGAGCATGATGCCCACCTAATAATTTTTTTGTCTTTTTCAGTGATCCTAGAGGCAGAAGTCATTTTAGGTCTGCCATTGTGGCATGCTGGTCACCTCTGTTGATTTGTAGTGGTAACTAGAAACATGTGATCCATTAAGGGAAATCCAGTGGTAATTCAGAGCATGCAAGAACTGCAGAAGTATAGTAAATGTACTGGATACTGGGGGCATGAAACAAGCTTTGTTGACATTGTAAATATAGCAATTTTTAGAGCATTGCCTGTACCCAGTCCTTGAACAGGGGAGTCAGAATGACATGGTGGAAACATACTGTTTTACAGACTATCATATGTGCAGAAGTTCTGCTTGAGAAAATGGATATTACAAACAAAGTTTCTCCATGTTCCTGTTATTACACTGTAAAAGTGAAGATGACCATACTAGAACAGAAATGGATTGTCACTGTTTACAGGAACAAGCATTATCAAAACAATCCTTCAGTGTTTGCACAAGCAGTGAAGTTGGTATTGGTGGAGTTGTGCTTCACTGTAATGAATTTACACACTTCTGTTGGTGGGCAGCTGGTGCTAGGGTTGTTCCTGAATTTTGAGTAAATATGTTTCTGAATCCTGGATACTGAAAAGGCATGGACAGTTGTAGTAAGGTGAGATCACCATCAAATGACTTGAATGCTGCTGTGCATCAGAGACTCAAGAACTGACTATGGCTTGCTGCATCTTGTTTTGGAAGTTAGAAGTATGCTTTACTGCTCAAAATTCAGTCTCTTTAAGTTTATAAGTGAGTTTCTCAAAAGCAGAAGATGCCTCTTGAAGTGAGTGAAGAATTCTCAAGTCCAGAAAAGCAATGGCCATTAGGAATGTGTCTACATGATATTTCAAATCACAGCAGCAGGGCAGTTCTGAAATAAGTCCTCTGATTGTTCTTGCTTATTGATTTGGTTCACAGAGTGGTTTTAGTCACATGAATACCATCTTTACAGAGAAAGCTAAGACAGAAGTTCTCCAACTTCAGATCAAATGGTAGGATCCAATGAGTTGATCTACACTGCAATGAAGTTTCCCAGGACAAAAGAAAAGCACATATGTCAACATAAAGCTTTTAAACAGTTGAGAGTTCCCACCTTATTCTGAAGTGCTTCTCTTGCTATGCAAAAGGGCCAAATGTGATGTCAGACTGCATATTTACTGACCACCAGATGTCTGCTTGTTCTGACTTTCAGCTGCTCCCTTAGTTCTCACAAGCTTTTGCATCTACCCTCTTCATGAGCCCTATTTCTTTTACTATTCCTCCTGTAAAATTACTCCTCTTTCATACTATTGTATTTTGCAATGGTGGCAGGAATTGCATTGGTGTCCCAGAATATTGAGCAGGAGGCAGTGACAGCATGTCCTCTGAAAAGGAAGTTTGAAACTTTGAGGTTGCTTCTGACCCAGGCCATTGTATGGTTTTGTATTTCTATATTATGTGCCTGCAACCCCCAGAGAACCCCTGTGAGAGAACATGCAGGAACATCCCCCATGCCTTGGCAGGCAGTAGGCCATGGTCCAGATGCCCACATAAGTAAGTGGGCATACTCCTTTCCTATACATATATTGAGTGAAGTACTGTGCTTAGGAGGTTTTTAGTAGAATCCATTGATTGAAGAGCTGTGGGAAGGCAGCATGAGTCTGGATTGCCTGTGAGAGCTGCTGTGTTGGAAGAAATGATTTTCTGGAGGTTGTGAGCTGCTAGAGAAATTTTGTGGAGCAACAAGCTCCATCAGAGACCACTTGCCCCATCCCAGTCCTGCCTGTGTACCAGGCATAGTCCTGGCAGCTGCAGAAATCTTGGATGTGGCACATATTGATGACAGCTCCTGACTTCTGTACAGAAGCCCAGTCACACTGTCTCCAATGCAGTGTGTTTAGGACCTACCCAGTGGTGGTAGTGGTACTAGTGCATCTAACCACATACTGTACCTTGTTCCTGCCCTGCAATCAGCTGCTTGAACAAATGCCATGCAGAATGGTACCATTTCTTTGAAATGCAAGTAGTAGTTGTTGGCAATATATTATCTCTTTCTCTGCCCCAAGTCCCACTCAAGAAAGGTCATAAAGGGAAGGACGTGACAGACTGGAGTCAAGCATAATTGAATTAGCCAGGTTTTTGGATTGAATAAAGCATGGGAGTGTGTGAAGCACGGAAGTGTGGGGGAGGGAAAAAATGCGTAAAGAGAGAAGTATTGGAGATCAGTTATTTTCTAATCATAGCATAACATTTGCCAGATGTTGATGTCTAGTGCTATTCTCCCATCCCACTCCATGTACTACCGGATGCTTAGTGGGTTGATCACTGTGAAGGGACAGGTAAAGTCCTGACACAAATGCATTGCTGGATGCCCCACGTGTGACAAAGAAAGCAGAGGGACTGTTCATGCAGATGCTGCAGAAGCTGTGGTCAGTGTTTCAGCCTGAAGGAAGATCTCAAAGATGTCCTCAGTGCTGGTTCAGACTAAAAGTGATACCCTGAATTTGAGAGAATATTAGAAACATCTGTTCAGTGTCTGTCCCCCATGGCCCGGTGTCTTTCAGATGAGCAAATGTTGGTTGCATTTCCAGTATGCATTGAGTAAAAGCACAATTAAATTGAGCCTGTGCTGCACTGTCAGAGAGCCCATATGCAGCCTCTCTTCAGCATCTCTTGTGCTGGTCATTGGCATAGAGGACTTCATGAGTGATCCTCTCCTTTCTTGGCAAGAAGGCACTGGCATATGTTTTGGTTTTGTGACCACAGAAATGGAAGACTGGGGATATAGAAACTGATGGAGTCTGCTGACAATGTGTGAATGGAGATACTGTCATCTGCAGGAAACAAATGAAAGGGACAGCATGACACTTTCTAGAAGAGAAATTCCTTCAGTCAAAGGAGCAAAGATATGTAGGATAGCTTTCTGTCAGAAAACTTTCAGATGCATTTTTTGGTGCAGTGAACAAGGTACAGTCTACTCTAAAATAAATATCAAATAACATCTAATGGAAAAGTGCATTGGCATTAAATGGTTTGATCTACTAATCTGTTCTAATTCACCTCACTACTTGCTATGTAAACAAAATCTGTGGCACCATATGTGCTCTCATTCATGTTTCATTTTATTATTTCACATTTTTCCAGTGCATGTAGTAGGAAGATTGATAATCTCTCACAGGATTGCAGATTGTGCCTAGATGACACCTATGTATATTGTTTTGTACAAAATCCTGTTGTTTCTCATTTCCGTAATGGAAATATTTAAAATCAGCAATAAAATAAAATGTTTAAAGCAAAGCTCACATGCCTTAATGCTCTCAGCCAATGATTTTAGCAGCTGGAGAAAACTTAAACAAATGGTTATTCTTAATTTGAATCTCCATGTACCTTCTGTCCAGATAAATGTTACTGACTTGCTTACATTGTTTTGACCATGAAAGCTTGCAATGATTGTGTTACTGAAATATATGATACAGAGAATATCTACAGTGCAACTATGGCAATAAAAATCAGGCATTTGAGTATTGCTTATGATTAGCTTCTTGATGAGTTTCCGGTGTATTGATCTGGTGCAATTCACTTGTTTCTTGAATTTATAAACCAACTCACTATGGAACTTCTGAAAAGCTTCTGATCCAATTATCACTGGCAGCTTGCTGATTGCAGGAGTGATGCTTTGTTTTTAGTGCATATGCAAATTCTGAAAGACATTAGCAAGCAAGGTTTTTTCCTAGGACCTTCCAAATTAAAGGTAATCAAGTAGTTTTTAAAATAGGGGAGAAAGTGTTTGTTTAAAAGCAGTAGGACAAAA
Organism: Hafferia zeledoni; assembly: GCA_035583235.1. Classification (NCBI taxonomy): domain Eukaryota; kingdom Metazoa; phylum Chordata; class Aves; order Passeriformes; family Thamnophilidae; genus Hafferia; species Hafferia zeledoni. Next base: position 39,050,096 of record JAWWEV010000043.1, read on the forward strand.
TACTGGGAAAAAAAAAGATTCAAGTGGAACAAGCATGTGAGAGACTATGTTAAACTCATGAGACAGATTCTTTTGCAGAAAGGATTCCTAGGTTACTAAATACATCTTTATGTGGAAAATGGAATACAGGAAATTTACCTCAGTTCTTGAGTTCAAATACATACATTTGTATAGATAGATAAAAACGTTCAGAAGAACAAGCACTGTATCCTGGTGTTTTTGAACTTGCTGATAGCCCCAGATGCAGATGTGGATTTGGACATTTTGCTTGTGTACATACTGCGAGCTGTCTTACACCTTTTGCTCATCTCAGAGATCGGCCTTGTCAGATTCTTCCTGTGTGTTTTTTGTTTATGTAGGGCTAGCACGGGTACATCTGTGAGAACTCCTAAAGGTCCACTAAATAATTAGGGGATTGATTTTAATATCTTCAGTTAAGTCATGTAGGCTCTCAATTAACTACTTAATGAAAAAAAGAGATAGTTGCAATGTTCTTTCTATTGGTTATAAAAATTATTTTCTTATGAAGAAGAGAAACAGTCTGGATGCTCTTTTATGCATTATTGTGGTGGCAGAAGAGACCACTGTAAACAAGAGAAACAGGCTTTGGTTCTGAAAGTCGCTTTGCATACTGAGCTATGCAGTGGTCTTTTTTCACCTGCATTTTCCTGAGATGAAAGAGTGAGGAACAATAATTTGTGGGCTACACTTAAATCCTGCAATACTCCATTTGTCTCTCTCCTCACTGATGGCAACAATCTTTGTTGTTACATCTTTATAATATGAAAATATCCTGTGAAATCTTTGGAAGTTCAATATCCTTAAGTGAAAAATCCCTGTTACTTATTTTGACCTTGTTCTGTTGTCTGGAAGGCTTAAAAGGATGTGTGGACGTCACTGTAAGCTATATTTAATTAAGTGCTGACATGCTGTTTTTAAATCTTGCATCTATATTCCCAGCATTGTAGAGGTAACCAGAGTTAATAAGTATGTTCAAGATTTCTGAAACAGAAATATATTCTAGGAGAAGAATATCTCATGTTTGCTGATTGGATAGTTGATGACTTTTTTGATGTTAAGTAATATGGATCAATATGTGAGGTGAATTGTCTGGTGTAAGGTCTCTACACAAGCTAGAAATCTTTGCTTTCTAACTTCACTCGGATTTACCCACACAGAATAGATCTTCTAGGCAAAGCTGAGACAGACAAGCACAACACAGGACTGTACCTTCTCAGCTCAACTGTTATGTGGATCACTAACTCTGTAGTATATAATAGTCCTCTAGTTAGGGTCACTTTTAGTTTTACAGTACATGAAACAGTAAACTATCAGTTGTTTTTACTGAAGACTTTGTAGACCAAATTCTTACTTGTATGTGTAGGAATGTGAGAAATCTCTGCATTGCTGCTAAGAGCTTGTCCTTGCAGTGTCAGTGTATGTCATACCATGTGCATTACCATATGCACAGGGGTATTCATAAATGAAAGCCTACATGCTATGTGAGTATACCTGTATAGATAGTAATTTCAGTTTTCTCCCTCATATGTATGGCTATTTCTTATATTTTTAAAGTGTATTTAATAATTCATAATTTTGAGGTGTTCTATCCATTACTTAAAAATATTGATTTGATTTTTTATTATTTTAGAATCTTAATTTATTAATAATAAGATATTTCTTTTTAAGATCTGTTGCTTTTTAGTAAAGAAATTTTGGAGGCAGCAGACACATACCTGTTCAGATTGAATGGTCACTAAATGTGTGAAATTTGGAAAAGAAAGAAATTGAACTGTTTTCTAGGCTGTTTTTAAAACTTATATGATTTACCTAGTGTTGGATAATATTGAAACCCCATCTCCATTGTTATTTCATCTCCGTATGCTGAATATAGTTCTGGTATGCAGTTTGGGGAACTTTGGTGGCTTCAGGATCTTTACAAATAATTGAACAAAGACCTCCAGTTACGAATGACTGTCGCTAGAAAAATAGAAACAAAATAATTAAAAGAGAAAATTTTTTTTTGTTTATTTTTTAAGTTTAATTCTGTTACACAAGAATTCCATTTTCCAGCTTGTCTGAAAAAACCCCAGTCATTTCCCGCTAAATTCCTGTAATTTAAGGCAGAGGACCATTGTGGTTGACTTCATCTTCTGAATAAGAAAGAGCAGAAACTTCACCCAGCAGAAGAACTGCACATTTATAGACTCAAGTATTAGCTTGCATATTAAATTGCTATAGTCTAATTAATGTTTAAGCACCTAATAGATGTTAATTAGATTCTTCGGTCTAAGGGGATTAACTCAGCACCACCACACTAGTTAAGCAGAAGAGGAAAGCAGTGTGAGAAAAACTGCATGTATTTGGATATAATAAAAAAACATAGATAGTTTTATAGTGACTGTTTTTGACCACTGATGATGTGCTGGACCACACTGAAATTGTTGCATGAATTGTCAGAAGAGAATCACTGCAATGAAGAGGTTTCCATTCTAGCAGGTGTAGAGCAAGACAAGAAGGAATGGAGAGTAAAGTGCTGAGTCCTTCAGCATTTTCTCTCTTGTAGTTGTCTTACAGTGATGTTTTATCTTCATAAATGCATGTGAATGCATGGCGATCAATGTGGTTATTGTCATTATAAAGGCACCTCTGTTGGTGCCTTAGAAAACTGTTGGTTTTGGAAACTAAAAAGAGTAGAAATCCTATTTCTTTAACAGTGAATATTCAAGAAAAATCAGAGTTAATATTTGATTGACCTACATGTCTGCTGTGTATTTTTTTTGCTCTTAGTGAGAACATTATTAAACAGAAATAGTATATTTCCCGTTTTTCCTTCTCTGAGATGCCACCAACTGAGGCTTCACACAGTGTTCATGACATCAGCGTCATCTTTTTGAGGATTAAAAATGGGAAGAAAAGGAATGCGTCTGTACACAGGAATAAAATGATGTTTACAAAGAGAATAGTATGTAAGTTTTCTTCTGCTCAGAAGACTGTCTTAACAGTGAATATTCATAAATTTGTAGTCAGATTTCCTAAATGCTTGCCTAATGATCGCTTTCAGGTTAGGAAGTATCAGTATGCTGTTTAGCTGTGAGGAAGGAACATGTCATCCCCTTTACCTCTGGACAACCACTACTGAATGTAAACTGTGCTGACTTCATACCCTCACTACTTTAAGTGCTTTCTTTGTTCATTATTAAATTACTTAGGCAACAGCTTGTCGTTTTAACAATTACTATGGAAACTACCTGCCCTCAGTTTTTACATGCTGTTACACCATTATCAGGAATGTGAAAACAGTAATGGAATTCTTTTGAATACAAGTGTATTTTTTGGTTGTTTCTTTGCTTCTTCAAATAACCTATCCTGGGTTGTCTTTCTCCAACACATGAAAAACTACATCTATACAGAAGTTACTTGAAGTCTCACAGCCCACTATGCATTGCTCTTGTTAATATGATTTCAAGCTGCAAGCAAATGGGCAGCATAAAGAAAAGGGGTAGCTACTACTTGTGGTCCTGTGATGTCAGGAAAAAGGCAGCGTTTTAGTTCCAGTGTTTGGGACTTTGAACTGGAGCTAGGGTAAGGAAGAGGATACTGACACTTGTCAAGGAACTGTGCATTAAGGGCCTCATTTGAGTTGCCTGGGACAGAGAAGGAGCTATTGCCTCACACAGAGCTGTAGCAACACATTGCTGTGAGCCTGGAGCTTTCCTTGCAATACTCACTGAGTATTGCAATACCAACAGCAGCAGGTTTAAAATTACTCTCTTTTGGCACAATTCTTGGAGACATGCAGCCTTTCCTGCTGTTTTTGTCAGCCAGTATCATCAGTTTACAAAGCAAGCGCTGTCTCTGAAGTCTGGCAGTTTTGTGACCCTTCTGCTGTCACTCATACTTGTATTTGTGGAGCAAATTCACTAGGACATGCCATTTCAAGTCTTTAGTGGAGGTTTGGCAGCAGGATCACCAGCAAAAGGATGAGTGCCTCTGTGAATGTGTTCTTTTGAATCCTATTCTGTCTGGATTTTTTGTGTTCTTTGGCATCAGAAGTTTTTAGTGGCAATGAGTTCCATGTATAACATTTCCTATGCAGAGAGAATTTCCTTGTAATTTTGAATTTAGCTTTAACTGAAGAACCCTTTGTTGTTAGGGGTCAGACAGAAAGGGAATTGATGTACTATTACTGGTCCTCTGTTGGATATTTTATTATAACTCTTCTTATATGTTTTTTCCCTCTAGTAATCCGTCCCAATGGTTTCTCACTTTTTCCATACGAGAACTTTTCTATCCCCTTGAACATTCTTGCTGCCTCTGAATCTTCTTTCATAAGCATGTATGAAATCATAATCATGCACACATTCTGCCTCAGGATGTCTACTCAGCTGTTAGACATCTCATAAATTACATGCTAAATCTAGGTGTTTCCAGAAAGATGTTCCTATCTGTTTGTGTATCTCAGACACCTGGTGTAGGTCATTAAAAGAAAGTCTTTTCTACATGAATCTTCATAGCTCATATAAGAAGTGTCTGTCCCTACTTTTATTTTTTAAATTATGTGAGACAGATCACTCTCTTTCTGAGTGCCCTGTTCCTGTTTACCATGCTCTCAGTTCCTGCCAACTGCAGATACTATTGCCCATAACTTTTAAAATCAATTTTCATCTCCAGTGTTGATGCAAATGCTGAATAGCAACAGGTCTTGAACTGATCCCTGCAGAAATCCAGTGGAAGCATCTCATATGCTCATAGTCCCCAAACTGACTCAGCAGTCTGTCAGTATATTCTGAATTCAGGTACCCTGTGTTTTACTGTTTATATTGCTAACTTTTAAAAATCAAAATTGTGTATGGTAATAAGCCTCTCACGGCATCTTGCAGTACTTCTTAAAATTTTTGTATAATAAATGAGAACTCTCTCTGGCAATTTTGTTTGTAGGTTTTTTGGGCTCTGAAATTAATTTACACTGTCTCAGATTTGGTTTGCCTATGTCAGTTTTTGTTTATGCATTTGCTAAACTATGAACAGCTGCCAAGGCACCAGGGAAGTTTTTCTGCAGAATCAGTAACAATATTTTACAGCTGGGCCAGATTTTTTTTCCCTAAATGAGTATTTTAAATGTTGCCTTATTCTTTATATATTATATCCTATCAAATTTCAGGTGAATTTTCTGTTCCTCCTACTGTTTCTGTTTTATTTGGTTTTCTCCTAGATCTGAGACTGGTAACTTCAAACCTAAGCTGCTGTAGCTTACCTGTGACATAAATGTCGACCTGTCAGAGTCCTGCATGCCTGTACATGCACTCCTGAAGGCTTAACTGCTTGTGTGGAAGATACTCTTTGGCTCAGGCTTTCAGGCTTGCTGGAAATGTGAGGCATAGACATGTCTGTGACATAGCTTGGAAAAGGATCAGGTGTGAAATGAGACCTGGGAGGGACTGGGTGTGCTCAGGGTCAGACACAGCCCTTCTATGGGCTCTGGACATTTCCATGTATTTAAAGGTAACAGCCTACTTTATCACTGGCAGACTAACCAATTTCAGATTGCTCCACAGCTAGATTTTTTGATATCCAAGATGATTGATACTGGTTCCATTACATAATTAGTTAATGAGAAGTTTTTGGAAATTTGGAATTTTTCAGAATCTGAGACCATTTGTCTTAAAATTAGTGATGTGGGCTTGAACTCCTAACCACGTGGCTACAGATCTGCAGGTGTAGTGAACATTACAGGGAGAGGATGTCAACTTGAATGAATAGGTTCATGTACAAATACTGGCAAACAAATGAAAGTTGTGATGAAGAAGTCTGATAGGGTTATGCTTCAAGATAGTCTGGCAAAACTTTTCTTTGGGAACTATGTGTTATGTGACAGCAGAAAGGACATAACTCACTTTTCCAGCAAGCAAATAGCATCACATTGCATTTCTTTTGGGTAATTTAGGATAGGCTATTTGGCATTGGTTATACTACTCTCTCCTACTTTGGCTAGGAACTGGGATTTTTTTTGTTTATTTTCATCTGTTTATCATTGCCTGCTCCATCCTTAAAAGCTTTTCAATTGCGTGTTCTGTTTTGTCTTGGATTTTAAAATCTTTCATGGTGAACACTCCCCTCACCTCCAGCAGTATCTCACCATAGGGCTGCAAAACCAACGGTACGTATCCAGCCTCGCCTGTCCTGTGCAATTTGAATCTGGTGGATGGTTCATTGGTCCCCTTGCCAGTCTTCAGGCACAGCTGGATGCAGAGCAAGCTTGGGGAAGACAGCAACGGGCAGGGCAGATGGGAGAGCAGGAAAGGGATGAATTCCTTTGAGCCTGCATCACAGTCAGCATGCTGCTTATATTCAGATGGGGCAACTAGTTTGATTAATGTGTGTTTTTATAAAGACATCTACTGTGCTACCTCATTATCAAAATGAGATGAATTTTGTAAATTCTTTCAAGATATTCAAATGCCTCTGTTGCCTTTGCATTTTGGTAAAATGAAAAGTATTAATTAGTTTCATATGCATTTTTTTCCCCAACAATCCGATTATCTATTCCAAATTTGCATTTACACAAGGATGGTGAAGGTATAAATTTGTCTTGTGACTGGTGAACTGCTGATAGGATGATGACATTTCAGTAGTGAAACTATTTCTGCATTTGTGGCTTCTGTAAAGCATTGACAAAGCTGTGTTTGCCGTATGAGAAGTGTATGTGTCTCCTGAGTTGCATGCTCTGTCAAAGTTCATCTTCCAAGTGTGGCCTTTCAAGTGAAAAGGTTATGGTAATACCTGTAGAGCTAAAACTCATTCTACATTAACATAGTCTTCTAATAATTTTGGAATATGTGTGGAAGAGTTCATGCACTTCACTAATACAGTAAGTTTGAGACTATATACACCTGTGCTCAGTGCTTTTCATATTTTCACCACCACAGCAAAGTATTCTTGATTATTTTTTATTAGGATTACTTACCATTAAACAATTTATCGTAAATTATTACTTCTGTTTACAATTCTTTTGACTATGTTCCTTAGTTCAAGACAATATTTAGTTTTTAAAAAAACCAAAAACCAAACCCAAACCAGACTACACTCTAGTAACACACTAAAACAGAGAGGGGCTCTTCAGCATTTCTCCAGTCTTCATGTGGGGTAGGAGCATGAAGGTTCCAAGAAGCCAATTATAAGCAGCCAAGTGGAAATTTTTCTGGATTTGAGAGAAATTTCTAGGTAAGAAAAAGCTACCTGGGCACAGGAATGTAGCTGCAGTGCCACTGTGTCCAGAGACTCCTCATTCAGAGGGACTGTGGATGTTTCCCAGATTCCTTCTCAGTCAGGATAGAAGTAGATGTAGATGACTCCCTCTGCTGCCACTGCAATAACAGCACTTTTTGTCTCCTAATTTGCATATCTATTTGTCCTAATTTTCTTAGGAACTAGTATGTGCTGTGTTGTATTCATGTAAGAGATTGTGTCCAAATTTTGTGAATTTATTTCTACAACTGAATACACTAACAGTATGGTTATCTTTAACAAAGCTTTCTTTAAAGTCTTACTTCAAATTACTTCTGTTGCTGTGCTACCACTGCTGTTATGTGTGCAAGCCTTGAACTGTCAAGGAATTATGATGTATTTTTATCCTGTGACATTTTAAATTATTCTCTCCGTAGGGGAAGCCTGTGGGAACGCCAGATGCTGGTGCCTATTTCCGTGTGCTAGCAGAGCATGAAGTAACTGCCGCCTTTACTTCACCAACTGCAATTAGAGCAATCCGTCAGCAGGACCCTGAGGCAGCCTTGGGAAAGCAATACTCTTTGAAAAGGTGAACTAAGGATACTCTGGAGCAGTTTCTTCCAGAAACAGGCTGGATGAACTAAGAATAACAGAGTATCTGCCCACCTCTGTAGAGTGGCATTTTAATACATTCTTGAACATTTAGCAAATATATTTGCTTGTAAATTTATCTTGATAGTTCAGAGATGAAAGCTGTTAAAAAGTCTGTAACTCTAAGAGCTTTTACTGAGTTAGGATTTCTCATCCATCCTTAAATTTACTCTGCTGTGTTTATATCCTGTAACACAGGATTACATTATTCTGTACAGTTTGCCCACATGACCCCTCATTTTTTTGAGTGCACAGGATCTTTAGTGTGCTAGTCAATGCTTTGGTTGTCCCCTGCCATAACTTTGTTATTTTTGTGATTATGTACTCCAAAGACTGAACTATTTGCTATCTCACACTGGTCTTAAGGTCTTTATCACTGTACTATCAGCGTGCTTCAAAATCATGACTGAGTTCATCCTCACAAATCCCCTGTGAGATGAAAGAGTGGTATCATCTGTATTTTTCTGAGGCATGGAGAGATTAAGGTCAAAGTCTTTTGTTAGTTTTGAATATCTAATCTGAGCCACTGAAATACCACTGTTTCAGAGTTCTTAGCATCATATGGTTAAAATGTGTTATTGCCATTATATTATTAAAATGCCTCTCACAGTAACTTGGATCTGTGTATGTTTAGTATTTCTACAGACCAGGTTTCTTTATCTTATCATAAACATTCTAAAATGGAAAAATACATGAGTTTGGACCATGCCTAATCTTGAAGTTGAATAATTGACTCAGCATCAAACCAGGACTGTGTAAGACTGTATAGGGAGTATTCAGTCACAAGAACATCTGTTATCAGCCTTGACCAAAGAGAAGGGGAAGATGCAAAGCCAAGTAGCTTCATTACATCTCCACATTCTTAATTGCTCAGGAAAATTTATTATTAGTAAGCTGTATGTATTCCTGAGGTATCCATTACAAGTTTATCATTACTTTCTTCCATCTGTTTTGAGTGCTATCATCAATCCTTACCCCTCCTTGAAACAGGAAACAAGTTCATTTGAGACACTATTCTCCTATGATGTTTGTTGACAAGAGAGTGATTCAGATGCTAGAAAATTTAATTGCTGTTCCTTGGCAGTTTTTAGGTAATGGCTGAAATTACTTAGTCTGTCTTTAGAGTATTCATTTAATGGGATCTGCTAGCCTGCTTTGTAAGTCATCAGATTTTCTGACCAAATGAAAATTCCAGATAAAAGATTCCTTGCTGAAATCAGTTGCCCAGATAAAAAGAGGTATTTCATTATTTCTATTCAATGGGTATTGAATGAGCTTCTCCATTTGTCTGCAGATTTAGGGGTCTCATAATTCACTCATCTTTGGACCATGTCGCTCACTGGGACATGATGTCTCTCTATGAAACCCTCTTAACAGAGCATTTACTATCTAGTAGGTGCAGTTGCTAAGAAGGTCCAGCAGGTGGTTAAAATTTCCATTCTAGGAAAATATGGTCTGGTTGTTACTTGGACGGACTTCTCTATTCAAGATCAAGGGAATTCTCTCTGAAACAGTTTGAAATCAGTCTTACTTTTAGTTCATTTACTTGATATATGATCCTTTCTTCTTTCTGGTGAAGAATCTTAGAAATGAGATGTCTTTCTGCTACCTGGGCTAAAGTTGATCCTTATGTTAGAGACTCCACTTCCAAGAATGCAGTCCTGGTAGCGTTTTCCACCCTGGTACATTTCTTTCCTGAGAAACTATGTTAATAAAATGGTAAAGGTCAATGTCTCTTCTAAAAGATATGTTAAAATAGACAGTTACTGACAAGGAAAAGAGTTGATAGGCAATACGAGCTTCCTGTATGCAAGATAGTACTTCATTTACAGGAGTAAATTGAAGTATAAAAAGTTTTATGTTCTTTTGAAGTGATATAAGTTAAATACACTTCTATTAAGAACTGATAATTCTGACATCACTGGCCTCTGCACAAAATTATATGAGGTTTCCATAGGTTCTAGTGAGTATTCTTTAAATTCCTTGGGGCTGTTGGAGTAAAATCTTGAAAATTTTTTGTTTTTAACACAAAATATCACTTATGTCTTCAACACAGCTCACACTTAATAGCAAAAGACATGTTTAATATATAATAGTGTAGGACACAAGCCTTATTCAACCACATATTTGTAGAGGATCTTAAGACACAGCTTTTGATAACATCCAGTGCTGCTGAGCAGGCTGTCTGATCATATTGCTGCTGCCTGTTCTGTTTGAAAAGTAAGTAACATCCAAATTCCATGAACCTTACCTACCTGAGCATATTCTTTTCAGCTCATTGAATCCATTCTCATCTTCATGAGGTAGCTCTGTAACATGAAGCCGTTAACTCTTTCTGTATTTAGAATCACACTTCCTCTTATAATTGACTTAATTGTTATGAGCTGGTTTGCTCCAATTTCCAAATGATTGGCAACTGACTCTGCATGAAATGGGGCAACAACTCAGCGGATTAGATTAATGTAGAAGTAATAATTTGCCTTTTGTGTCCCATAGTCTACTTTGGTTTCTCAACTTTTGGTCTATTGAGAATGTTCTGCCATTTAATATCATGAGGATTTAAAGATTCTGGCTCGTTCATCTGATACCAGGTATTAATGCACTTACTTTAGAAAGAAATATGAGACTGCATAAATACTGTGTAGAAATAATGAATATAAAGTAGATGAGAAATTCCTGTTATCTCTCCATAAAACTGGAACAAGAGGATGTGAAATTGAAGTAGCAAATTGAAAACTGTTAGAAGGAAATATTTTCTCGTAGAATTTATGTTTCACACATGCTGCTAGAAAATATGTGATTAAGACACAGAATTTAGGACAATTGAAGAAGTACATTTTGCAGTTCTGCATGCTGCCCCCTACTCTGCTGTAGATCATATATGGCTGTTCCTGTTGGAGTCCTGAGCTCTGCTCATGAAGAGCCTTTGTGGAGCTCTCCCTCACCACACTCTGAGAAGGAGCTGAGCTGCAGTTGTCTTCAGTGTCTCTCTTGGCTGTCTCACCCAAACCACCAGTGCTTGGATACTCATGACCAAGGTAAAATCTCTTCAGGCAGGGAAATGAACAAACGCATCAATCGACAAAAAAGCAGAAGGATCTGAAAATACTATTTTTATATTTTATATGTTTAAATCTATCTATCTATCTATCTATCTATCTATCTATCTATCTATCTATCTATCTATCTATCTATCTATCTATGTCTGTAGGCTCCAGGTGCATTAAAATCTAGTGAGAGTTCTTTATTGCCAGTTTATTTTAAGAAGTGCAAATGAACCTTTGTTTACATGATGCAGAATAGTCTTTCTTTGCTGGAAAAAAAAATGCCTTAAAATGCTGTGTGCATTCCAGAATTAAAAAAACCCCAAACTTCCATGATCTTTTGATTTGAAAAAGTGAAGCTCAGATATTACCCATGTGAATATTCTTGCTTTTGGGAAATGGTTTGAAGATGTGGTTTCTTTTGTGCTTGGAGTGACATGCTGTGTTGAACAATTTAGATTGTGCCAAGACCATTAGGGACATTGATCTGCCCTCTGTATCAGGTAATACTTCAAGTCCACTCTGCTGGACTCCTGGATAGGGCCCAAAAGCCGGAGTGTGCTGAATTTCATGTTAGAAATGTAGGTTTTTAGAATAGTTGATGACATATTTGTTTAACACAAGGGTTTCCTCCAAATTAAATGCATTGCAGTGGTGGGCAATTGCAGCAACAGGTGCACTGATATGCTTTGAAGATTTAAGTGGACTACTGAAAAAATATTCAGTGGGATATTTTATAACTATTGCCATTCCTTGTCTTGCTATATTTTTTGGTAGAGAAAATAATTCCATAGTTCTTATGTTTTGTTATGCTTATGGCACTTTGCTCTTACACTCTTTTTGATGGTTTGTGCTGTAAATTTTTCAAAGAACTGATTCTTCTTCTTACAACATAAAGTTATCTTGAGCCTGCACATTATTAAATCTGATTATTAAAGCTGTCAATTCAGAAGAGAGGAATTCTGGTTTTGGCTCAGGGGATAAGAAGGTATCTTAGCATTTTTGGCAAGTCCTATAAGTTCCTAGTGTTTTAATAGTCCTATTTTAAAACAAGGACACTTAATGGAATTTTTCAGTGCTTTGCAAACTTGTCATGGGTTTAGCCAGGTGGGCTAAATTTAAGCTTTAAAGTTTAGATTAGGCCTGAAATTGTCAGGTGACTTGAGCTAGGCTGAGCTAGCTGACAGCTGACCTCTTTTAGCCAATGATATTGTATTCCATACCATGATACATCATCTCAAA
>JAWWEV010000043.1:39062359-39072896 GCA_035583235.1 Hafferia zeledoni
ATTAATTGAGAAGTGGGAAGATATTTCTTGTTATACATAACTTGTGTAAGTGTGTGTTATATTTTAGTTTTAATTTTTTCTGTATAAATACATACAGTTAGTTTTAAGCATAAACCTGGGTTTTAGAGTGTTTTTTTTCCCTCTCCCTCTTTCTTTCTCCTTTAGCTGGTTGAGGGGGAGGGAAGAACCCTTTTCACTCTGTCTCAGACAGCTGGCATTTTGCCAGCTCAACTCAAGACAAAACTCAATGAATTAATTCATTTAATTTTTAAATCATAGCTGTAATGTTGTTTTTTTAACATGTCTAAGGACAGAATTTTCCATATAACGTAAATTGAGCAGAGCTCAACAGGAGTGCCCTGCATATGAATGAGTCTTAAAAAGATCTCATAAAGTACATATTTGCGGTTATTACTTAAACAACGGTTTTTTTTCTTCTATCATAAACTTTTATCTGTGTAACAACTTCTAGTTAGCTATTGACTGTAATTTTCGACAATGTCTTGTGCTTTATAATTAAAAGCATTCAGGTGCAAGATATTGATTGGGGTCACAGTGATTACAATCAATATCTTACAGTGTGCTCAGAAAGCAGTTTACCAAAATGGTGTTGAATATTTATGAGTACAGAAAACTTTCCTTATTTGATAGGAAAACTGCTTATACATGTGACCTCCTGCCTCCTATTCCGAGTAACAAGCCACTCCAAGCTCTCCTGGAGTGTCAGAAAGAAGGGTTGGCTAAAATGCTGTTCTGAAATTAAGTTGAATTCCTTCATCTGCATGTTCAAGTTCAACATGATAATATTTTGACTTTCATAAGTTTTTAACTAGATGTGCAGTAAGTTGGCTTTCCTATATTGAAGTTATTGTTATGGCTTCCTCTATGTGTTGCTGCTACTTAGTTCACAAATAGGAGCATTTTGGATTTTTATCTAGCTGGTCCCTATGTTGGTGATTAGTTCCTGATATTTTGCTTGTGGAAGTTGTTTTCCCTCTAACTATGGATCTGTAAATGGACCTAAAAGACAAAAAACTCATAAAATTTTTTTATGTGTCGGCCAATCGTCACTGTTAGTTTAGAGCATATGGCTTGTTATGCTTATGATGTTTCATAACATTTTACTTATGTTGTTTCTAGATGTTGCTTTAATCTGTATGTTCTCCTGCCATGCATCTACACAGCAAGGTCACTAATCCTCTGTGAAAGGCTGCCTTTTGTGCTATCAGCATGTGCCTGTCCTCTGGAGAAGAATGGAGTGTGAATATTTAAAGTATCTCTTCAGTTTGGGCAGCCTTGTTGTGGGATGTCTGTGGTCTCTATAGAAGTCAATCTGTAAATTTTCTCTTAGAGGTACTGCCAGTTCTGTGGTCAGACAGGCTGAGCTGTGCATTTCTCTTTCTCATTTTGGACACCCTTGGGTTACTTGCTCTGATTTTTCTCATAATTTCCTAATTTGATTTCTGGATTTTATTTCCATGGAAAGATGAATCTCATAGGGTTTTTTTCCTAAATTACATGACTCTGAAGGAAAATTTGTTTCATATCTAAGAATTCTCTCCCTTTGTGGCCAGAAGTCTATGGGTTTTACAAAGTCAGTGCAGTTTGTGTCCACTTCTGAAGGACAAGAGTCAGGTCCTCTGTTCAACAGTTGTCTTTATTCAGAATGGACTGAGGGAAGACAGGAAGTGAAACAAAATGACAGTGACATTGATCTGACTGTGGGAGAGGGTACTGCAATCCTAAAAAGGGAACATTTTTGAAAAGTATTTTTAATTCCAGCGTCTGATGTTGGGTCACATGAAGCTCCATTGATATAACTAGGTGTTTTGTCATCTTGGAAGCTTAAGGGATTGAGGCAGTACTTGGCAGAGTGTCTACTGTTTCTCCAGTGTTTGTGAAATGTGTAGAGTGTGTATACCTGTACACTTTCAGTTGAAGAAGGAGTTTCCTTGCTAGTAAACAGAGTTCTTCTGATGTGGAGTCTGAATCTCTGTTTGCCTCTTGTCTTTTTTTTTTGTCATATGCTGTAGAGGGAGAATGTGGGAGAGGGAAGCAAGTTCTTTGGCCTGTAGCCATTTGGTATGTGCAAGGCAGCTCTGCGGTCAGAATACATATTATACCTTGTGGCAGGATTGCCCTTGGTGGTTACAAAGAGGCATTAATGTGGTTGAAGTGTTTCAGATTGCCATACCAGCCTTCCGGGGAAGGAGGTGCAGTTTTCTGTTGTGATTTATCTGTAAAATGAAAGGAGAAATGTTGTATCTTAAATTTCCCTCTGGTTTAGTTATTACTTCCCAAATAGATGATTTTGGTTTCAAAATCTTGCTTAAATAGGAACACGTTTAAGTGTGCAGCAAAATTAGCAATATCCAAAACTTTAAGACATTCTTGATATGCTTTTTCTGAGATGCAGAAAAATTCACCTGAAGTTATATAGTCATAACTTTAACTGCTATTGTCTTAAACAGTAGCTTAATGGTGCTATACTGTGTCTTAGTCATGTGTCATGTTGCTCTGGGGCCTTGGACTTTGTTTCATTTTGGTTTTCATTTGATTTTTGTTAGGTGAAAAGTAAACCTTACCCTTTTGAGTCTCTTAAAGATAAATTGTTCTCTAAAGTTGCCTCTTATTCTTTGTGTACTACAGAAAACTAGTTCAGCATAGACATGTTTTTTGGATAGTAAGAGCCAATATAAATAGCGTGTTCCCTGCGGGAATCATGTTGTCAACAACCCAGACAAAACTAGTAGTGCACTAATGTGAAAGTACTGAATATAAATCAGCAGTTCATCTAATTATAGTTGGATGGGCATATTCATCTGTACATCATGAACATGAATTAAAAGTTTTGTGTTTCTGTTTGAAGAGGATTGCTTATTTCTTTCTTGAAGTTGTAGGGACAAGATCATAATGATTCTTATATTTCGTGTCTTCATATTAGGTGATGGTGTCTGGCCAGTGCTGTGAGTATCCATGACTACAGAACAGAGTAGTTCAGTTGGAAGGGACTTAAAGCAGTAATTTAGTCCAGCTGCCTGACCACTTGAGGGATGACCAAAAGCTGAAACATATTACTAAGGATATTGTCCAAATTCCTCTTAAACACTGCCTTGCATGGGGCATCGACCACCTATCTAGGAAGCTGGTTCCAGTTTTGCAAACACGTAGAACCCGGTCTGTTGGGACTGTCTGGCATTGTACCTCTTCTCTGCCAAAGTCTGCTGTCAAATGAACTGAAGTCTTGTATGGTGATCAGAGGCCCAAGGCTGCTAAGTGTTTTTCTGATTGTCATTAACTAGTAAGATTAGTTTATTTTGATTTTAATTGATGTATATATAACCTGCTTCACCACAGGAAGATGGCTTTATCCTATTGTTTCCCCACAACTCATTTCCAAATGCCTATAAAAAGATGAGTCAACAGTTCAAAAAATACTAGTATCTGTTTAAGTGTAACATTATTAGCAACATAAAACTAAGAGTTATGCTACAAGTATTTCATTTTAGTTCTGTGTATTTCTTTACCAATTTTTCTGATAAATTTTTCTGACTCTTTTTTGCTATTTCATTCCTGTGTGTTTATCTACCTAGTTCCTGTGTACAGAGCATTTAATTATTTTTAATTTTGACTGACAGTTGTTTGCCTCTGGTCTCCCAATGTCTTCGCATTCAGAAAATAAAGCTTCTTTTACATGATGAAGTATTAAATAAATTAATACTGGAAATATTCTAATAGTTTCTTAGTAGGAGGGAGCACTGAAAGACTGAGAGTCCTCTTTTTCCTTTGCCTGGAACAGTGACCAGAGACATTAATTGTATCTATTACCTTGTTTTTATTTGCACATCCAGATCAAGATGTATGCTTTATTTATTTTTATTTAAAGGTTCAGAACATTATTTGTAGCTGGTGAGCACTGTGATGTGGACACACTAGAATGGTCAAAAAAAGTCTTCAAGGTACCTGTCTTGGACCACTGGTGGCAAACTGGTGAGTGTTCTACAATACTGTTTGTAAAATACAGTGAGGAGAGATTTTCAGACTTGTTTCCTGAGTCTGCAGGTAGAACTGTTATCTCTTTCCATGAACCTTTAAATAGGCAGGATCAAGTGTGAAAATAAAAATTCAAGCAGGAAGAATTTTTTTGGAATTGTTCTGAAAAGTTACTTCAGGATACATTCAGAACACAGCATTTTAAAAAGCTATATATAGAAAAAGGTATTTTCTGTAACTGTGTTTAAAAAAAAAAGGTTTGCATCAGTATTTTTCCAGGTGTATTTTTATGTTATTTGCATGTGTGACTGTTTTGTGATAGAAAATTTGCTATTTAAGGTTTTACCTTAAGTTTTTGCACACATATTTTGTGTAATTAAAAGTGAATAATCTGCAGCACAGAGTGCACTCCTTGGTCTTCAATATTGTTCTGTATGGGTGTCATCCAGCCTCTAGTGTTTATTTTAGAGTGTATTGCATTTATTTCACTGGAGGAGGATTAGGTACTTAGACTGCAATGAAGGAATCAGAGTACCAATCTGCATGTAACTTTGCAAAAATCCCAGTTGAATTCTGGATTAAGGCTTGATCAAATGTATCTCTTTATAAATATGTTTTCATGTATTTTTAAATTTCAGTATTATAAGATAAGATTCAGATTTTGCTTCTTACACACATTATTGCTATTCAAACTAAAGGAAATGTAGTACAGCAGCTCCGTCCTTTCTTCCCTCCTTCCCTCCCTTCCAATACCTGTTTTATTTTCTGTGGATCATTGTTTTGAGTCTGTGGTGTCTCTCTCTCTCTCTCTCTGAAGTTCCCCCATGATGGGTTAGCTTATGCTTTCCTTCCTTTTCTCAGTCATTAACAAGGGAATAGAAATTACCCCATCATACAAGAAAAAAGAAATAAACTGCTACATCACTTCTGACATTTTCAAAAAATGTAAGATTTCCATTTCTTCATAGTAAGTGTAGGATATAACGAGTTTTTTTCTCCTGGTATTTTTAAATAAAAACATTTTGAGACTCTCTCTTTAGGGAAATAGGAAAATTCAGATGAAACAGAACTGAAGCCTAAAATTCAGTGATAAAATTTGAGTTGCATAAAGTCTCTGTCAAGAGACATGTTTCCATGTTTCTTGGTTGTGTATTATGGAAATCAAAGTTACAGAGTGTACAAGTATAGTAGGTTCTAACTGGAGTTAGCACTATTGCCGTGAGTACCAGCAGGCAGAACTATGAAAAGATTGTGCACATTTTCATGGAAATAGGCTACCTTATCCAGTAAGGAATGAGTGTCTGCAGCAGGCATTAGGACTAAAGTCACACAGTGCTTGATGCATTATGGCTGTTGAAAAAAAAGGTTTTATTATGTGCACATTGTACTGGGATCTGTATTACAATTAATAATGTACTGTATTGCTTTTAAAATTTTCTTCTTATTTATCTGTGTCTAAAATATGCAAATGCTATGTTGGTAATATTTTTATTAGGACATAATACTTTTATTAAGTAATTAAACCTAGGAGTAATGGTTATACAGATCTTTCATTAGGACTATACAAACAAAAAACTGTATAATTGAATTCAGTATAAAAATATGAATCGTGGTTAAGTGTACTCACTGTAATATATTTCAATGGACTACTTCCTACTACAGTCATGTACAGGGAAGGGTTTGCTAGTGTGGTGTCAAAGCAGCATGACATGGTCCTCAGTCTTCAGATTCCATTGTGTTGTCTTGGCAGCATTGTGCAGAATCTCCTTCACGTGAATGTGCAGAAAGATGGATTTTGCAACTGAATTCTGTTAGCTGATCTTTCCAGGTTTATACTACAGAACTGTTCTTTAGGTGAATTACCTGGTCAGACCAGACCTCCATCTCCCCTCAACAGACAATTGGACTCCAGATTTTTTTCTTCAGTCATCTTCTGCTTTACCCCATGCAAACCTGTGCAGATAAGTCTAGTGCATTTGTTTAATATTGTGAAATTTTTGGACCCAAAGCCAGTAGGAAAGATAAACTAAAGAAAAGATGACTGTTTAATTTGCAATAAAAGAGTCAATTCTTGGAAATTTTTTTTGGAGTGCCTGAAATTCAGTTCTGGATTTATGGGGGTCAGGAATCTAGAGCCGAGATGAAAGAGATTAAAGATATTTCTTCTAAAGTCCAGGTTACTGGTTTAAGTTATCAGGTGTCTGCCTCAGTGTAGATGCAGTTCATGCTTTTTAATGATGTGTGTATCCTGTCAAGCATAGAATCATATCTTTTTAAGTGGAAGCTGCTGTCCTGCAAAACAGTTCTACAGAAATGGGAATTACACTGCAGAAACTTTTGCAGCTCTGCAGGCAAGACTTAGAGAGTCCTCTGAGCATTATCTTCTGGATAACTGAACTTATAAGAGGTATTTGTCATGTCTCCACCTGAAGACTTGAATTTTGTCCTTTAAGAGTATGAAAATAAAGATTGTTTCAGCCATTTCAGTTTGTTTAGTAATCAGATATGGACTGCATATCAATAGTAACAGTAGCTCATCATTCCTTCAGTGTCATCATAGGACGCTCAATTCAAGTACGTTTTTGGTTGCCCTTATTGAAGGAGAGAGAGGAAAAAGATTTTTTAGGGGCCAGAAACATTGCCAGGTCAGAGACTGACCTTCAGTTCTGTGAGGCTGTCTCATTCTGTGCAGTTGCTCTCACTATTAGCTTCAGAGAAGGCAAAAAGAAAAGAATTTGCATGTATTTTTTTCTGTGTCTGTCTGGTCAACCTTAGTCAAAATCAAGGAACTCTTCCTAACTCATTCTGGTTATTTGCTTTTCTCTTGAGACTGGAGCATTGATAATTTTTGCAATTTTTATCTTATGATAATTTAACATAACCAAAAGGAGTGAAATGGATTTGAGTTAGTATTTGACAGTCTTCTTTTCTAATGAGCCAAGTAATTTGTGCTAAATTGCTTTGAGGAAGCCAACCAGCCTCTTAAACCTGTGAAGAGAACTTGTGTCTCTCTGTTACAGTATTCCAGTGATATTACCACTCAGATGTGAAGGAAGAGTGGGGAAACATGCTCCTCAGTGTGGGGCATCAGAGTCCTCAGTCTGTGTGTACATTCCAGAGGTGACCTGTGAGTGCAGAGACAACATTTTCTCATCCTCACTCTTCTTCCACCTTGCCTTGGTTTTGTTTTTGAGAGTGTTTCATTATGATGTAAACTGCTTGAGCAGTCACATGGAACAGCAGAATTACAGAAGTTTCTTAAATGAGCCTTCATTTGGAAACATGGTTATATTACTTAATTGCGAAAACCTTACCTTGGATCACCCTGCATCCAGGTGGGTTGAGAAGAGAGGTGTTGAAGGTTGAAGGTGCTCAGAACTGAACATTGTATTGATGTAATCTTGTTAATCTAATGTTAAAATGTTGAATCTCTGCCCATGCTAACAGAGTTCAGCATCTCCACCATATATATGATTTGTGACATGCCTTAGTAAAATGGATGATGTTAAGTCCCTGATTGTGTTGCCCTCTGTAGCATTTTAATCTTAGTCATCTATGCTCATCTTCCACTCTTGATTTCTCGTGAATTTTCTCTGAGGAATCCATGTGAAGAGGATTCTTCTTTGGAAGTTTAGGCTGTATCTGCTTAGCTGAGAAATATTTTTTACAGGAATGTCTTGTTTACTACTATGATGCACATATGTGTGTGTTGGACATCAAAGGTATGTCTGGATTATATACATATTCTCTAAGGTGTTTTTGGTTTGAATGAACCGTTACAGCTTCATAGGTTTATTGTGGTATTCAGTGCTGTTCTCTGTCTTGCCCATTTCACAAGATGTGTTTTCTCCTCCCAAAGTGTTTCTCATTTGAAGGTTATCTCAGATATGCATTTCACATAACTTTCAGTTTTCCTGTGCATTTTGGGAAATATGCCTCATTGCAAAGATTCTGGGAGGAGTGCTGTGGCTTGAAAAAAAAAAAAGGATTATCTTTTTATTTTTACTTTCGGAATTTATTGCAGTTTGAGCATGGTTAAGTCAGTGAATGCATTAGGTCCTTCTAGTAAAACTAAAAAATAAAAACATATACCTCTGTGCTTTAAATTTCTGGGAAGGTTCTATTTTCCTCATGGCTATACTCTTTGTTTTTTTACCACTGGTCAAGACCTCTCTGTTGATACAAATTCATTATCAACTGTGCCATTGCCGCTCTGCCTCATTCTCATTTACACTGACATTTTCTGACTTAGAACTGATAGAAAGTGTGTTTTAAGTTTTTCTGTTCCCATTTGACTTCAGTTTCTCAGTGCTTATTAATCATAATCTTTTCTGATTGTCTTTCCACATGCAGCCAGGGACATACATTAATATGGATGAAGTATTATAATTGTTTTCCTCCTTTTTAAATTTAATTGATGTGGTTGAGATGATTGAAAATAAAGGAACTGTAAAGCACTCTTAAGTTATGGAGTTGAGCCATGAACAATATTTAGTGTGCACTGAATAGGCAAATGAAGAAGAAGAGAGGACACATTTAGAAATGAATATGTTAAAATAGAATCATGAAGTCTCATCTGCATTGAGATGAGCTATGACAGCATCTCTAGTTTGTATGTGTGTGAAGATGTTACAGGTTGCTGACCTCTTGTCACATGGCAACTGCTTTTTTATATTACTCAGAGAATACAGTCCTCAATAGTGTGAGGCAGATGATTTGCCTCATGATGGAAGAACAGTAAAGCGAATACTAAGCTGCATAGATCTAGTACATGGATGGAGTGACCCTTTGCAGGATTGAGGGCTGCTCAGAGAAGATAAAAAGAATATGCTTCTATGATGTTAGACCCTGATAAAGATACTGCACAGCAGTAATTTTACCCGTATTTTCCATCTTGGCAATATTACTATGCATACAGTATATTAAGATTCCACAAGATGATTAAACAGTAAACAGCACTGAGACTGTAAGTACTTTTTATATTCTCCATTTATCTCTTAGTATTTCATCATGTGTCAGTTATGATGTCACAGTAGGAGGAAAATAATTTGAAATTAATTTTTAGTCTGAAAATATAATTCAGTGCATTGCCTGACAATGCATCTTTAAACATACCATCTGACATCTTTCAAGTATGACCAAAAAGCTCCCTATTCTTCTCTAATCTTGGCTGTTATTTTGCTATAGACAACTGATAAGATCTACATTATAATACACCATTTGCAGGCAAAGGAGCCTGGGGTACTTAGAAAATGAATGCATAAACTTCTGGTGTTTCTTACTAGCTTGCCAGTTTCTGATAACCGAATTTGGTTTTAATATTTGTCATGGTCCACCAACCTTTAACCAAGCTAGTTAGAGCTTCTTCACAGTTACATTTTTTACGTTTATTGTTGAGATTTTATTTGGATGTGCTTTGAAATCCTTAGAGGCCTTGTGTATATGTATGATACCAAAACCCAACACAGTTTGTGAATACGTTCTGTGGTTGGATAGGATTGTGAAAGAGAGCCTTGAGTGAATTTTAATGGATTTGGGGGTTGATTTTGTTTTCAAGTAAGTGAATTGAATACAGGAATAGAATTGTTATAGAAGAAGTATTTGGCCTTCACAAGTGTAATATGTTTTCATGGTAATAGATGTATTATGCCTGCAAGTGCTTTAAAGCATTTAGAAAATACTAAAAGAATTGGTGGATGCTTCTAACATTCAATTCTAGGAATAAGCCTGGAAATTCAGGTGCTTTTTAAACTAAATGGATTTTTTTTTTTTTTTTTTTGAGAAATGAGGTTCATATTTTCGAATACCTTTAGCTTATTTTGTCATCCTTTTTTTCCTTCATGCATCTGTACATTTGCAAGAAATGAGGGAAACACTCTGCTTCTGGATAGCTGTCACAAATTTGCCTATCCCGTATCAGCCTTTTTAGCCACCAGCATGCTTGCAGCAAGCGTGGGTAGTGCCCTTCCCAAATCTTCGTTCACGAAGCCTGGCCATGATGATGGATAGCTGTACCCGGCTGCTGATGTATATGTATTAATATGGTTCCACAGTCAGGTTAATACTAACATCACAATTTCTAGATTGTGCAAGCAAGCTTGAAACTGTTATTCTCAGTGCTGTATATGTGCATAATAATATTGAAAGACTTGCCCAATTATTAAAATATGAATATGCTTTAATTAGAGAAACACTGGAAATACTGCAGTATTTCCTTAAAACATTGGAAATAGTGTCCCAGCTGAGGTGGGAGATGTTCTTTGATACCACTGCAGGTTAGAATCTAATACAAAGTTAAACAAATAGAGTAACTACATAGATTATCTTTCAGAAAGCTGTTTGTCACTAAAGCTCTGTTTCAGATAAATGGCCTGCTTTATGAAAACATTCACATGTGTACCTGTGTTGTATTTGACATTTAAAATGTAATGCGATACCCCTAAGCCATGAATTAGACTAAATGAACAAATGTCATGGTTTCAGCCAGGTGGGGCCTAGATTTGGGTTTTAAAGTTTGGACTAGGCCTGAAAATTGTCAGGTGAC
>JAWWEV010000043.1:39072996-39098638 GCA_035583235.1 Hafferia zeledoni
TTTTCTGTATAAATACATGTAGTTAGTTTTAAGCATAAACCTGGGTTTTAGAGGTTTTTTTCCCTCTTCCTCTGCTTTCTCCTTTAGCTGGTTGTGGGGGGAACGAGCCCTTTTCACTCTGTCTCGGACAGTTGGCGTTTTGCCAGCTCAACCCAAGACAACAAATTAATTGGGAGAAGGAAATATTTATGATACTATTCCTGTTTTAAATGAAACATCCTGAGATAAATAGCTTGGCAGTGGTGATGGCTAACTGGGTGTGTGATTTGTGAATGGTCTAAGCTTCTGTAAGGGTAAATCACCAATGAAGGAGGGAGTGGACATTCCCTCCTTCATCTCTGGCACTACCTTTGTACCCCTGCTCTTAGGCCAGTCCTACCATGCCTGTGGCTGTGTCACAAGCAGAGCATTGATGTAGGCAAAAATTAATCTGGCTGAAAGAAAGACAAATAATACTTTTTTAAAAAAAGAAAAATAATGAGTTGAATACAATTGAATGTGCAGCCAAAGTGTAGAAGGATAATGAGAACACACTTTTTTTACAGTTATCTTCACTTATATGCAATTTAATTAGCTAAGTCAACTGTGCAGTGTCCAGCTGTGCATTGTAGTTACAGAATCATCCTTCTTCATATAATGGATAATGAAAATGAATGTGGCTGTCACACTGTTGTCCATTTTAGCTCTTGTCGGTGCTATTTTTCAGACAGTACCTTCTTCTGTGGTGTCTGTAATGTATGGCTCTGTTGATTGAGCACTCTTGGTGCTCTTGTACAATAAAGAACATAGAGGATAAGGAGAACTTCAGGTGGAAATACTAAACAGCAAGTAGTCATAACAAAAAAAAAAGGCAAATTTTTATGCAATGTACTGGTCCTATTGTATAAATATATCTGTACTGAAGAGTCTGTTTAATTAATGAGTCTTTCTGATTTCCTTACTCATCTCTTAAAAATGAATTGCTTCACTTTCTATTTTTATCTTTTTTCTATGTTTTCGGAGTGAAGTTTCTACATGACCATTTCTGAGTAGAGAAAGTTAAGCAGTTAAGAAGAGCTTTTTTAAGGCTCTGTGTACAGATTAACCAATTGAGAAAAGTCAAATTTAACTTTGTGTGTGAAGAATAGGCGATAACCACTTTTGTTTTTCTATGAGTCTTACCTTAACTTGTAGAGGTTTTACACTGTTTTGTAGAGTGTAGTGGGTTGAAGAAACATGTTTTGCAGCCATCCCACCTGAAGGTAACAAGTTGTTCTGATCTTCTGCCAAATGAATGTAACCTAAATTTGTAAGCAGCCTGATGCACAAGGTCATGCTTTAGAGGTGATAGTCTCTAAATAACATTTCAGCAAGAAAGTCTTAACTGAAATCCTTTGCAGTTGATTTACTGCATAGTCTGACTTTACCCTAGCTCTACTGAAGTTTGTGAGCAGTGGAAAAACTCCTTGTAAGGCAACTATGAAAATCTTGATTGCAAATCACTTAACTTGCATAACTCACCTAAAAGTTGATACTTCTTGAGAGCTTTTTTAAGGTAGACCCCTGCTGCTCACCATATTTTGTCACTCTGCATGCACCTGATATTTTTTGTGTTGATGCTGCTTTTGCTTAATTCACAAGAGGGATAAGTTAAGAATGCAGTCAGTTGGAGGAAAAATAAATTATAATTACAATCACTGTTTAAGAATTTTTCTGCTGCATCTGGCATACTCTTCAGGTTAACAAGTAAAATGAAATACCAAACAATGTATGAAAGAGTTCTTGAAGTTTCACTATTAGCCAGCAAACCCTTTTATAGTGTAGGATGACAGACTGTCTTTAATCTAACTTAATTGTGCAGTGTATGAACTGGATCTAATTTCACACTTCTTTCTGACAGTTGATAAAACTGAATCAGGGAATCCTTAAGAATTTACAG
The DNA here is from genome assembly GCA_035583235.1 of Hafferia zeledoni. NCBI lineage: Eukaryota > Metazoa > Chordata > Aves > Passeriformes > Thamnophilidae > Hafferia > Hafferia zeledoni. The sequence continues at coordinate 39,074,915 of JAWWEV010000043.1, forward strand.
TTCTTCAAATTCTTTAGTGATTGCAGTCTCCTTGTGGTTTCTCTCACTTTTTTGCTATAATTTGCTGTAGTGCCCTGCTAAATATATCACAATGTGAGAGTTTCAGTAAATGTAAGCTCTTTCATTAAGTTTTACTTCATTTGATGATACACTTAAGTAAAATGAAGGGGAAATGAATAAAATGGATGGGGTAGTTAATGATATAGTTATCATAGCTCTGAAAGTAATTTTCCCTAGACTTTACTCTTAGAAGGTGGTGAAAATTGTGGCATAGCAGCATATACTAACAATGTAGGTGCAGCTATGCTATGGATTTTTGTTGCAGTATCACACATCACATTGCATTTGGATCTCCTTGTTTTAGTGTTGATGGATAGTTCATATCAGACTGTAGTTAAATATCTAGCAGTAGCTGGGTGTGCTTGTTCTTTCTACACATCAGTAATACAGCATGTCTCATGCACCAGCATGCTGTAGATCTCTTCCAGGGAAGCGGTGAAGAAAAATTATACAGTGGATATTTTTGAGGCTTAGCTGAAGGCATGGCTGAGCTGTACTGTACAGAGGCTAAAACAAGAATTTGAAATTATCTCCCAAGACCAGTAAGCATAAGACTAAAGTAATGCTTGTGCTGCCAGCCTGCAGCATGTCTATCTGGACAGATTTGTCAGGGTTAACAGTGCTAAATCCAAGTTGTGAGTGAGGCCACCTTTTGCTACTGCAGCTAGAGACTGAAAAGCTTGCTTGGATTTTAGTGATGAAGGACTGAGAAACTGAATTCTTTGTTCTGCATAGTCTTATGCTAAAGGATGAAGGAAATGAGGTCTGTATGAATACTTGATGATCTGGCCCCAGAATCTTCAGGACACCACCAGTGCACACTATTTCTGTGATGTGTTAGATTTGGTTTTATTATAAAGGAAGCAGTATGGTATGTGGTATACTGTGATTTTGAGTCCTATAATTCATCTGGTTTTCTGTTCTAGGATGCCCAATAGTTGCCATACTAAAGAGCATTTTGATGTAACTATTAAATTCTTCATTGCACCCTTTCTGGCATAATTAAAGTGACACTGTGTGGAGGGAGCATGTGCAAGGAGTCTCTTCAGAGGTGCATTCTTGCTATGTGAATGGATTTCTTATCAGTTGTTGCCTAAGCTTCCTGTCTTCATAGACTCTGTATTTTATCAGTGCTGTCTTCTGCTGTATTAATTCCTTTAATTCCCCACAATGAAAATGACAGTCTTGACAGAAGAATGACTCAAAAAGCACTGCCACGGTGAGAATTTAGTGCATTAAATTTATTACATTCATTACTATGTTAATTTATGACAGTTACTTCTTTTCTCTTCTGCCACATAACAACTTCCTATCTCTTTTGCATGCATTCAGTGTCTCTCCATTGCATCCTAAGAAATTCAAAGCAGGCAGCTTTACATTCGCCACTTAGCACAGCCCAAACTTCAATATTATTGTCAAAATGCAGTGTGTTTTCCGTAAGTACTTTCTACCAAAAATGCCAATATTTCAGAATTGTGACAGTCTGTTATGTTGAGGAACATAGACTCTGTGTAGAAATTATGGTATATCAGGAATATAAGTGGTAGGGGGTATGTAAGTAGGACATTTTTAATCTTTAAAGTCATGAGTTCTTTCAAAACTGTTTATTTTGATTGAACTTGACTCTTGACTGTGAATGAGCAAGACAGTTTTGAGCACAGAACTTACTAGCTGTTGCTTTGCATTGTTTGGCAGAGCACAGCTTCTGCAAATCAGGCACACAGGTAGATGGAATCTTTCTGATGAATAAAGTCAGATGTGCACTTACACACTCCCTTTGCTAGTCATAGAAGAATGCACTTTTTGCTTCTGGATCAGAAGCGCCTTCTCTGACATAAGAATTGTTTTTCAAGACACAAATGCAACAAAAATACCTGTATCAGACTCCTTATTAGCTGTCCAATTTATATTGGATAGTTCAATAGTGTTGAAATATCTTTATAATAATATCTTCCACTTAACATGTAGAGCAGGACAAAACAAAGAATGTCACATCTGTGAATAGGAAGAACTATTTATTTACTTTAGCCCTTATCCTGAAAGGAAAAAGCCTAAGGAGGGACTTGGGACACTTGAACAGCTTTGATTTTAAGACAGTCTCTCACTAATTCCCTCTTCCATGTACACTGAAGTTCTTTTCATTATTCTCAGAGGTACACATTATTTCCTGAGCAAGGGTTGAATGCATTTACTAGACTAATTGTGAGACTTTGCTCTTCTAAATAGCTGTTTCATTGTCACACGGTAAGGTGTAATGCAGAAAGGAAATTGATTTATGATCCAGTTGTTCCTGAAAAGCCTTCCACAGCTGCAGGGTAAGCCAACTTCCTAGATTAATGAGTGGACAGTTAGTACCAAACCCCTTGCAGAAGAGACTGACTGTTAGGCCTGCTGTTCTATTTCATAACAGTATGAAAGAACCCAAAGACTTAAAAATTGGAAATATGTCTAGGTGCTGTGCCTTAATTTCTGATAATCTGCAACAATAAACGAGTGTCAGGGCAGGGATGTCTGTTCATACATTCAGAAACCTGATGTAAGGGATATATAGAATACAATGTACACTTGACAAGTGTTATCCTTCCTTAGCAACTTTATTTACTGGAAATATAAAAAAGGGCCACACAGTACTTGTATTACACATAATTGTTAAGGAAAATGTCTTACCATTACCTATTTTTATGTGTTCTTCTGAACAGTGATTTCTTTTCAGAATGATTTTGAATTTAATTCCCCTTTCAACTCACTGTTTTCTCTGTGATAAAAAATACTGTCCTAGAACGAGGCTGTTGTTTCCTCATAGGTTTGGGAAACAGATATTTCAATCCAGCATCCCATTTGAAAGGTATATGCATTGATTTCCCAAGAAATGTACAGCACAAAGCTTCATGCTGTCCTTTGACAGAGCTCCTTTGTGCTTCTACATTGTAAAGGAATCTTCCGCATTCAGGAATGGTTAACGTAACACAAAGAGCAGATGCTTTTGGGGTTCCCTTTCTGAATTAATAACTGATCGAAGCACCAAAAACCTGTTTTGTTTTCATCTATATAAAAAGTCTTATTGACCCATGGGAACTGAATGTGTGGTTTAGAGATTAGAGCACTGAGTGAATATGAAAATGATATATCCATTGATAATTGTGAAGACAGTAGAAGAAATAGCAACAATTATAAGGACCTTTTCACAAAGTTTTAGAACTTGTGATTCTTTAGAATAAGTGGACTTTCATTCAGTCTTTTTCACTGTTGTCCAAAAACCAGGGACAAATACAGACAAATTAGTATGATGAAGTTTCCTTTCTATTTCTATCAATTTCATTAACAGTGTACGAGACAGTCAAGCAAACCCAAACTAATTTTCAGGAATTTCAGATTCTCCCCCTCCCCTAGGGTTTTTTGATTGAGAGCTGTTGATTAGAAATGTTTGTCAATTCCCAGTTCACGCCAGCGTTATTGGCATATCAGCCTAACAGGGATTTCATATTCACTACCTCTTAGTAGCAAACCTAATGCCTATGTTTAGGAGGCAACAAAATACCTTTCTTACCTGATCTGTTACTTTATGGTTTTTAGTTCTTGCTGTGCAATATTTAAGGCAAGATAAACACCTCACTACCACTTCTTTTCTTAACATAGTCAAAAAAGAGACTGTCCTTTCTATTGTCTTTTCCAATTCACTCTTCATTCTGTTCCAAGTAATAGAAAAAAGTCTTCAGTATAAATCCTGTGCAGAAAATGAAACTCCCAAACTGTTGAATAAATTGTGTTTTTCTCTTCCTGCAACTTCAGTGTGATCACAGATGGAGTATGGTAGATTCTTTTGATATTGTGTCACCGCTGTAATTGTAGCTTGGGTGTTCTGCTTGTTGGAAAAGACTTCTCCACAATTGTGCAGGGAATGTGCATTATGTAGGACAAGGAACAGGGAAAGATTAGATAAAAACAAAATTACTTTTTAGCCTGTCTTTATTAGTGTGGAGGACTGATAATTCTTATTCTGTGTCCCACAGGTGGATTTAGGCCCTAGTTTATCCATGCTGTTAAAGCTAAATTTTCAGCTGCTTAAGCATCTACTGTAAAACCACCACAAGAGACTGTAATTTTGTTCTTGTTCTTGCTTTTTTAAGCAATTGAATAGTCATAAAACAACTTCTGAAGTGGCAAATGAATGCTATGGAGCCACTGAGAAAATTCACAGCAAAAGTAATTCTAATTTCCTTAAGCAAGAGAACTGAAAATAGGTTTGATCATACCTATCAGATATACATATAAAGCTGGAAACAAACTTCCTTTGTTTGCTAGCACTTGAGGGTGTCATGGACTATGAATTCCAGGCCAAGTGACCTGGACCTTGGACATCTCCAGATGATAAAGCTGCATTTTCAAAGTAATAGTCTCATCTTGTGTTCCTGCTAGTATTTAAAACTACCTACACTTTGTTTTCTGTGACTCACAGTTCGAGCAGCATTTAAGTGTCTCAGTTTGAGACAATTCGGAGGAGTGGTGACCCTCGACAGAAGTCTCCGCCCTTGGATTCAATACCCCTGTTTTTTCCAATACAGAGAGATAGACCAAATACACCCAGATGTAAGTGAAAAAAATAACTCTTTACCAAGAAGAAATGCTAATGACATTACTGATAAAACTGGGTTAAACCAGCTGGTGAGGAGAAACTTTCCAAGCCCTACCCACCAGACCAAATTGAGATGTTGACCCAGCCTCCCCTACCTGAAAAACACACATGTGGTCACAGGACAGAGACACGATGACTACATTTCACAGGGCTTGCCTCCCCCATGCCCAGAAAACCTGACAGAAAGAGTTGAGAATCAGCGCTGGCAGAAAACAGCAGATAGCTGGGATTTGATACCAGTGGTACTGCAGTGAGCCTGCAGTGCTGGTACAGGCAGTCAGAGCAGGCTGCGGACCCCCAGGTGACTGGAAGGACCCACAACACACGCGTTGGATCCAGCAACAAGACTTAGTTGTTGAAATTTTGATGTTCATTGGTCAAAGTGATAGTTACAGTCTAGATCTATAGACGTGGTAAGGGAAGCTCCCAAATTCAGAGTTACATACATGCAAGTTCAGGTGGGAACTCCTTAAGTACCTCCCCTGGGGCAGGGAGCTTTACACTGGACGATGTAACACTGTAAGTCATGGGATACTCTGGGAGTCTTTGACACCTTCTAAGATATTGCAGCTGTCTTTTCTGTCAGGGCAGCTGAGTCCATTTTGGCTCATTATGGCTCATCAGCAAGAGGTGAATGCCCACAGACTACATATGAATGTTCCTGGGAGTTATTACAGTTAAGTCATCTGTGTAAGGAAAAAGAAACACTACCCCACCTTGCAGAGTCTGTCTGTTTCCTTGTCTTGTCTAACACCTCGCTTGAGGTGACAGATGTGCAAACCTTCAGACCCTGGCCTGGGTGGCCACTCTGAACTTATTAGCAAAGCACTCTGCTGATTGAGCCATCAGCACCAATTGTCCAGTCTCTTACAGCACCTGTGTGGTCACTGCAGGTGGTCGAATGTTTGAGTCATTAATCACTAGCAGTTCAGAAGGCAAAATACCAAAAAGCCCAAAAAGCATATTTTGAGAAAAGGGAAAAGAAATGGTGGATACCAGAATTACGGTGTAATGTGTTTTCCTTACAGGGAAACAGTGAAAAGCAACTGATCTTTTTTCAGTTTTATACTCTGTTATATAATTTGGTAGCTTTTGTTCTTCTTGTATGGTAACAACTCTGGTAGTGTAAAAGTGTTATGCGAAATGGAGTATCTTAAGAAGAGGGGAAGGTGAGGCAGGAGGAATTTCTAACTGCTTGTTGGGATACGTAGGAAGATGTAAGCATTACTGTAAAGCATTGATGACAGTTTTTGGCACAAGTAGTGGAGGATTCCATAAGAAATGGTGTGCTCCTCAATCTTATTCTAACAAACAGGGAAGGCCTTGTTGGAGATGTGAAGGTTGAGGGCAGCCTTTTGTCTGCAGTGACAGTGAGATTGTGGGACTTGCTAGTGGGCAAGGAGGAAGCAGGGCAACAAGCAAGATTGTAACCATGGACTTAAGGAGAGCTAATTTTAGCCTCTTAGGGATCTTCTTGAAAGAATCCCATGGGAAGACATCCTGCAGGGAAGGGGAGTCCAAGAGAACTGATTGATATTCAAGGATCACTTCTTCCAGACTCAAAGATGGTGCATTCCCATGAGCAAGGAATCAGGCAAAGGGGGCAAGAGACCTGTGTGTATGAATAAAGGATTGTTATTACTCAAGTGTAAGCAGGAAATACCTAAGAGATGGAAGCACAGGCCACTTGGAGTGTATATAGAAAGGCTGTCAGAGAAGTAGATATAAGACAAGTTTAACAAAGACAAGAGCCAGATTCTGCAGCTGGGACTGGGCAACTCTGGATGTATGAACAGCCTGGGAAATGAGGCTGGAGAACAACTCCATAGAAAGAGACCTTGGGGTCCTGATTGACAGAAAGTTGAATATGAGTCACCTGTGCCCTGGTAGCCAGGAGGGCCAGCTGTGTCCTGGGGGGCATTAGGGAAAGCATCGCCAGCTGGTTGAGGGAGGGGATTGTCCCACTCTGCCTGCACTGAGGTGGCTCACCTTGAATATTGTGTGTGGGTTTTGGTGCTACAATGTAAGAAAGATACAAAGCTAATAGAGGACATCCAGAAGAAGGCTACAAAGATGTTGAAGGGTCTGGAAGGGAAAGCCTTATGTGGAACAACTGAGGTAATTTGTCTTGTTGAGCCTGGAGAAGAGGAGGCTGAGAGGAGACCTCATTAAGTCTACAGTTGTCTCATGAGAGTAAAAAGAGGGGCAGGCACTGATCTCTTCACTCTGGTGACCAGTGATAGGATGCAAGGGACTGTCACAAAGCTGTGTCAGGGATGCTTTGGGTTGGGTATTAGAAGAGAATTCTTCACCTGGAGGATCATTGGGCACTGGAACAGGCTCCCCAGGGAACTGGTCACAACACCAAGCCTGACAGAATTCAACAGGTGTTTGGACAGTGCTCTCAGGCACTTGATGTGATTGTTGGGGTTGTCCTGTGCAGGGCAAGGAGTTGGCCTTCAATGATGACTGAGGGTCCCTTCCAACTCAGGATATTGTGTGATTCTATGAATTCTAAATCCTCATTGCTTGTCTGGGAATTTTATTTTATTTCTTTATTTTCATGTGCTGAGCATCAAAAAACTTAGAACAAAAAAGTGCTTAATAAAACTAAGAGCAACCTCAACTGATGATATTTGTGTTCTTTAAATAGAATCTGGTTCTGCAATTACTGCTTCCTGTATTGGTTTGGGAAACTCTACAACACCTCCACCCGGACAGGCAGGAAAACCAGTGCCAGGATATAATGGTAAGACTATGCTAAAAATGTTACTAGAAAAGAACATTGCTTATATTCCTTGGTAAGTGCACTGTAATTGTTGTACTTTCTAGTGAAAGCAAATTACAGTCTTATTACCATATTTTCCTTTCCTGTAACAGGAAGCTCTGCTTTTTTGTGTGTTGTGGAATGTGATTGTGAATAAGAAGTTCAGAATAATGTTCAAGAAAACTAATCAACTACTTCTGCCTTTATGATATGAAAGAGATAGCACACACTGTGACACATTACTCAGTTCTCCACAACGCTTCTGCACTTCAACACAACTTGAGAGAGTTGTTAAGCACATTATCTTTCAGTATTTGTGGAGTATTTTTGTTTCCAGCTGGGAGAAACGGTAGGCTTTGGACCAACATGAAAAGGATGAACACTCATTGTCTGGAAGGTATTGGCATGCAGAGGGTGCAGCCACAGGATTAAGAAAGCAAAAATATTTTCAGACCTAGGAACCCTGATTTTAACACAGTTTCAAGAATTACTTGAAGTCTGAAAAATAATTACATTAAAGATCAAATGGTCTTCAGGAAAAGTTCTGACATAATTGTGCAGAAAGAGCTAAGCTGTTTTTTCTTTCTAATTAATGTAATTGGTAATGAGCATTAAAGAAAATAAAACATTTTCAGCACTCTTGGTTTTGGCACTTACAGTTATGGCATGATGACAAGCAATAACTTAAAAACAACTTTAAAACCATGTCATGAACTTGGTCCAGAGTTTTAATAAATAGGTAAGAGTGAAAGAATATAATGGCATCATGTGTTCTATCAGATGATAGTAAGGACTAGAAAGTAGTAGGAGTAGCAAGATTATAAAAATTCTACTCCTTTTTTTTTTAAAACACAAATTCTTTCCTGTTGCATATTGATAAACTGATTCTTTGCTGATTTTTAAAAACACAGATACTAAGAGCTATGATATCAAAGTGCAGTGGCACAAATTGTGTTTAAAAGGGATTCAAAATAGCATGTTGATTTCTAGCTCTCTTGCCTTAAATCAGAGATTATATTGTGCTTTTCATTTTACCTACTTGAATCCTTTCCAGATAATTTCATTGCATTTTCACACTGAAGCAAGTTCCACATTTTGAAGAAGTCAGTTCTTCAGTAATTCAGAAGTGAGCAGTATAGTACATGTTCTCCAAATCTTTCTGCACTGAAATAAGCAGTTTGTAAGGAGCAGACTAAAGACTGAGACTGGTACCTTGATGTATCAGTTACAGTAAGAAGAGGCTATTTCAGGTGTTTTTCCTCAGAAATTTCAGTATCAGGATATGATGCTTTCACTGTGCTAGTGTCATCCAGGATAAAGGCTTCAGTTGGGAGATCTGGATTCTGTGGTGTACTTGAGCGTTACCCTGCTTTGCAGATTTGGGTGGTTCATGAGTTACTTTATCTCTTTGTGCTAGACTACAATAAACTTTGTTAGCTGAGGGGCATCTTTCTGAGACTTCTGAGTGCCTTTGAAAAGCAGGTATACTTATTTATGGCCAGTAGTATTTCTCACATTAACTGGGTTAGCCTTCAGTAACTTTAGTTGTTATTTCTTGCTCATGTTACCCACATACTTTTTATTTATATTTTTCATTTATCTTAGTGGCCCTTTGCTATTTGGAAGTTTAGAATCTCCAGTATGAAGGTTTCTTTTAATTTTCTGTTCTATGTTTTTCCCTTTTGAAACTTTGTGCTATTCAGCTTCCAAAGAACAAGTATTATTTAAGACTTTCTTAGCTTAAGGTTGAATGTTAATAAGGCCATGACATTATCCAGTCAGCACTTCCAAATTACCTAATTCCTTTAGTTGCTTTGTGTATTGCCACTCTGAAGTGTGACATCAGTTGATATCCTTAAAGAAAGACACTTTTCTCCACCTAAAAACACACTACTAAACTTGAATATTCTTTCTATGTTACTTCTTTTACAGTGATGATTTTGGATGAAAATAAGAAACCAGTGAAGGCTAATACTTTGGGAACTATTGTGGTAAAGTAAGAAAAATAAGTATCTTATGGTTAAGGGAAGCTTCCTATATAGATTGATTGTCTTTTGACTAAAGTTTATATATATACATATAAAACACAATGATTGAAGTAATGAAGATTGAAAAGCATGTCTGTCTCTGATACTGATACTAAACTGCCAGAAAGTTTTGTGTCCATTAATATTGAAAAATTGCAGATGAAATTGTGTGAGTGAGTCTGGATTGCTGGGGTTTTTTCTTAAACTATGACAAAGTTTACCATTTTCATAATTACCAGCCTCTGGCACAGGATGAAGCCTTCTTGTTGTAATGTATGAACAAGATACTGAATCATTCCCTTCACTCTTTTATGTTTCACTTTAGTGAAATAGTTCAACAGTGCAGATTGACAGACTTTGGCTTACAGGTGTGATACTGCTTCCTCTTTCACTATTTCCTAACCCCAACCAATGCCCACTTTTAGCGGAAGGACATCTATTTTCTGTTCTCTTTTAAAAAAGCAAGATGTCTCTGTGTGCTTTGCATGAAACTGTTAATTTGTAGTAGTACTTGGACAGGATACATAGAGGAAAGGACTACAGCAAGAAGAAAAAAAAAAAAAGAAAAACCCCATTTTTAGTACCATTTACCAGACTTGTGTCAGATGAGTTTTATAAGCTTTGATACTGTTTTGGAAAGTACACCTTTTTTGGCACTTCTCCTTAGCTAAACAGGTCTCTGTTTAGATAGCACTGTGAACATCAGTTGTATTTGTGTTGCCTTCTACCTTTTCACTGTTGCTAGAACCTTTCCTTATTCCTGTAATACTCACTAGACTACTGCTCTCCAGAGCCCATGACAGCTGTGTATTCTGAATGTTTCACAGGCTTTTGGGCAAATGGCATTTTTCTCAGACAGATGCCTACTTTGTGATGAATGTGGTAGCTGTAACCACCTCTGTTTTTAGTCATAGAAAATGCTCCAGCTCTGAACACTTCCTAACTGTCAGAAAATACAATTCCCAAAAGAAATGCATTCATCTGTTTCTTCTGTGGCAAATTTTTGGAGAGTTGTGATAGTTCAGATTCTTCACTGCTTGCTCAGATGAATGGAAGGAAATATAAAGATTAGTAGTAACCTTCAGTGAACTGAAAATCTGACAAAAGTTGAAGCATTGGGACAGATGTACCAATTTTGATGAATTGTTGGAGTAGTTAGCTGAGGATTGAGGCAACAGGCACGTGAGCTGGGGACGAGAGGCATGAGAGCTGCAGGCGCTGGTCTGTGCTGCAGACATGCAGTGTGAACAGTGTGGGTGGGCTGGCATAGGGGGTGGAGTTGCTGAGGTGTGGAAGCTTTTCATGCAGATCTACTACTAATCCACTGTAGAGGCTAAAGTATTATCACATAAAGTTATTGTACTGTGTATTTTCAGGATGAAGTCTATACTTTGCCTAAATCTCAGCATTTTTGGCTAAGACACCGAGGACACACAGGCACTGCTTTACGTGTACCCATGATCTCCCCTGAATCAGCAGACTCATATTTAGATGTAGTTATCTTGTGATACACGTAAGATGGTGCATTCATTCCATTTTCAAGTATGTGCATGCATTCAGTTACTAAGCACAAATAATTAAAATTGCTTCCACCTTTTAGACTGGTTTGCAGTATCAGAGTGGAAAGCTGTCTTTCAAAGCTTTCACCTCTGTAGTGCCTGAAGCCATTATAAAACATAGGCTCATAATCAATAGAAAGAGAGAAAGGTATTTGGTAAGAAAATTGATCCTAGGTGTCTTAGGTATTAAGCTAGGATGGAATAAATTGTCTTCCAAATGTGCTAATGCCTCTCCACTGACTGCAGGAGTGGCACAGTTAGTGTAGGGTAGGTGCTTAGCTTTGCCTACCAAAGGAGAGGTGGAATGAACTCCATCCTTAGCAACTCTGCCAAACAACTTGATTTATGTATACTAAAAGATAATGTTGAAAGATGTGTGCATACATTTCTGAGTCCTTACTATCTTTAACTGCCTGTCAGGAGTGATATTGCTATATTAGAAAATCCTCTTTGGGGTTACTGTCAAACTCTTAAAGCCAGAATTTATTTTACCTAATGTGGCACCATATTTAGGCATTTATCTAAACATGCTATGATTACAAGTCTGGGAGGGGAGTCGTAGTTGTGAATATTCATGCCATTACATCATCTGAAGGGGGCCATCACTCTGCAAGGGAAGTTCATCGGGGGACATTTTGCTGTGGGTAAAAGGTTGATGTGGAGTCTCAGCCACCACCAGAAACTGTCCCTGTCTCGCAGGGAGAGCAGCCAAACGGAGCTGCTGACTTGCCCCTGAGCCACTACCAGCCTGGACCATCACTGCTCACACACTGTCTCTGGACTGCCACCACAGAGCACCACTGCTGCCCACTCGCCCACCCCTGGACCACAGATGGAGCACTGCTGCCTGCTCAGTGCTGCACCACCTGCTCACCTGCCACTCACTCATCACGTGGAACTGCTGCCCCTGCCCAAACCCCTGCCAGTGCCTGGACCACTGAATCGGAGAGAACGAAAATGGAACGGATCACTATGGCCCATGGCCCAACCAAGCCTAGCGGGACTACATGTGGCAGGGCACAAAGAGATTCTCTACTGGTAGCACCATTGCAGTCTTAACTGAACCTAACGGTGGCATAGAGTGGCCAGTTTGGTAGTGTGGCTCCTTGTGAGCAGCACAGTTTTCCTGGGTTTTTGCTTTTACCCCTGTTACCCCATTGTTTTATTTTATTTGTTTGGATAGACAGAGGTGATTAGTGAGGAGGACCTTATGCCATTCTTTTCCCCTTTTGTTTCCAGGGGACCACATAACACAGTGAATGCCCTTTTTTGTGCATAAGCCCTTTCCCTTGTGTCTTTGTGGTGTTGCTATTTTTCCTTCTTTGTAAACTTATTTTTTCACTTATAACGTCCTTGCATTTTTTTGTCTCTCTGTATTGAGGGGAGGATGAATGAAAGGAAGAGGGAATTAAGTTATTGGTGGTCCTGTCCCCATTTGTCTTTAAACCAGGACAAAATTTGGCTTTCCAAATGTGGGGCTTGAGAAAGATAAGTGAAAAAAATAACAATTTTGAACATCTCATTTATATATTGAGTGTAGAACCCCTGGCCATCATGAACCTCAATCTGCTTGTGTCAGCGTGGCACCTAAGCCTGTGTATATGTTCACATATGTAGAACTGTTTGCCCAGCATGGTGCTCTTTTTCAGACCAGGGAAAAGAACCAAGATAGCTTTGTTGCTGTAGTGTTGTGTAACATCAGTTTATAATGTGATAACCTCAAAGACCATGAGTTTCCTTTGGAATGTGTATGCTGGGTTGTCTATGTGTGCTGGTCTTTGTTGCTGTCTCTGGGGATTTATTCATAATGGCATCCAGCCTGTGGGCAAAAGAGGGAGGTGATTTTTCCTAGCTTTTCACCCCTTTCTAATTCAGGTCTGCTGCAGCAGCTTTTAAAAAGGTTGAATTCCTTCTGGATGCTGGGCATAGCACAATTTTGTTGCTATGTCTGTCAGGTTTCCTCAGCATGGTCTACCCTGTGTTTGGAGACAGGACAAAGATCTCTAAGGATGTTGTTCAGAGGCCTGCCACAGGGGTGGATAAGCTTGAGTGGTATAGAATATGGGTGGACATGGGCCAGTTTTTGGAGAACTTCTGTCCTCCAGTAGTTTGGAAGTTCACCCTTGAACACCTTCAGGACCCTGTTGAAGTGATAAGATTTGTTAAGGAAAAATGCTGTGTCAGCTTCAGAGAAGGGCAGCTTATTGCAGCTTTTGGTGACATGCTGAGCCCTGGCCACTGCTTGGTATGGTACAGCATCTTCAGGAGGAAAGGAAACAGTAACAGACACCACAGCCCCTCAGGCTTCAGTGAAGCCAGAAAGGCAACCCAAGACAGAAGTCACCCCTGTCCAAAAGGGGAAATACAAGACCAAATCAGTTTGCCAGGTAGACGACGATGGGGAGGTGGGACCCTCACCATCAGTGGACTCAATAATCTATGCAATCTGTGGAAGGACATCACCTGATGAACAGGAGAGCCCATACTGACCTGGCTGATTTGAGTCTGGGATCTTGTGAGCGAAGGTGTGCAGCTTGATGGTACTTAAGCGAGGTTTTTAGGATCTCTGTCCCAGGATGTGGGCATTGACCAGGGATTCCTGAAGAAATCAGAACCTCTCAGACTCTAGATGCAGCTTTTACTAAGTGTGAGGGATAGATGCACTTACAGGTGCATCATGGCCCTTGGAAGACAATGGAGCAAGGAATCATATGCCTGCGAGAACTGGCATTGCTAGTGGTACTGTCTGCAGGGAATGGGCAATCCAGTATCAACCCAGACAAGGTCAAGTGCACATTGAAAAGGGGTTGAAACTTGCATGCCAAGGGCCATCAACATATTCCAATATATTCTTACCAACAATACCCTGGAAGGAGAACCAAGAGTCAGTGGGCACTATAATGAATAGACTCCAGACATGTGATGAGATTGTCAATGCCTTGTTATGGGCCCACATCTCTTCCATAGAGAAACTGGGTGCAGACCTCCAGACTGTAACTGAGGAAATTAGAGATGGCCACCAAACACTCAGTAGTTTAAGGAGAGCTTCATCCATGTCTCGCTGGTGCAAACTAGAGTCCCTGCTATTAGAAACAGGTGTTCCCCTGTGAGGGAAAGGGGATAATACCCCATGAAGCAACCTGTGTTCTTCCTACATGAACATGGGGGAGACATGGGAGGTGGGATAGAAAACCCACTATTTTTCCTTGTTAGTAAATTGTTATTTTTTTCACTTATAACCTCTCATTTTTTTGTTGCTCTGTATTGGAGGCAGGGCTGAATAAAAGGGGGAAGGAGTTAATTTTGTTGGAGTTACTGTCTCAGTATTTGTCTTTAAAACAAGACAAAAGGGATTACAAATGAGTTTGTATATTGATTTGTTTTTATAGTAGTACAATTTGGTTTGTTTTATCTTGTTCTGCATGACTTTTGCTGCAATTAAATAAATTGATAAGGAGAGATTTTTTTCTGCTTGTTTTGATTTTTTTTTTTGCAGTGTATCACTGAAGAAAGAGTAATGGCACTGACACTGTTATTTTATTGTGTCCATATTTATTGTAATAGCCATTCTGAAATAGAGGGGAAAGTAGGGGGCAAAGAAATTTTATCATAAGAGTTGATATGAAACTAATTTTGAGGTAGGTTAACTATCACCCCTCTTTCTATTGCAGCTTTTTTTCTGACTTAGTCTTTTGAGACAATAGGATCTCCTTAAGTTCATTCTGCAGTTTAAAAAAAAAAAACACACACACACCAAAACAGAAACAAACCTGAAAAACACAAGCCAAGAAAATCCAAAAAGGTATTGATGAGGTTTAGGAGGTAACTGTGGAATTTTTAACCCTTCCAACATTTGAAGCTTGGGTTTGTTAAAACAGAAGTTGGTTTTAAAGAATTACAATTCACAGTGTCTTAACATTTTGTTCCAGGTTTCATTCCAGTAAGTGACAATTTGCTGCTGAGTTAGTTGTTTTTTTGGTCATAGAAATCAATGGCCAATAGATTAAGGCATCACATTTTCTATCTTCTGCATCATTTATCTAAGCAGTTATTTAACTGTAAAACTTTCAAATTTTTATTAGAACAAGGTGTCATAAAGCCCTCCTGCAAAGAAGCCTTTTTTTCTTCAGCAGTCTTCTACTTGTACAGACCCCTTAAAAATAGTGGAGATGATTCCCATTACTAGCAGTGTTTCTTTGTCACCTCAGGGCTATGCCTCCATGCGCTAAAAGGAAATGGGGGAGTCATGATACTTCTGACTATTACTCTGTCATACTCTTAGCAGCGAAATATGGTGTACCATTTTAGAAAAAAATACAGGTATTTTCTTCATCTGTAGCACGTATGAGTTCAGAAATATTCTTCAGTATTTCTTGGAAAGGAGAATGGCTGTACACTGCTTACAGTGCCAGCTGTGCAGAAGTGGTGTGCTGCTTCTCGGGGGTTTTTTTGTTACAGACTAACTCCCAATGAAGACTGTTTGGTGTTGCTTGAGGCCTGCAGTGTTCATAAGTAGAGTATTTAAAGTATCTATTCTTGCAGCAGAGCTTTAATTTTATCCTGCAGAGGAGCCAGATGTAAGAAAGGTAATTCTTACATCTAATTGCTCCATCTTGCTGCCCCAAGTATGTTCTTTTCTTTACTCATCTGCCAACTGATACTGGGAGGTTTATTCATGTAACCATCATCTCTGCCCTTTGGAGAGATTTTTCTCTGACAAGAACTGTTATATAGGCTAATTTACTTGGACAACGCAATGATATTTTTGATTTCACAAGTCTTTCAGTATAAAGTAATCAAAAGCACTGTCACATTTATGATGGAAAGACAAGGGGAATTGAAGATGAATGCAGCTCATGAGGGTGGGTTTGTATGAATTGTTTTAAAATTTATATATGTGTCTTTTAGCTAGGAATTTTAGACATGAAAGATTCTGAGAATTTATTCTGAAGTGAAAATGATAGTAGGAATGGCCTCCATTTCCATTAGCAAGACCAGTCTGGTTTAGTGACACACTTCTGCTTGCATTTTTCTGACCTGCCTGTAATTAATACACACTTGAAAGTGTGTGCATGTCTGTATGTAATTATGATTAGCAATGAGAATTTTCTAAGTTGTCTGTTCTTATAAGGAACATTAAAAACAGAAATCCCATTTAAATTATAGTGCAGTGGGAAACTAAGTTTTGCTCTTGCACCTTATAAAGATCACAAACCCATTATTTCTGAAGCAGTCATCAGCACTGTCTCATTAGCTAGCATTATTCTTTATATTCATCCACAGCAATAGGATTGCATTTGCCTTCTGTTCATTCTGTCCATAGAGTAGTGACTGTCAGTAAATTTCCCTGCTAGACCTGAGCTACACTTCCTCTCATGTTTGTATAGTTAATAATGCCATAATAATGGAGGTTTGCATGACAAGTATTTACAAGTTTGCTTTACTGATCTCCACTGCACAGAATCACATAAATGTGTTCCATATTCAGCAGGAGGTGAGACAAGGTAGTTACATCTTACAGTGATTCTGAAATGCTTTGGTTGCATTCGTTAGATTGCATGTAAGAATAGTGACAATGTCAGAGGCTCTGTATTAATCTGGATTTTGGGGGGGGAATTTGAGATTACTGGAGGAAGAAAAATGTTATATCAAGAGTTAGAATGATTCAAATGATGACTCACTCCATTATATAGAGTAAAATCAAGCAAAACGTTATTTACAGTGCTGTAAAACATGAAGTATTTAAAATAATATTAATTCACGATAAATTTTAATAGTCAATATTTTAAAAGAAAGAATAATGATAAATTTACAGCTTTTCATGATTATAGATTTTAAGTTTGCCAAACAGAAACATGACAGTACTTTTGAAATAAATACTTTAAAGTGAATGTCCTTTAGTGGAAGAGATGTTCAGATATAAGCAACCCTTTTACAGTTCCTGTATGTGTGGTACAGTGTTCAATCTTTATACAGTATTTAGCGAGCAAATAATGTTCAGTAAAAAGCTTACTCATTCAATATTTCTTACAATGCATTAAAAAAAAAAATCAGTATCTATGTGGAAGTCTGTAGCAACCTGAGGCCAGGAATGTAATCATTAAAATGTACAATAAGGCTAACCAGGAGAGCTTGAAGGAAAGAAAAGGGAAAGAAAAAGATGTAATCTTTTGCAGCACAGTGTAGTATCTTGGTATTCCATTAAAAAATAAAGAAAAATCTTGTAAGAGTTGATGGGTCAACATTTGGACATTCTTACTTGGGATACACCCATGATAAAGGTCACAGCTCTTTATGCTCTTCTGCTGTCCAGGAAGAGTAGGAGACCAAGAGGCAATGGCAATATGTTCTTTTAAGTAAGGGCTATACAGCCAGGTAAAGTGAAGATTTGCTAGATTTATAAGTTGAGCAACCCTAGAAAGCAATGACTTTCAAAGGAGCTTTTTATGTGACAGCGGCTAAACCTCTGAATACACAAGATCTTTGAATGAAAGGTAGCTGCAAGTGTAACTAAGCAGGCAGTATCATTCCTTGTTATTCAGTAGGGAAACTGAAAAGGAGCCAACATTACTATCTATGAATATGATGTTCATAAATCTATTAATGCATTGTGTTTGGTTCTTGTGGCCATATTACAAAAGGCTATTCAGAAAGTAAGTGTGTTTAAGGAAAATATGAATGATAGTGACCATAGTGCTGGAATGCTTGTGGTATGAAAACCTGCGGTATGTAGTTCAGCCAAGATCGGTAAAATAGTAGCTTTGTCAAGGCCAGGAAATACCCAGAGGACAAAAAACATCTCTGAGAGATGGCTGTTTAATCTAGCATGAAGAGATAGGAAGCTGAAGCTAGATGTATTCAGATGAGAAATAAAACACTGTTTTAACAGTGAAAGTATTAAGCCATTGGAACAAATTCTAGGGAGTGGGGTGGTTTACTTTGACACTTACTAGGTAAAGTCTGATGTGTATTTTAACCAAAAATTGTCAGGTTCAGGCAGGATTTAGTAGATGGCATCTTTTAGCCTGTATTATATGGGCAGTCAGTTCAGAGAAAAAATCTGTGCAAAAGATTTATCTCCCTGAAAGCCTTCTACATGTTTATCAGCTTTGTCTTTTGCCTTTAGAAGTACAACAATAAGGAGGACTTCCAGTGTGAGAGCAATTTTTGCAAAATGGGTTTTCTAGCAGATCTCTGAGTACATGTAAATAGCATTTGAACTTTCTTTGCTTTGAACATTTTCCAACCACTTCCACTAGTTTTTGTTTGCTTTCTCCCCACTAAACTATATTTTTTTCTGCAAAATCCACACTGAGACCAACTGTTGTGACCCCCTTCAGCTAACTAAAGTAGTATTTCATGCAGATAGATGAACATTTGAGATCCTCTACTCTTCTCTACCCTTTTTCATGTGCTGTTGTTCCTGGTGTCTGAAAAAGCTTCCAGATGCCTTTCAAACTTGCAATCAAAAATTTCTGTAAGAGTGGTGTTTATGCACAGCACTACATAAAAGCTGTGTAATCATTATAGCTGCCAGTCAAGATGATTTAGTTCCATTCATAAACCCAAACTAATTTAACAGTGACTTATACTTGCTTTGACTGGCTGTAATGAACAGCCTGTGAGTGTCATTGTCTACCATAAAATAAAAGGATGTCTTCTGAATTTCTGCAAGGTAGCATTGCCAATAGTTTTTGACTTTCATTTGCACTTCCAAAAATCTGATTTTCTGTGTAAATTATCTTTTGAGTGCTCTATCTGTAATTGCTTAGTTCTGTTAACAAGGACTCTTACACCATTTTGATGAGTGTCATTTTGAAACTGTGTGATACATGGGAGTTAGATTTTCTTGGGCTAAGCTAAAGAGTGGACTGTTCTGTGAAAGGTCAGCTACCATTGTACGAAAAATAAATGAATTTTGAAACAATGCTTAGAAAACAAATAATGACTGTAATTTAAAATTCTCTAACAGAAAACAGTTACTGTTAAAGTACTTCAGAGGTTTTTTTGTCATGCTGTTGAGCTCACCTATCTGTCTTAGTTTCTCCAATTTATAAGGAAATTGCCTTCTTATCTTTGTAAAATGTAACCAGAGTGAATCTTTGTTAAATGAACCCATATAATTTACATCATTAATTTACACAGTTTACCTGGTTTTTCTAATGCTGTTCTAAATGTATTCAACCCTGAAATGAGAAATGGGCCTGGATCTATATTCTTGTAGTTCTACAGTTTTAATCTTGATTTCACCGGAGTAAATGGAGAATAGCATAATTGTACTGCTGTTATTGTACTGGTGAAAAACTGGCATAAGCAATCAAAACTCAGACCTGTACATCTTTTTTTGAGGTTTGGAATCCAGAGGTAAACTTTTCATTCGCATGTTTTTATTTATCTCATTGTAGAATTTGGGCTTGAACCTCCGCTTGGATTTGAAACTGTGCCTCTTCTTTGCTAGTTAAGTTGACTTTAGTTAGCCTGATCCAATATAACTGCGAACACATTCATGTTTTACAAAAAGCTGTCAAGCTTGTCTTGAATTTGTATTGTTGAAGCTAGTGACTGTCTTCTGTAGAAAGAAGCAGCAATGTTAAAATAGAAGACACTACCAGTTATGACCATATGAAAAATCAAAACAAGACTCCTGTAAGGGAGGGCTCATCTTTGAACTGTTAGCAGGAGTAGAGGCTCAATACTTCTTCTTTGTACTTTGGCATGCAGGGGGAGAGTTAACAGATAGCTAGAGAAATACAGTGAATATGTCCCAGAGGAAAACCAAGCAAAGCAACTTCTTTGTATATTGTGGAAATGATAATGAGGGAACCTACTTCTTTCTGTTTTGGTCTTCTGTGGTCCTCTCCCTTGTGAAAGGAAGGCAGGACCATCTGTGGGGCAATCATGCTTACTCATCCATACCTGGAATTTTTTGATCAATATACCTGCTTGATAAAAATAACCCCAAAGGGTCTTGAGTATCAACTCAGTGTTTGGACAAAAAGGCAGTAGTTTTTAAATATTGTATGCCTGTAGTCATGTGTTACAGGAAGAACAGATAGAAACTTGCTGGAGTGAGTCCAGAGAAGGGGAATGAGGCTAGTGAAGGGTCTGGAGCACAAGTCCTGTGGGGAGAGGCTGAGGGAGCTGGAGTTGTTTAGCCTAGAGAAGAGGAGGCTCAAGGGAGACCTTGTGGCTCTGAAAGGGGATTGTAGCCAGGTGTGCGCCAGTCTCTTCTCCAAGGCAACCAGCAACAGGACAAGAAGAAACAGTCTTAGGATGCAGAAGGGAAGGTTCAGGTTGGACATTAACGAGAAGGTTCCTCACAGAAAGTGTGATTTGGCATTGGAATTGACTGCTTAGGGAGGTGATGGAGTCACTGTCCCTGGAAGTGTTTAATGTAACACTCTATGTGGCACTTGGTGGCATGGTGTAGTTCACATCATGATGTTACATCATAGGTTGGACTCGATCTCAGAGGCCTTTTCCAGCCTAATTGATTCTGGGATTCTCTGAAACCAAACATCCCAAAATTTTCCTTTTTTTGTATGGAGAGTTTGAGAAAAGCAAGGCATGTTTGCTTCCAGGTTGCTGTTATTTTCTGACTGTCTCATTTTATCTCTTCTGACTCCTTGCATGTAATTATGATCCAGTTCTGCTCCCTTTGGAATTTATGGCAGCCTTCTCTCTGACAGCAGTGGGTTGGAGGTATTTTTGGCTCTCGACATTTCGTTTCTGATGTCCTGACAAAATTCCAATACATGTAATTATGTTCTGGCAAACTGAATTCTGCCTTTATTAGTTGTGCTTGCACAAAAACTAGAAATTCTAGTCAGTCATGATGCTAAGAACTTTACTCTCATGAAAGAATTGTATGTGCCCACTGCTCTGGAATTATTTTGCCTGAAAGATGGACACACGGAAGATAGAATTGAATTCCTGCTTAGTGGATGAATGGGGTCTTAATGTCAAGCAATCTTTCATAGAAAGCCATGGAAGCACATTTGCAGATATTGTCTGTATTGTGCATGATATAGTGTATGATATGCACTATAGAGATACTTGTGTTAGCCACTAGTTTAGCAATCTGTTTTCCACAGACTCAAGAAATATGCTCTGAGAATATACTTACCAATGCAATTTTCCTAAGAAAACCCCAACCAAAACAACACAATGAAACATGAGATACCCACTCTGCCCTCTTCCACCCAAAATAAAAATCCAAACCAAGAGTTGGTGGGAGCAAAGACTACATTTTTGGTGATATGTTACACACTTCTGTGTTTAGATTTCTAAACAGTTACAGAAAGGAAAATGCTTTTCGGATTTCAGCAGTAAAATTGGTTTTTTCCTATTTAATTACTAACTGCAAAGTACTGAATAGAGCTATGGGGAAATTAAGGACTTTATCAATTTGAATTGTCCTTCCTCTCCTATCACAAGGATGTTTCAGACTGCTAAATAAATTTAAGGAGCAAAATTTGCAGTGACTGAGGCTGTTACGAATTGCTATGCTATTAGCAACCAGGCAACAACCATAGTAACTGCCATTCTCTTGTTTAGATTCTCTTGAATCTAAACAAAATATTTTTTTCTTCTAAACTCATATGTACACAAACACCAGGATCAATATATTGGTTTTTAAATCTTTTTTTCAAGGCAAACACTCTATAGGTCATGTTTGTTTATCACAGAGATGCTTAGTAAGCTTGAAAGGCTTAAAATGGGGCAGTGAATTTGTTCCAGATGAGCAGAAGCCAACCTGCCCTCCTGAACCCTGCATGTCTACCTGGGAAGTGTCTTGGCATTTCTGGCCATACTTTCCTAACTGTACTTTCAAGTAATGTGATTTATGGGACATGTTGAGCCATAGGCCTCAGAGAAAGTAGTAATGTTTATAGTAGTGCATTCTGTTATGCTAACTGAGCTGAATTAAGCTGAAAAAAACCCTAGGATTGTAAAAAACCCCATGTATTCGAATCATTACTGGATCATATGGCCTTTTCAATGTAGTCTGTACTATTTATACCGTATTTATATTTATTCCATACTTAGGATTAATGTATAGATAGCTACATAGATAGCTACATAGATAACTACTCTTTTTATAAATGTCACAGAGGTAGTGGCACCTGTTCTTGTGGCCTGAACATCATAGGAGACTTGTAATGATACCAGTGTTGCTATGCTACAGAAGCGTTTCACTGCTAATGATGACAGGGGACACTACCAGTAGAAAGCAAAATACCTCTGGCTAAATATTTGCTAGTTAGGAATACAGTCATATGCTAGTAAAACCTGTATGGGATGTTTATGATTTTATTTAAATAAATATGTTTGCTTGCATGGTCATTCTCTCTCCATCATTAGGGGTAAACCTCATAAAACTTGTGTTGATATGCCTCAATATATATTTCTTAAGCAGCTGAAGAAACCTGTGTTTAACCCTGTCAGAGATTTGAAGGAAGAAACAACCACTTCATTGTTAGCTGAGGCTCCTGTAGCTTCTTTTCTTCTGACAGATATGTATGTGAAGTGTCCCATATTTTCTCATGCTCATAGCGTTGGCTAAGGGATGTATAGTATGTATTCAAAACTTAGCAAATGAAGCAATCCAGAATTTTGCAGCTTCACTTTCAAAAAAAAAAAAAAAAAAAAAGTTCAATTATTTTAGAAAGTTCTACTATGAGACTTTTATCAATATACTTTCAAAGAACTCCTCCAGTCTTTCCAATAATTTTGTGCAGTTTACACATAAAAGCATCTTTATTAATTTGATCATAATTGAAGTCCACTGAGTTACATCTTTTTACAGAAACTGAAGATTTGTGTGTCTCCTAATTCATCTGTCATGCATGTGTGAGTATGTATGGGTGTTAGAGAAAGAGATAATGAAGTTGCCTCTATCATAGAATATATGCACACATTTCTGACAGATTCTCAATCCTTAGAAATGTTGAAAGTTGAATGTTGTTAACATATTTATAGTACAGTATGTCGTGTTTTGCTTGTGTTATATAAAAAGTCAGGTCTGAATACAGTGCAGAGCTATGTGCATATGTTCACAATAATATCTGTTCTTTTGTATCTGTTGTCCACATATTATTAAGCTGAACTGTTTTCTCATTGCATAAACAACGATTATCTGAATATGAAGGATGAATGGAGAGCCTCAGTTGTACTTGTTATATCTGTGTTTCTTACTACTTCTCTCTGCTCTTTTCAATTTAAGGTTGCCTTTGCCTCCTGGCGCATTCTCAGGTCTTTGGGAAAATCAAGAAACATTCCAGAAGTTATATTTCCAGAAGTTTCCAGTAAGAATTATGAAATCATTTGTATAAACTTTAGGTAGTCATACAGAACTGAATGATAAGAGATTTGACATAGATAACAGTTTATAATAAATTGTCATAATTTAATTGGAGATCTTTGATATAAGTGTAAAACCATTGCAAGGTGAAATTTTTTTCATCTATAATTTAAGCTCCTGGGCATACTCTGGGTTTTTTTGAGATCTGAAACAGAAGAAGTAATCTCAAGCTTCTGAGCCAAAAGTAATTTTATATCATTTAACCTAATAAAAGATACAAGCCTACAACCTTAGACTAGCATAGCTTCAAAGATACTACTCCTATTGCCATGCAGTCATGTTATCTTGGTATCAGTCCAAAATGCACACTGGTC
>JAWWEV010000043.1:39098738-39117252 GCA_035583235.1 Hafferia zeledoni
ATTCAACTGTTCCATCAACCAAAAACCCCTTCCTTCCCCACCTCCCACAACGAACCCTCCCTCATTATTTCTCACATCCGCTATGCACTTAAATACATTGGAGGCTCCTTACTGCACTGTTTATGCTTCTGTGTCAGATAAACTGTCCCAGGATTGGCTGCCTCCTTTCCTCATAGGAAGGGATTGGCCCTATACAAATGTTCAAAATGGAATATATGTTCAATAAAAGTAAATAAGTGAATTGGTCAGGTGAATTAGTTCCCGTGTGCACTTGCATCATGACGGCAATGTATGTCTGGATACAGCAAACAGAAATATCTTTAGGAGCAATTTGGTAACTGTCATTATATTGTAACAATTCCATTCTCCTTGTGTAGATCCAGGCAACATCCTCCTCCAAGCTGTCAGAGATCAAAGTAAGCAGAGTTGGAAAAAAATCCGAGTTTATGCATTGTCTTCTGTATTAACAACAACTGCAAAACCTTTCTGGAAAGGGAGCTGCATGGCATATTATGACATGAAAATGGTGAAAAATAATTACAGAATTAAATCTTTCAAGCACCAAATGCATATTTAATTTGAAAAAGGGTTGATTTTTCTTTTTGTTGGTTTCATGGTAAATTACTGGATATTCCTAGGACTCTTTCTGAATTTATTTTTCATTGTGTTGTGTTTAGGGATATTACGATACTATGGATGCTGGTTATATGGATGAAGATGGTTATTTATATGTGCTGTCTCGAGCTGATGATGTGATCAATGTTGCTGGACACAGAATTTCAGCAGGTGCAATTGAAGAGGTTAGCATTGCCTGACAGCAAAATAGAAGAGTGAAAGATGAATAGAACAAATTGAGACTGAAAATCTCACAAAATCACTCATTTGCTTTCTGCTCTTTTTATTTGCGTTTCTGTTGGTATTTTTAACCAAAACATTTCCTATTTCAGGTTCTTCCTATTAAGGTGCTTTCCAGAACATAATAAATTTAGTCAATAATAAGCAGTTTGTACCATGGGATTGATAAGATAGGCATATGGGAAGCACAGCTGTTAGCTCTGATAACATATTTATTTGGGAATTTGTTAAGGTAATGTAGGGACAGTGTGCCAAGGAGTTTCACCAACTACTGTAGTTACCTAGGAGTAGAAACTTTTATTCCTAAAATACAGTGCTCATTGTTGGATGAATTCTTTTCACATAGACTCACATGTCTTCATTTGAAGACTTTCCTTCACAGTTTCTTGACAGCTGTTTTGTCTCTTGCTGTATGAGCAGTGCTAAATGAACAATAAAAATTTCTGTAAAAACCTCCTGCTGTTAAATTGGGAGTCATTAATGTAATACCCATGCAACTCAAAACGTTGAAAATAGTGCAGTACATAATAGTGTCTGAATTTCATATCATTGCTCACTCACCTCTCTGGAACTGCTGTGATTGCTTGCCAGTTACAAATTTCCCTGATGACATATCAGTTGCTTATTTGGGGAGTATAGGAAAAGGTGTGCTGTGCTGGGCATGTACAAGGAAAAAATACACTTATAAGAACTCTGAATTTAACAGTTTACTGAATCACAAACTAATAATTTCTTGGTTTGTAATGTTTGTTAGGCTAGTGAGTATTTTTTTAAAGGCTAGGAAATTTTGAAGAGAATATAAGAAATTCTGATTACACAGAAGTGAACAAATTCAGATAAACACAATCAATCTGTTGAGAATCTGTCAGTCAGGGAGCTAAACGAGGCTGCTGCCCTGACTTGGGTCTATGGAGATATAAAGGTGGCTTTCAATCTGCTTAAACCTCTTTCCCTCAGAAGTCAGGTTTTTGTGTTGCCCTCCTGAAGTGCAGCAGGGAATCTCATCCCCCTCCCTTACTGCTCTACTGCTCAGGGGCTGAGCTCGGCATTGTTTTTTGCTTCACCCTGAATCTGAAACTGCTATAACAAATGATGAATTGAATCACCTCCTCTGCTGTATTACCTTTGTATCCATCGTACCCAGCTCAGTGTCTTTTTTTCTCCTTGCTAGTTAGGTCTTCCCCTAGAAACAAAAAAATGTTTCATCACTGACATCCTAGAAGCTTTTCTATTCACCTTTTGAACAAAGCTATAACCCAAGAGTGGTGTTAATGTATGCACAGGAAATTGCTAGTTAAATGGGAAAGCGTTAACAAGACCACAATTAGCTCCTCAGTAAGATCCGTAAATACAGAATTAGAGGTTCACTGAATTGTCATCTAATTAAGTGACAGTCACCTTGTCGAGCAAGTATATTAGCTGCATTTACATTATAGCTGCATTACAAGCATAGCAAGTTTTTCCTTCGTTCTTTGACTAAGTATTTCAGTTTCATTATATTCTAAACAATTAGTTTCTTTGTCTAAGGTGTCAATACCATTGGAGCTCACGTTTACATAATGCAGTAGGCACTATGATAACCTCAGCTTGTCTTGGTCCATCTGACTCTTGTCTGTATATCTATGGTGTAACTCCCTGCCCCTTTCTGAAAAAAATCCAGATTGAATCTTGACTATCTGAGGCAACAGACTTGAAATTGAGGAATTTAGCATGAGAAATCCCTTTCCTGATCATCCTGTTTCTGTCTGCTGCAGCATTTGCATGCATCCTTGTGCCCAGTGATCATTCCAGGAAAGCCATTTGACTTCAAGTTTTTAATTACTTTTAAACAATTTTTAAATGTCTAGTGCTGATTCTGTTATTTTCAGTTGTTTTAGAAAGTTTGATAATTTTCAAATTAGTATTTACTAATTACTAATTTCAATCATTTGAAGTTAGCATTTAAAAAGTCAAAGGCATGTTGATAGCATGTTGATAGCAAAACAATACAGTAACTGCAATATTCCAGCTAATGAATAAGTGCAAACTGGAATGGCCAAAACAAGGTACTAGAAAAAAAGCCACTTACAAGTCCTGTTGATGCCTGGTAGGTAATCATGGTATTTGATGGTAATGTCAGATTACTGCAGACCTTTTTCCTGTGTTCCTGTGGAAAACAAGTTACTCTAGTTGTAGACCTTAGTATCTACTTTTCCATAATTCATTTCCCTTTCCCTTTTTTTTCCTTTGGCTATCAAGTTTCTGTGGCCAGGGTCAAGAAATCAGAACAGAAAATAATGGGTATTATGGCAGGAAATGAAATGCATTATTGAGGCTCTGGCCTAGAAGTGACCAAAGTGCGTTAAGCATATGTGATGCATTGAAGTTCTGTAGAGATTTGGAGTTGTGTAAGATTCATTCCTGTATGATTTGTCACTGTGGATACAATGACTTCTGGACAAAGTGGGCTGCACCTGAATTCAAATGTATAGGTATGTATTTAGCTTCAGATTTTTTTCTACCAGGCTCCTCTGCCCTTCTAGCTCTGGAATAAGCCCCATCCACTGTTCTCTATGTGGCTTGTGCACATTGTATTTAATTGCTGTGAAAATTATGCAGTTTCAAAAGCTGTGCATAAATGGTCATGCTTTTGTACTTTGATACAGCATGCATCTATTAAGGTCACTGTTTTGCATTTGCCCTTTTTCTAGCATGGGACTTTTCTAGGATCACAGTTTATGAAGTGAATACAGCTTCTGACAAAGCGTGCTAGAAAAACTTTGATCTTGGTGTATGTTGTAGTGATCATGACACACAGAGCCAGTTCCTCTTTTCTGTTTTGATTATAAAGTCCAAAGATGGTGAAAACTGTATTGAGGATGGGTTATGGAAAACCCTTTGAATTGTTCCTTCCCCACTGATTTCACAAACAGGTCAACAAGAGCCTTCCTTTTGCTAATTGGAACAACAGTGATTCAGCTTTCCATTTCTTCAGGTTTTTTTCTCTGTCTTCTCTGTGCTTTTCCTGCCTTACTCATTCTCATGGCATTGTATGAGTAGCCAATGGAAATGTGGTATTCCTACTTAATAAAAACAACCAAAAAAGTGGCTTTATTCTTGAAACTTAGTCATCCCAATGCCTTTGATTTTGACAACACAATATGTGAAATTCAACATAGCCCTTGTATGCACAGTCACCTGATGTGGCCTTTGTGTATGGTCATGTTTAAGTTCTCTTTGTAGTTGAGTCCAGAGGACTGAAAAGTGCTGAAAGCACTGTTGACAGCAAGATTCCCCAAGACACACTGATAGCTACATGAAAATAGCCAGATGCTTTGGAAGAGGATTCACAACTCTTGGCATCTCAAGTCCAACTTCATCCTAGACTTAGTGATACACATCTTGATATGTGCTTAGATATCTTGGTGACTGTTTCCCAGGAAGTGAGAATCTCAGCTGGCTAACTGGAAGGAAGAGAGAATCTCTTACTTTTTTAAGTAAAAGAGAATTTGAGGTATTTTTGACAATGTATTGTGTAATGTGTGGTAGGAAGGACTGTGCGGTTCTGGTTTAATTGCCTGTTTTGTCTCAGGAGGCTGAGACCTAATGCTTTCAAGAGAGTGAGCTGAGCTAGGCTGGCTGCTAGCTGAGGCTGGGCCTGTATGTGGCCTGGATTGAAACTATGCCTTTACAGCAGCAAAAAAGAGTCAGAGAGAATAAACCTATGTGAGTTTATAGCTCTGTAGTAGGAGTGCTTCTGTGGTTTTGGTCCTTACTCCATGCATTTAACTCCATGTTAACCACAATAGACTAATGTTCCAGCAAAGATCTCACTAACAAAACCAAAGATGTGATATTTCCCAAAGAAATTACCTTTGATTTGTTCTATATTTCTATCTTGTGCTTCCATAGTTCTTACTTCTTGTGTTTGTTTGAGAAATACATGTAACTGTGTGTATGAAAGTATACATACATACTCATCCGCAACACGTGAAATTGGAATCCTGAGGTGTACTGACTAAATACGTTTTGCTGTCAAAATGTAAGAAGTAACTATGTGTTTTACATCCATGACTATGGAATTTTTTTCACTATTTTTTCACATATTATTACTTCAGTTTGGTTTTGTCTTCTATCCCTCAGTGTATTCTCTTCCATCCTGCTGTGGCAGACTGTGCTGTTGTGGGCCAGGAGGATGCTTTAAAAGGACATGTTCCATTTGCACTGTGTGTACTGAGACAAGGTGAGAGCTTGCTGATACTGCTGCCACTAAGTCTTGCAAAAGTCTCAGAAAAGGTAAAGAATATGACCTTCTTCACTAGGTATGAAGACAGAAGAGGTTAAGATTTTGAAAGAGATTGTTGAGCGAGTTCGAACTAACATTGGCCCTGTAGCAGCTTTCCAGAAGGGAGTGTTTGTAAAACAGCTACCAAAAACACGCTCTGGCAAGATACCACGTTCAGCTCTTTCTGCGCTTGTCAGTGGAAAGCCCTACAAGGTAAGTTGGAGATACATGCTTTAATAAGGTACACGTGCTCACTCAAAGGCACAGCATTATGGTTTTGATTCTCTTGATTGTCCTGTAGCTGGCCCATGAATTAAGGTAGTATATTTTATTTCTACTGTGGCTTACCCCAAAGGTTTTCATGTTTCAGAGCTTTCCAGATACTCTCTTGTTGATTGCTTTTGAAGATTTAGAAGAACCTATGAATGAACTATCACATGCTTCTATATATTCTTCCTTTTCAGATAACACCAACCATTGAAGATGCTAAGGTGTTTAAACACATTGAAGAACTGCTAAAGAAAAATAAAATGGGGTAATACATCAATAAGAAACATTTTAGTTACTGAAGTATACAAAGAGACTTTGTTAAGATTACCACATTTTAAAAACTAGTCACGATTTGGGGTGAAATGTTTTTACTGCAGAAACATAACTGTGTTCTTTACCATCTTGTCACAGCCAGTGACACATAGTAAAGTCTCTGCATGTTGGCAATATATGGTGGTTATTAAGATGGCTAAGAATTGCAAATAGAATTTATACATTTCTATAGTCTTAAAGGGAAGGAGTCACTGTATTATCTATCTTACATGATGTCATGTAACCTTTCATTTTGATCCATTTTTGTATAATGTGACCAGTAACTTGAGTTTGGCTACAACAGCTTACAGAAGGTAAGTCATGAACTGAGGACAGCAATAAATACAAATTCTATTGAGAAAAATGTTGCAGACATAAATTGTTCTCATTTGTAAATTAGAAGCCTTCATATTTCTTAAATTTTTCTAAAATAAAAAAAATTAAAATTAATTTTCTTGATTCCACTGATTTCTTTTTTTTCCTAAGTCTTTCTGCTATAAATTAGATTACTGTAATTTTTTTACTCAATAACTTTCAGAAGTGTTTTTTTTTGTAGAATGATAAATAATTTCTGACTTTCAAATCTGTGAAAATCTTGATTTGTCCACAGCAATAGTAAAACACATGTATTTTAAATAAAGGTAGGCACTTACCCTTTGCATTTTCTGATAATTTTTTTGTTGTGGTTTGTATCCCTTTTGATAAGGAAAACCAGAATGTGCTTTTGCTGAGGTATATATACCCAAGAAATTCAGCAAATGCAGATACTAAGCATCTCATCCTTAGTAGGCCATTTCAGAATAGTTACAGAATTCTCAACAAGTCAGGGGATGGAAGATACACTCTCTACATACATTTCTTCTCAAACTGCGTTTTTAATTGAACAATAAATGTGAAAATGCTTTAAAAAATAGACATGTGCAGAAAAGTTTAAAAGCAGAGAAGTTACTCAAACTCAGCAGTCCTTTCCAGAGGGAAAAACAATAAGCAGTGTATAAATTCAGATGATGTTGGTATATGAGAGGTCCTTAAAAGAGTCCAGAAACACTCTTACGTCCTGGTGGATAGAGTTAGGGATGAAGTTAAGTGATGAAATGAACCAACATATTGATGTAGGAGATAAAAGGGGATAGTCGCTACTTACCGTGAGCTGTACCCTGATGGTGCCTTGTGCCTGTAACCTTTTGTAGAGCTGGTGAGCTCTATCAGCTGCATAAGAACTAATAAAATGTACCTGTAATTTTAACTAAGGGCTGCATACAGCAGGGCCAGTCATGTTGAAACAGGTCATACGCTCATATAAATAAAGAGCTTAATTTGCATCTGCACTGCACTTGATTTTTGCCAAATCATTGCATAAGGTAGTCCCCCCTTCACTGACCTCCCTCCCCCTCAGTTATTCAATTTAGCTGAAAATCACAATCTGAACAGAGAGTAAAACAAGTTGTGAAGGACTGGACTGTTAATAGTAGTGGTGCAAAGAATCAGCAGGGTGCTTTGGTAAGGGTGTTGCAGGATAACTTCAGCTCTGGATCTGGCTCACTTTTTTCCCCCAACACATTTCATTCCCTCCATCCCCTAAATTTTAGTGTGGGCTGTGACAATGTGGGTGTTTACAAGAGAACATGCATTCAGATGTTTCTGCAACCATTACCAATGGTGTTTGTATTGTTTTACTTTGTGATATTCTATACTAAAATAATCCAGAAGGAGGTGGAGGGAGGAAGGGGAGAAAGAACATCAGCAACGACGTCGGTAAAGCCTGCGGAACTGTATGTACAAGAGCCCGGCCATCATACTGCACCCAGCAGCAAGTTCAGGGCTCCCTCTCGTGGCGGATTCTGACCAGTAAATCCATCGTAACTCAAACCTGTTAATGCCAAAATATGCTTATGCTTAACTATGAGAAGCATCTGGTTTCCAAGCTTAATGCTACTACATACCAAGCTTAATAGACTTATAAACACAAATAGCACTGAATTCTTTTTTTATTGACATTGGGGGAGAAAAATCTTTCACCATCTGATTGACCGAAGTTTGCCAAATGAAAATAGACAAAACAAATGTTAATGTACGTGCAAACATTGCAGATCAAACTGCTAAAAGAAATAACCAAAAGACAGGTCTTGAGCTAAGGTCAAGCATCAGAAAAATAGCAAATAGGTAAATGACTATTAAGTAGGTCTTACTTTGAAACTTCCCATTTAAACAAAGAATAAACAACAATAACACCACCAAATAAAGCCACAGCAGGTAATAGTTGCT
The DNA here is from genome assembly GCA_035583235.1 of Hafferia zeledoni. Classification (NCBI taxonomy): domain Eukaryota; kingdom Metazoa; phylum Chordata; class Aves; order Passeriformes; family Thamnophilidae; genus Hafferia; species Hafferia zeledoni. The sequence goes on from JAWWEV010000043.1 coordinate 39,106,705, forward strand.
CTTCTAAACTTTTATACACTATATATTAATCACTCTGTCTTTCAGTTATTTCCTCTGATAAAACTGACTTCTGTGAAGTCTCAGCAAGGCCATCTTAGCTAAAAGCGTAACAGTAGACAGGAGCCTAATGCCCTGTTAGAATGAAGAAATGGTGGGGGTTGGCTTCTCTTTTCTTTCTTTCTTTTTTTTTTTTTTTTTTTTTTTGTTGAATATATCTGGAAATGAGAATCTGAATCTATACAAAGATTAGATTTACTTTTCCAGTGCTGGCTGGTGTTTCAAGATCCTGGAACAAAAAGGTGACTCTTGGTAAATCAAGATTCTTCTTGGTCCGCAGGTAACATAGAAGAAAGTTTTTGGTTTTTTGTATAAATCATGTTTTATTAAATTGCCTTTTTTTTTTTTATAAACAGTTCTTCTGGGTTTATTTGTTTGTTTTTAAGAGGTGAGCCATCATGGTGCTTCTCTATGGATATCTGACATTTCCATTTTGTCTTTAGAAGTCCATTTTGGCTCCAGTTCCAGGTCATGTCATTCTGTTATACATCATCAGAGGCAGGTGTTCACCTTTAAATATTGACAGATTTTTCTCAGTAGGAACATGTTGAAGCTTCTAACTGTGCTAAACATATTCATTTGACTGGTACAATCCAAAAACTGTAAAAATGGTGGAATGGAAAGATACAAATAGTATTATTGACACTGTATTGTCAAATGTTTGCACTGAGACCCCATGTACCATAGATTTTATTTTTAAAAAATCATATTTATATCCATTTACATAAGACTTACACATTTTAAAAGAAATACATACACAGTAAATACGTAGATGTCTAGTATATTACAATAAAACAGATGGAACAATGTAAAGATGTGTGGCTTCATTTGATAAAAGCTTTGGATGTGCACTACTGCCAAATTTTTGATGACAGAGATGCTGAGAGAAAAAAGGGAGGTTTGGGTTTTTTTTCTGTAGCAATTTAGGTATTTTTTTTATTCTTGTTTTAAGCTAACCAATACATGAAAGGAACATCATATCTGTTTGTCTGATAAACCTTATGTGATCTCTTCCCTATTACCCTGTTCTTGCAAAGAGTTTTAATGTTCTTTTCCTAAGTAGTGGTAGTGCACTTCAGGTAAAGTAGAAGAAAGAGATGACATCTAAGAGGAAAAAATAAACAGTAATTAGTGAGATTCTTTGATTCTAATTTGGTCTAGGATGCAATGACAACAGAAAACATATCACTAACCATGCTGTTGAATGTTTTACTAAAACATGGGCTTTGAATATCCATGGGAAGCATGCATTTGTTGAATTTTAGATCTGCAACATAAACCTATTAATATTGCATTTTAATATTTTACTAATGTATATTGATTTTTGTCCTAGATCAAAACAAACTGCTGCTTATGTTAATTTTATAGTTGTTTTCTTGCTGTTTTGAATCAGCACTGGAGTTAGTTTCCTGCATCTGGAGACTTCTGTGCGTTTGGCACAAGGTTAAACACATATTTTCAGTGTACAGACCTTAATGGTGTACTTCTGGTTCTCCTTCCTAGTTCACTGCAGCTCAACAGCATTTACCTTTTTCACTCTGATGGTTTCTTTTCTGTGGACCAGCTGCTTCCAGATTATGAGTCACATCTTTTTGGAATGCTGGTTCTCCATTTTGTCTTTATAAATCCTGTTTGGAACCCTTTATCGGTAAAGTACATTGTTGATTTTGCCAAATCTCCTTTAATATTTAATTAGAATAAAAGTGAAACTAGTATGTTCTACTGCCCCAGCCTGTGGCAACAAAACTGTCCTGACTAAGCCATATGACTTGGCAATGACAAGTGTTTTATAAGAGAAAAGTATTGGGAAAGCTTGGAGGGTGTGAGTGCCAAATTCACTGGCTATGTAAAGGCATTACAGATGCTTCACTGGGCAACATACAGCCACCACAGCAGAAAGCTTGGCTAGTCCCATGTTCTCTATGGTAAACTTCTTTGCAATATTAAATGGCCAGCACCAGCAGTCTTAATTGTTCTTAAATTTCTGATACTGAGAGTGCACTGAAACAGGGCTGCACAGAGCATGCTTATGTAACTGTTCTAGAATGTCTGTTCATGGTTTCTAGCAGCTCATTGTGGTTTCAACAAATGTTTAGAAAAACCACCTGAAATGCAATTTGAAAGCATATGAGTGGGACACAGCTGCTGTGAAGAAATACTGTAAGACACTGTAAGGTTGCATCCAATTGGTATTATTGGCATAAACTATTTTGAAATACAAGGCTTTGACATTTTCCATAAGGCAATATCTCTGTAAGAGTAGCAGAATGCAAGAATCTGCAGCCTGCTGTGATCACAGGCCATCTGCATTTGTTCCACATGCAATCTGTTTGCAGCTCTCTTTTCGGCCTCCCCTTTGTATGCATTGTCCCCTTTATTATATTAAAAATTCTCTTATATCACTATTATATGACAGCTCATGCAGCTATCTCTCTGCTCTGCTTCTTAGTCAGTCCTTGGTTCTGTGCATGCAAGACACTTTAGTCACCAGAGTAACACAGCTGCTGATGGAGTCTAGGCAAGTTGTTACAAGCCCGGGTATCAGTCTAAGATGGATACGGAAAATTTCAGGAGGCAGGTTGTAATGAATAAGTTTCCCTTTTGTCCAAGTATCAATCAGTTCTTTCCATGAAGAAACTGTTACTAAGGACTGTGATAACAAAAGTCTGAAAACTCCTCTGTTGCCCTCACATACCCCATATGAGCAGTTTTTGTTTATGCATCTTTGAGATGCAGGCAATTTGTTTAAATTTTGAAATTTGATATAATAGTGCCAGAAAAGTCTATTACTTCTTGTTTTGGTTTGCTACTTTTTAGGTAATTTTTAATACAATGGGAATAAACAGTTTGGATAATCTTGATTTTTGTTAGCAATCAATTTTAAGTTACTAACTTTGTTGCAGTCTTCAAACTTCACTTCATGTGCCTGGCCCATTACTGTTGGGCTAACAGATAGCTTGGTGTTTGAACTTAATTTCGCGTCACACTTCATTGCTTTCAGCATGCAACTCTGAAGCACTGAGGAGAAAAGGTACGCACCTGTGCTGTCAGTTTCTGTCACCACTGAACCCAGTGAAAGTTTTGTCATTGACTTTACTGACAGAACATCATGCTCTAATCTATACATATGTACACAGAAAGAGATTTCTATAGTTTATGTGCTTCATCATCATCTTTGTACGACCAGCTGCTAAACTTAGCTTTTTTAGAAAAAAAAAACAAAAACAGAAAGCAAAAAACCCAAAAACCATCCAGCACTTATTTTTCAGTGGTGGCATGGAAAGTTCCCTTTTCTAGTAAGATTTTTGAGTTGTATCTAGCTCAGAATATCCTTTCTTTGTTAATTCTGAATGATTTAAGAAGTGCAGGAATCTCTGCAATAGATAACTTCGCAAGATTTTCTGTATGGGGAAATTTTGTTTTAGTTTTATGCAGCTACCTGACGTTCTAAATTGAGCCATAGCTTTAATTAAAAAAAAAAAAAAAAAAAAAAAAAAAAAAAAAAAAAAAAAGGCAGATCTCTTCAGCTTTACTACTGTTGCCTCTGACCCCAGCTCATGGTAGAACTGTTTTGAGTTCTCATAAAGTCAAGTGGTGTGCCCACTGCCATATGACCAAAATGTTTTGGTTGATACTGTCACCTGGACTGAGCTTAAAGACTGTTGTCATGATGAAATGGCCACCCCAATGAGTCTTTAGTTATGTCCTCTGCTCCATGCTGGCTCTTGCTTGGATAGTGTGGGGTGCAGTGTACAGTTACAAAGACCTTTCACGATGGCCCCTTATGAATACTCACAATTCAGTGCTGGCTTCTTTGCTATGTCTTGTCAGCATGAGTATGTACGAACTGTTGAGCTGTCTAATCTCTGTAGTCGTGATGAAGCAACTGGAAATTGGAAAAAAAAAAAAAAGAAAAAAAAAAAAAAGAAAACCAGGACCTCTTTAAAATCCTGAGGAAAATAGGTCAATCTGTTTCCCAGGGTGTTCTATGGCTTCCTATGATGCATGGTCATGGGCACAGTCTAGTTTAGAATTAAGCATTTCTTCAAGTTTGATGTACTATTGGAGTCTGTATTAAGTGAATACAGTTTAAAACTCAATTTTGTCTTTATTTTTGTAAGTCCTAATGCTCTTACCTATCATGCTGTTTAAATACTGTTGAATTCTTAGTGCTTCAAGATAGGAAACCAAATCGTGGATGAAGATGTAGGTCTTCAGAATTACTTACCTTTAAGTCTAATAAGTTCAGTTCCCAACTCAAGAATATACTGTTTGGAAGACCTCAAGTAAGTCCCTAAATCTCCCTGTGCCCTAGTTCCCCTTCTGTAAAATGGGAATATCATCTTCTACATCATACCATGGCTAGAAGATGAAATTCATTAATGTTTTTAAGGTTCTTAGCTGCTACAGTAAAGTGGGCCATGGAAATGCCATGAGAACTGGGATTCAGTGGAATTCAGTGATGCAATCAGTAAATTATTCCATCCATGACTGCTACTATGAACTATTTTTTTTTAACGGTGAGAAACTTTAATGGAATTTAGATGGCTTTAATGGAATTTGGGTGTCATACCAAGTTCATTCAAGAGTTATAGAATGTAATCACTACAAGCAGTGTATTAAATTACTGTCAAACAAGTCTATCCATAGACATAAATCCTCTCATGATTAAATAAATGTCAGTATTTTAAATAAGCCAGTCTGTGTACTGATACTACTCCAAATTTCAGGCAGGCATACTTGGCTTTATCTTCTATATATCTGAAGGAATAGGGATTTGTCCCTTCTCCTTGCTCTCTTACAATGATTTTTAAATTTTACTTCTTTTTTTAATTATGTTTGTCTGTTGCATTATGTATGCTTGTTACTTTCCCAGTCATTGCTGAGTTAGTGCATCTTTTGTAAATTAAATGATTTCCAGAGAAATTAAGACTGGTATACAGTAACTTAATTAGTGCCTGAAATCCAGTATTTGCTAACTACCCATCTGATGGTAATTATCTGCTAGCAACTTCAGTTAATTGATAGTCAAGGCTAAGCTACTTAATTTGAAAGATGGGAAAATAAAGGTGATAGCCTTTTCTAAGTTCATTCTCTAAAATACACTCCACCTGCTACAGAGGCTAATATGATGAAAAATTTGCTTAAATATTATATGCAGTCTTAGTTGAAAGTTAGTAAATAAATTCCTGTCTTTCTGAGTGTTTCCTTTGCAGATGTAGGACAGTGTGGTGGGCTTTTTTTTTTTTTTTTTTTTTTTTTTTGTATTTTAAATAAACATTTGTCAGTCTGAAGCAAAACTGAAAAAATCAATAGTATGCCAAGTCAGTGCGTTTCTATTCCCTAATTCAACTCTCCCAGACTCCGTTCATTCTAGTTAAATGAATGCGGTGGTTGTGGTGCAAGACAGACATGCATTAAATGTCAATTTAGCGTGCTAGGATAAGCCTCTTGCTTTTCAACAGGAAGTGCAAAAATGACTGCATACCGTCAGTTGGCATCTTCCGTGACTGCCCTGATGTAGTGGTGAGTCTGAACCCAGCTGGCAGCGTTTCTGAAGCGCCCGGCATCATGCTGATCCCATGAACCTCGCGCGGAGGAAACTGTCGTCGCCAGGAGGGGCCACGTCTGAAGTTCTTGTCATCGCTCTGTCAACACAGAGTTGTATTTGATACAGCAAAATGAAACTTTTTGATTCACTATCCTGCTGTATGCTACCTCTCCCACTGTCAAATGTATTCCCAGCAACTACCCTGCTCTGTTGCACTGCATCCAGTTACTGTAATATGTTTGAGACACACTTGCAAAAGCAGATACTTTAGGATATTAAACACTAGTGTGGGAACCTCTTCTTAATCCCTGCCTCGATATAGTTGAGGGGTTTAGTATCAGCTGAAGTAGAACGTTCCTATACAGTGACGGGAAGTGCAGTGGTTTGTTTCTGCATTAGGCTTACATGAAGTGCTAATAAAAGATTAAACACTCATGTGCATGCACAGAATTCATAGGCATCTCACATTTTCAGCAAGTTCTTAAAAGTTTTATTTTTCCTCATGTGCAAAAGTCCAAGGCTTGAACACTTTTGCACTGGACTCTTACATTAATGAGAATAATTTCCATCATTGGATTTGAGATTCCTCTTCCCAGATAACTGTCCCAAAGCGCACTCTATTAACTTTGAAGAACAAAAAAGAAACAAACAGAAAATCCACTTTTCTTCATTATTATTTATTTTTAAGGGGTGTAAGTGTTCTAAAGAATAAATTGCAAAGGCATCCCACCCACACACATCTCCCCACCACCTGCCCCGGCCAATAAGATGTCTACTCTGTTCTACATGTTACCTCTCTGGAAAATGTTCATCTTAAGGTAAGAGTGCAGTGCCAAATCTAGCATCTAAGGTGATACAAATATGTAGCGACACTGAGGTTACTTAAAAAACTTGATGGGCATTCCTAATTTTTTCTTAAAGCTGTAACTTTTTTAACAATGTGTGATTAACATGTCTTCATGCATTCAATTTAATGTTTCATTGTGATATTTTACAAATACTGAAAATAAAATTAATTACTTCCTCAAGTCGTCTTTCAGTTCCTAGTGCTAAAAGGTTGTTGTATTCTCTCTCAAGGATCTGCCGTGCCTAGAGATACCAAAGTAAACAATTAAAATGATTGAAGATGAATAAAAGGCAATAACGGGTACAGATTAACCATAAGTAGCATAAGCAAACTTGCCTGGGTGTTTTGCGTTGGAATCTGTAATAATAAAGCTAAACTGCTGTAGTCAAAATTTTCATCCAGTGCTATAAGTGACCCATGTACACCACTTTCTAGAATATTATTTGCATATTCTCGGAGGCCAATGGCTTGTATCCAGCGTATGACTCGATCATTGCTCCATACCAGCACATCTGTAAGGACATAACACCAGGTCAGTCTCCTGATACCTGATAACTTCCAAATTGTACAGGTATGTGCATGTAGTTGTGCATGCACTGTAGGTGTCACATTGCTTTATTTCTTAAATGAGGAATGCCAGCAAACTATTCATACAGCTTTAATATCTCATATTCAAAAACTCTGTGATTTTAGCTATCTTCAAGTTAAATGTTTATTCTAAATAATGTTTCCAGAGGAGAAATACACTTACAGAGGGCATCTCCAGAATGCAATTCCTTCCACTTCCTATATAAACACCCTTTTCAATCCTTAGGCAAGATTTTACAGTTTAACAGTGCAAGGGCACAGGAGAAATACGCATTCCCCAAGGCTTCACTGGAGAGTTTTGTATTAAACATTTTGAGAGTCTTGTCAGCATATACCATTTTATAGCACACCATAAAGCAAATGATGAGTTCACAATTTTAGAGACTAAAACTATGTTTAGTTCAGAAAGATGGTAGACTTGTTAAGGTCCATGCCAATTGCAAAGCTGAGGCAAAAAAAGGGAGCTAGAAAACCATTTTTGAGGATTTGGCTATTCTAAAAAATAGCCTACCCTGTCTCTAAGATTAAAAAAAGTTACTTATACTGATCTTTATAGTTGTGAGTGGGAAACGTAATATTGAGTTTTCTATTAGTAAGTGATGGGGCTTTTTCTGGAAGCCTCAGAAGTCCAGTTACTGTAACTCTTCTGGAAGCCAGCATTCTCCATTGCTTGGCCAAGAGCATCCTTGACTTTGGGGGCAGGATTGGCTAAAATACGGTGGCAGAGACCAAAACTCTTCTGGGACCATGAACAAGTGACCGCTGGAAGACAGGGTGAAGGAGGCTATGGGTTACTACCACTGTCCTAGTAGTGACTAGCACTGAAGGCACACCAGAATTTGAGACCAATACACAATTCCCCTGTGTCAGTCTCCAGCCACACACACTCGGACTGGCTGGCCCCGATGCCTGCACATCCAAGGCAAAGTCATTGCATTAGTGTGCACCATCATCTGTCTTGAGCACATGTGCACTGTCACTGTAGCCATCCCCCTTCTATGTCAACTTTTTCTTTAGCTCTTCTAATTAGCATTGTGCTTGAGAAGTGCTAACTGCTGTAGTCACTACAGCTAGAAATGCTCAAAAGAATCAAAGGCATCATTTCTGATAGTTGAAAAAAACCCAACCACCCTAATTGTTATATATTAAAGGAACCATGAAGTGAGCCTGCAACTGCTCCAGAGAGCTTTACATGGAAAAATTCTTTAGAATCAGCTGTTACATCTTCTAATAAGGCCAGTTTTGTTAGTAACTGCTCTTACATACCAATCAAAAGCCTCAGTGGTCAGCCCTCCAAGCAACATTTGCTATGATACATTCTGATGTAAGAAATCAAAGGCAAAGGTTTTCAAAAGTCAGAGTACAGTGTTAGGGTCCTGAGTGCTCCCATTTTCCACCATTGTCCCCAGCACATCCTACTGAGAGGCTTGGATAAAATCTGTCTCCACAATCCAATTTAGCAAAATGTATGTATCAAACCACCATTAGGAACTGCAGCCCCAATTTAGCGAAGTACTTAATTGTGCCTAATTTAAGGAGCTAGGATGTGTTCTGAAGACAGATGGACTTACATTAGTGTTGCTTAAAGCACGTGCTTAAATGCTTTGCTAAAATGGCATGACAAGGGGTTAACAGTGTCAAGCTTCAAAAGCAGAAACATTCCCAATATTCATTCCGAGGAACTATCACCTTTTATTTCGTGCTGACTCATTTCTCTTCGCTTTTCCAGTTCTTTTCTATCATAATTCAACCTCTTTAAACACATGATTCCATATTGCAAGCTTGTTCTGTTATTTAAAGAGAAACATTTACAGAGTTAATAAAGATAATCTTGAAGATGGCAACATACGTAGGATATATTTCCTGCATTTCAAATGAGGTCTTTCATGCTGCTCATGTAGCAAATCTTGAGAACAGAGGGGAGAGCAAAACTATTAAAGAAAAGACTTCAGAAATGAAATGGACAAAAGTAAAATGAGTACATTTAAATAAATGTTCTAGTGTAAGAAACCCAAGCATTAAAAGTCATATTCAGAAAGGTCAGCCCTTGAGATACATGAAGTATTTTGTCAAATCAGGCCTAAAAAATGACAAATCAGACAGTATAGTAAAAAGAAATCCACTTCTTTTCACACGAACATCATTCTCCCTAAAGGCTAAATGCCTTTATTTCCATATTTCCAATTTAGCTTCCTGGCTATATCCCTAGGTAACTGTCAATTTGCTTGTACTGTTAACAGCTTTTATGTGCTACACACAATAGCTTTTCATTATTATGAGATCTCAGGACTTCAAATCTTAGTCTAACACTTTCTGATACTTATATCACTTCAATGGTACTGTTTGTGTATTGTCAAGGGTTTATTGATACATTAATGGTTCCCTGCTCAATATAAAATTTATCTGTACCATTATCTTGGTTTTGAGAGACATAATTGGAATGCAATTGCTATTACTAAATGAATCCTTCTCAATTCAGATTTCTGACAGCCAGTTCTCCTTTTTCTGTGTGGTTTTCCACACCAGAACAACAGAAAGTAAGTGTTTTTGTTCTGTGCAGCCCTGAGCACAACAGCAGACCCATAAGCATCTTTATAGGTGTAGTCTTTATGCCAACATACCGATGAAAACTATCCACCATTTTTAGGTGCACACGCAGATCTTTCTTTGTCAGGTGATCTAACATCCTTGCATCTACCAGGCATTCCATAAAGTAACTTCGGTACTGAGGTAAACCCAGACTGGGCAGCCATTCGTTACCTATCCATTCGTGGTTCATATCACCATAAGCCAGGGTCTACAGAGAAAAGAAAATGGAGAGGAGGAATAAATTCTTGAGTTTGCTCAAGGTTGCGCCACAGACTGAAGACAGAATATGTCTGCTCTCCTCATTTCTTGTGAGACTAAAAAGAAAATAAAATTCTGTTTAAACATTTAACAATGGAAGAGGGAGCCACTGTGAGATATTTGTTACTGGTAGTAGGTTTGCCCATTGTGTTTTCTTTCCTAATTTTGTAAATTTTAAGGAATTTTTTTTCAATTTTGAGTTTTAAATGCAAGCAAACTTGTTACACAATCAAAACATTAATGTGTGTTTCATAATCTTACTTGCTTTCAACTGACCTCCTAGAAGATTTATGCCAGGCAAATCCTACAGTTAACCTGGTAATACAAACCTGGCTCCAGGGAATCAGCTTAGGTTTGTGTCACTGTTTAGTGGGGAGCAGGATTTTCTAAATGGGATCTAATGACACTTTTATAGTTACACACTTGTAGTCCTTTTGAGACTATAAATTAATTTCAGTTGTTTGGCACTCAAGCTTGCATTTTAATGAGATATTTTCAGCTGTGAACAGCTTAAACCTAAGTGCATCATATTTAGAGCTCAATAAATTAATTTAGATAGGAACGAACCAGATTCCTTCTAGAGGCTTCATTGTTCAGCTGAAATTTCAATAGGGTGAGGAAGAAAGTTATGAAAAAAACATACATATTGAGCTATTTT
>JAWWEV010000043.1:39117352-39173090 GCA_035583235.1 Hafferia zeledoni
AGGCTTCATTGTTCAGCTGAAATTTCAATAGGGTGAGGAAGAAAGTTATGAAAAAAACATACATATTGAGCTATTTTTACATGAGTGGCACTATTAAGATGCAAAATAGATTTTTACATCTCATTGTTGTCAACTATTTTGTACTACAAATCTTAACAGAACAGAGAACTCATAAATTGCAAGATTAACAGTTTCTCAGTGGGATCATACTCCGCTCTGGGCATCACTTTCAAGCCTAACTTTTTTGTTTTGTTTTTAATGTCATTATACATAACATAGTGCAAGGCAGATATATTTTCTGTGGAGAGAAATATAATCCACTCATCTCTTATAAGATTTTGAAGAGAAAAGGAATGCCATCAGTAAAGATAGCAAGATTGTGTAAGACTGTGCACATATAAGAAAGAAGTTTAAAAAATGTAGCTCACTGGTAATCTAACTAAATGTTACAAGACTATTTGTAGACTGATACTTGGGTGTGATTTATACAAATGTTCTAAAAATAATACAGAGTAAGTTTAGAAAAGTTAGCTTTTGAACTCTTGGCATATTTTATTATCCTATTCTCAAAAATGAGGAAAATACTTCTACTAGTTTTAAGTGGGAGGTAAAATATGTCTCTGGAATGTAGTATTTTTTTTAAAAATGAAAAATATTCACACTCACTGTATGTACCTCTTTCTGCTTTACGTAACAAACCTGCCCATAGAATACATTCTTTGTATTAGAAAACCTCCAAAATATATGTCATAATTCAATCATTGAGTTACCGTCACAATACTATACTATGTGCATATTGATGTACTCAATTACATTATTATTAACTTTCACTTTAAAACAATCATGTGAAAGGCCATACCTGAGCCCAGCTGCCTTCTTCAGACTCCTTCTGTATTATCAGCAGGAAGTAATTAGTAAAGCAGATAAAAAGACAAAAAAATTAGTTATAAAAACATGTGGGTTTCCTATGTATGTTAATAAAAATGAAAAAATACACATAAAACACACTGATAAAGCAACTCCAGTCATTGGAAACGTCCAGGGCTACAATACTTGAAAAATTACAAGACCAAACCCATAAAATATTAGTAGGGCAAATCTAGCTGAATTTTCATGACATAGAAGCACTAGATCTTGGTGAAATTTTACAGCATTATTTAAACACTTTTCATGGTTTCACAATCAAAACACAACTATTTACTTACAAAATTGGGGATTAGTGATGCCATTTTTTGTTTCTAGTTAAATTTTAAAATATTCGCAATGAAAAGCTGTCTTCTTGAGAATGTACTGTAAAGGAGCTTTTTACATAAAACTTTTTATGGTAAAACTATTTTTCTGGCTGGCCAATTAAAAAGGATCAACTTTACCTCTGGTTAGTTCAGTGTTATTGGATTTGCATTTATCTTTACCAACAACAATAAAATTGGAAATGAGCTCAATTGTAAAAAAAAATAAATTGATGGTAATTGGCTTCATTAATGCTGATGAAAAAACTTTAAATACTATAACAAGCATAAAGTTCTAAGACGTAAGTCTTTATTGCATCAAAATTTAGCTCCATTACCTCTCCCACCATTTATGGATTGGTCTGACTATAAAGGTTTCTAAACTGAAGATTGGTTTTTTAGAGATCTCACTGTAGGATTGTATCATGTTTTATAAGCATCCTTATGGAGTTTTTACGATGCAATGCTAAAACCCAAACCCAAAAATAACATATGTTCTAAGTACAAAAAACATAATCAGAAAAACTATTGTAGTATTTTGGGAGATACTTGACAAAAAAAAAAATAAATCCATTAATAAATGATACTTTCCATGCACCCAAAATCAAAAAGCTAGACACAGCATTACTGAAAACATGAAGCTGTGTCATGCACCATTCTCAAGCCTTGTCTTATTTCTTTCTATGTCCACACATATAAAACTATGTTTAGAAGAGGTATTAGAGAGTAGAGTACAGTGGAAATATTGCACATGTAACCATGACCATTTCATTACATTAAATGAGGTTTCACACTGGTACTGACACTATTATGCACTCTGAAACTCCAAAACTGGTTTTAGGGTAACCCAATTTGTGTGATGGCAATAAAGTTTGTAAATTCTTCTGCTGAAAGATTATGCAACTGTTCTTTAAATTCAATTTCATTACTCCCTGCAATTTTCTAATAGCACTCTTGAGAAGCATCCTACAGAAGATACGGCATGTGTGTTAAAGCAGATAATGGAAATGGGAAGACTAACCGTTTTAGCTGGAGCAGCAAGATTTTCCATTTCTTCATGGGTCACCCAAACATTGCCTGAGGGCTATGGACAAGGCCCACAGGAAGGCAGGTGGGATCCACATTAGGTAAGCAGTGGTAAAGAAGAAAGGCAGCACCACTGTAAGTTAACAGCGCATAGCATCACCATCAGCACAACCACGTTCTTGCCTCTACCAAGCTGCAACTAGAGACAACTTTAGACAAATTGTGTTGTATCTTTCATTAGCAGATTCTGAACAGATGTGATGGAGTATTTCAACTGGAACTGATGGATGAAATCTGGCAGAGCATCATCACAAAGGAAAGAATAATAATTAAAGCTGCATTTCATGAACAACTGGCAAATACAACCTTTAGCTCACAGCTCTGTCTGGAGGTAAGCTTCAGCTCCCAAAGATTTTCCAGCCTAAATATTCTGCACACATCACATGCTTATATTGTAATCTGAATAATTATTATTTCTGCCTTTTTCTCTAAATCAAAACTATGAAGGGAATTCACTTGTAAAACTGTTTTTCCTCATCCTATTGTTTTCCATCGGATTATTATGAGGACAATGAGATGAGGCAGCGAGGGAGCATGGATGTCTGCTGTTTTCTGGAGAGCTGAGGTAAATTAACTCCTTCGCTGAGAAAGAGAGGAGGCAGAAGGACTTGGGACTCAGAAATGCACATTCCAGGGCATGGCAGCGTTGTGCTGACAGTGACTTAGGGAGAATTTAAAGGACAAAACAAAAGTATTCCTAATGTTTTGAGCTTGAATTAATGTTCTCTCACATTGTAAGTGTAAATACTTTTATACTTTAAAATATGCTCTTATGCTTTTAAAATACAAATTAATTTTGTGTAGTTTTTCAGTATCATGTTGAGTCTATACTGCTTTACTTCAGTAAAATCCGTCATGATTCATAGTATTACTATGGTTATGACCCAGAAAACTGTTCTCAGGAAAGAAAGTGTCAGATGGGGAACTACCATAATTAAAGAACACTAGCAACATGAAGATAAAAGGCCAATCAATAGCAACAGTAGAGTTCTGTTGCCCAGTTGCTTATGTAGCTCAGTGGATCTGGTACCTCTCTAAGGTATCTGAGTTCTAATTTCCACCAAATGATTCTCCATGAATTTCATGAAGACAAGATATTATACCATTTAAGTATTATTATTATCCTACTAGTAGAAATCTGACCTACACTACATGAATAGTGGCCTATGTCCTATACTTCCATGCCATGTTTTCCATCTGATCAAACCTCTTTTTTTTTTCCACCTTCATTAGTTCTTTCATAGCCATCACCATCAGCATATCCCAGCATGAAACTCCCCTTTTGTTAACTTGCATATTTTTCTTCTTGTCCACATGGCCTATTTTTCTTCATTTTCCCCTAAAATGTGCTTTTTATCAATAGCATATTCATTCTTACTCTCCCCTAATCTATTTCCTTGCTCCTTTTGAGATATGCCCCTTTTCTTTCCAATTTGTATCTTTGTGTTTGTTCTTTACTTGCTTTCCTAGTGTCTGCTGCCACTCTTTCTCCCTTCCTCACTGAAGGCACACACTCCACTTCTACCTTCCAGATGCTCCCCTCAGACCTCGAATCACTGCTTCTCTTAAAGCATGAAGAGCCTAAAGCCAACTGACTCAGGTTAGGTAACATTGGAAAGGGTGACAAAAAGGGGAATAGGAACAAGATTCAAAAGAGCCACATTCCTACATATGTTCTTCCAACTCCTGCCTCCCATTCACCTCCCAAAAGAAATTAAACAAACAAACAAACAAAAAAAACAACAAAAAAAGAGAAACACAAATTGATTAGGGTGTTACAGATGACTTGAAGGAAGAGAAAAGCAAAAATACAGGCAAAATTACAAATAAGATACTCAATACTGATAATTTAGGTAACATCAGGGATAATCAAAATAACAACATAAAAAAATAAGAATATCTGATAAAGGAAAAACATCAGCAATCGACAATCAAGCAAGTGATGAACAGGTCGCTCTGAGTGTCTGTTAGACAGTTCCCATTGATTGTGAAGTGTGTGTTACCACAGAGCTACTCTGTTATTTAAAGTTTTTCTGCAGACTCCTGCAGGGTGAAGAGGGGAAGAAAAAGTTAGCTGAACAGAACTCACTGTTCTGGATGTTGGAGGTGCTGATGGACTCGTCAGTGATACCATCTCCTGGATTGCTAATCGGAGTTTTAAGCGATGAAGAGGATTGCTGATTCCAATTTCTCTTTGAATCTCAGTATCGGACAAAGCAGACATAATAGCTCCACTCTTCACGTTGGCACGGCAGGCAGCAACATACCAGGCTGGCATACCTAGCCACAGCTGTCAAGAGAAAGGACACATTTCATTCAAAGCACTGCTGCATTTCTGAAATGTAATTGGAGTCATAGAATATCCCAAGTTGGAAGGGACTGACTAGAATCATCAAGTCCAACTCCTGGCTCTGCACAGAACAGCCTCAAGAATCACACCATGTGCCTGGGAGTGTTGTCCTAATGCTTCTTAAACTCTGTCAGGCTTAGTATTGTGACACTATTAATCAATTAATTAATGACCAATATTAAATAATTAAATTAATCATCAGGACACCTCTCAGTCTGAATAAGCATGGTAATACACACAAATTAGCATGAGCATCCTATTCTTTAATAAAGTAAAATTGTTTCAGTACCTTTGAAATCGCCATGGCTTCATGTCAACTCATTTTGTTGCTTTTACTGTAACCAGAACTTTAAAGCAAGGCAAGCTTTGAAGTAGTTTTAGAGCTGTGTGCCTCCATCCCCTGGGCTAGTCCTTTCCCAGGCTTTTAATGAGCAACTAGTGGCATAAGTCAGTGTCACTGCCCATTTGATAAGCTTATTATATACAGAAAATCATCTATGAGCAATTAAGTATTTTTTTACTTCTGTACAAAAATGACTTTCTTTTTCCATGTAAGTCCCCACGGTGTACTCACACAGCACAGTGTTACAATTCTCAGCTTCTACTTTCTTACTAGAAATGATTCAGATAACCAACCTAGCAAGGACAGAGCTTACAGTAAATCTGGAGACAGTCTGGTACGGTGTCACATCCCAGCTAGAAATACTGGTTAGAAGTTGCAGCAAAATGTGAGCACAGCTACATCACCTGTGGATTTGGCATATATGTATTGCATGCTTTTCCTCTCCTTATATTAATCTTACCAGCCCAGGTCAGCAACAACCCTTTGCTTCACCACTTAAATATTTCCTTTTAAGAAGTACACTCTGCACTTAGCAGTCTGTCCTGGGACCTTCTGAGTATGAAATATTCTTGATTTTCTCAGCTTTCTCATTTTCTGCTGCCTCATTAATATGAATGTCAGTGTCTAAAGCTTTTTTCCCAAAGGAGATAATACCATATCAGGGATACATATACATGAGAAGTTTTTATCACAGCATAAAGTACATCATGCTTAGCAAAGCCTGAGAGAAAAACAGAAACAATGAATGCCATAATCACTGATATTTTAGGGATAATACAAAGGAAAACAAAGACCTAGCTAGGTGTATCTTGATCAGGCCATCAGAATTAGCTAATTTCATTTTATTTTTTTATCTTAATATGGCTTACAAAAAGACGACACGAGGTTGAGTAAATGAGTCAAAACGTGCCATCAGTAGATTCACCAACAATCTGGAAAGTAGTAAAAAACTGAAAGGATTTTTATTTCATTTGACACAGCAGGGAGAATCACTGTGGTTATTGAGAAGTCTATACCTCATATGGGAAATATATCCTTAAAAGACAGCTGTTAGATCACTTTTAGGTCACATAGAAAACAGATTTGACTGTCATATTTCAAAAGAGCTCAGTTAGGCTTTTCTGTACTGAGTCTTGATATATTATAGAGCTTGAGAAATGAGTGCATTGTCTTTCAAAAAGTCCTCCTCCACTGATGGGATTAGCCACTACCCTCCATCCAATGATAGTCTGAACCTTTAAAATGTGACCTAATTTCAAAAACTGTAACAAAATACACAGTTCCATAAAAGTAAAAAAAAAAAAAAAAAAGAAAACAAAAATTAGGTAGATAACACCCAGCTGCACTTAAACAAGGGGCCATGAGAAAACTATGCATAGCTTTAAAATGTATTTCATAATCTCATTTATTTTGATAGCAATTTTTTTTCCACATGTACACTAGAAAAACAGAAAAGCATAAATACCAGGAATTATTCCCCCTGCAAAAACAGATTCAAATGTTTGCTCCTCATCAGGTAAATTAGTTCTTTAACAAAATTTAAATCAGGTAAATTGTTTCATCAAATAGCTGTCTCTAGCAGACAATGATGTTAGATGAACAGTCTCTAAAAATAGGACACAGCAATTGTTCTAGACAGAGAACCCAGATATCAAGGTTGACATAATATTCCTGAATTAAGAAACCCGCAAATTCTTAAAATGTAAATAAACTATGTGCTACATACAAGCAACCACACAAAATGCTAAGGCTGGAAAGTTAAGCCCTGAAAAGTTTGAGAATTTCACAACTGTGATCACATATACTTCTTAAATTTGAGTCTTTGTCTCCTTTAATATTTATTTTGTTCTTTAGTTGAAGTGTCACATATTACATTTTTCCTCAGGAGAGTATGAAATGCACAGTTCCATCTGCTGACTGAATGCACTCATGCTCGCTGAATAAAAACAGTACTTCTGTCCCCCTATCCTTTTATCATCAGTATTTGATCTCCATTGAATACTGCAACATAAACTTCCTTGTGAGCTCTCCTGTGCTACTGTCGTCACATTCCCCAAGAAGTTCCCCTCCATTTCTCTTTACAGCTCCTTTCTGACACAGTGGGAAGCATATCTTATTTTTCAGTATGAATCAAGGGAAAAAATTATTAGGGTTCACCTTGTCAAAAACTGCTTCAAACTTTGGATTGCCCTGAATGACATCAAGGGCAATCTTTCTTGGTATTCAGAAATATATAGAGCTTTGTATACTCACTTTTGCAGCAAATCAGCTTTACTGCAATACTGAATATTTCTGATACAAATCTGGTTACAGAACTCCCAAAGTCCTATGGAAAAGTCAAGTAGTGGTCAGATTAAGGATTGTTACATATTAACAGAGATATTTTGGGGGGAAGGAAGCTATCATCCCCTTTTCCAAATCTATGCAAATGCTTGAACTGACTTTATGCAGTTTTCATTTCATCTTTTTCACAAGATATCTTTAGCAACTACAATGTGAAGCAGAATTTAGCTGCTTTCATTTCTCATCTTTCATTTACTCACTAACATATTCCTGTTAAAGCTTTGGAGAGGGATCTTTTTTTCAGTTAAGGGAAAAACTATACAGAGTCTATCTGATTATCAATGGATGATACCTACAGCAGACATGAGAAAAGCTGGGAATATGCAGGGATGCTTGGCATAGCAAGGAATTAACGCTTATTCCTTGAGTCAACAAAGAGCTTGCATCTCCACTGAAGTGTTACAGCCTTGCCATATAAAAGTGACTGTGCATTTGTATAAGAACATTCTTACGTTCTGCCTTCTCCTCCTCTCAGCATCTCTGTAAGTATTTGTTGAATAGTTCCTTCACCTAAAACATTAATTGATTTTTGTCAAAATTGATGACAGCTCTGCTGAATGTTTTTTCTGGATGAGTTCCAAAACCCATCCATTTAGGCCCTCCAAACAAAGGACAGCTCTCTGGAGACTGGATTTCAGATATGAAGGCACTGCCTGTCAAATCGGAGAGATTTCAACCTGGATCTCCCACATTCCAAGTGAAAATGTTGACAACATTTATTTTTCTTTTCTCATTATATTTTTAACATGCAGAAAGTTACACATTCTTTAAATTTATTACAAATCAGCACATCATTCTACATAAACTCTGTCTGTAGAGTTCCTAGATATTTAAACTAAGAAACTAAAATATTTAAAACATTTAGGGTTCAAGTGCATTTCCTGTCCTCATCCCACCATGTAATCCTGTCCTACGTTTTTTCAGCTCTAGTCTCTGATTTACACCATCCAGTGTCAAAATCTACGTAGTGCTGATGGCACAGTACACAGGGGGAGAGGATGAGACTGTAAGAATCTCTTTTAAAATTTGTAAGGATGAGCACAAATGAGACTCACAGTTCCAAGTTATGGCTAACACTCACCTCCAGCCAGGCAACCACTGTTGGCCCATCCCACTGTGCAAAAGGCAAACCTTTTCTCCGAGCTTCTTCCAGAAGTTCATGTCTAAAAATAGACCAAGAAATGTTAAATATGTGGAAGTATGTGTAGGGACATAGAGATGCAACTGTACCTTTTTGTTAGGGGTAACAAGAGGGAAGCACAATGACAGGCATAGAAGAACAGAACACACCAGCAAACAATGCAGCTCCTTCCCCTGTTGAATGTACTGGGTAATCTATTTCCAATTGTTCCTTCTTTTTCCTCCCCTCAACATTTTTTTAAACACCTAACATGCAAAAGGCGAGGTTTCTGTTTCTTCTTAGCCAAAGCAATAAAGAAAAAAAGACATTGATGGAGAGAAAACTGAGGGATTCCTCATGAGTCTAACTTAGTTCTGGTCTGTTAATGTCACAGTAAGGCACAGAAATGGCAACTTCTAGACCTGAACGAAGCATGAATGTAATGCAGCTGGATCTGAGGTGTCTGTGTTTGAAACACTAAACCAGCTACACCAGCTACGCACAATGTTAGGGTCTCTGGAGCACAGCCATTCTGCACCTTAAATATGCCATCTGTGGTTGTTTAAGAGTTGGTTGTATATTTAATAATTCCATGTTTGGATTTTCTAATTCTTGATTATGTATACAAAGAAACCTCCATGGTTTGCTGATGTAAATATTTTTATAATTATAGAATTGATGAGGTTTCTCGATTTTATACATATACATACATATATTTCTATTGAGTCAATTAGGTACCAGTCTAACACCCACATCGGCAGTTTTTCTGTTTCCTGGACTACAATCAGTGTGTATGTAAAACATCATTCTCAAAGCTTAAAATATACTTTTAATATAATGGTATTAAATATTTGATATAGTTATGTATAGACTAGTCAGCTAGACTGTCAAGAAAATGCTCTATATTAAAAATATTTTATGCTCTATATTAAAAGACATTTTTAATCCTGGAAAAGGAATAAAGAATCCACTGCAGTAATGGCATAGAAAAAGCAGTCCTTCAAAAGCCTTTTTTTTTCTGGTATTTAACATGTTTTCTGCTGCCTCCTCCTGAGTGAAACACAAAAGAATGCTCTCAGCAACAAGCTGGAGTGAAAAACAAATTAGACAGTGACTATGGTAATGTAGTATTAAAAATTGCTTACATTCCCACATAACAAGAAAATATTGGAATTATAGCTTCAATTTTGCTCTGTTCTCCTTTATTACTACAGTCTTTCTGGTTCAGTTATCCCTTGGCAATTCTTCACTGCCTTAGCAGCCTTTCAAATACACGTACTACAAAATCACAGCAGCTAAAAGCAATGGAGTGATGTTACTTGCAAGAAGTAGTCCTTTGGGGATTTTGGACTACCAAGGAGCAAGACTGGTAAAATTTGGCTTTAGTAGAAAATGACACTGAAATAAGACATTTTGCATACAGGTTTAAATCCCTGGCTCTGAATATTAATAGCAGGAAAGCTACTTTATGTGTTTATGCTTTAGTAATATGTAACTTTGCAAATATGTGACAGAATTACTGAAGTTGATCCAGCTTCTCCTCCCACACATCCTCTGCAGTATACCTTACTCTTTGTCACTCAGGTGTCCCACGACACTGTAAAATGAGAAGTTGCTCTATGGTTACAAAAACACCAAGTTATCTTCAGCAGTTGATGGAGGTTCAGGAACCCCATATTTCCAAGGAGACTAGTAGTGAAGGCCAATAGAAATGTGTTCACCTCCCTGCTTAGGAGAGCAAAATTAAGGCTTGGCCACAGCCCAGCTACCTGTGGATGAGGTATTTGGGTTGCAACCTTCCCTCAGACCTGGTTCTGCAGGGTGCTACAGCAGTGCTGTACCTCCCTCAGATGCCACAACAAGGTGCCCAGCTACCAGGCCTGTGAGCCTGCATGGCCAGCCTTAGGGAGGGACAGCTTTTAGGAATGGGCCTTCCTCACCTGGGCACTTCCAGTATCCCATGACAGACCATGGACTTCACAAAACCCTGTGCAATGCACTCCTCCTCCAGAGCCAGCCCAAGCCTGGGGAACAACCCCTGCTGCAGCCAGGAGTCCCATGGAGACACCAGCCTTGGAGGAACCTGATCCCAGACTTTTCTTCATCTGGGCTATTCTCTTCAATTATCCCCTTTGAAAGAGCAGGGCTGGCTAACATGCTAAGTAAAAAAGGAGATAATGGTTGTGATATTCACTGGTCTTCCTTGCTTGTGTTGCCTCCTGCTTCAAGCAGGAGAGCAGCAGCACCTGGTATACAAGGAGATGGGGAGGAAGTTTTGGCCTCTTTCTTTGATTTAGTATTAAACCTTTGTGTGGCCTCAGGAATTGAGATTTCTGCGGAGGAGGGATTGGCACTTAAAAGGTCTCACTTCCATGGAAAACTTGATTCCTTTATACTGGAATTACAAAGTACATATTTCTAGAGTCCTCTGTAATTTTGCAATATTTGAACCAGCCTGAGGCTTGGTGTAGGGGCTCAGAATTACTCCAGTGATCCTCAAACCAATACACTCTCCTGAGAGCAGGAAAGCACCTCTGTTACTTGTGAGCAGTCTGGCTCACAGAGCTAAAGGAAAATATAGTTGTACTTACTGATTTTGGCTGAAGAAAATGGGACCAGGACAGAAATGAGACGCCTTATATATATGCTATAGCCAAAGCCTACTGCTTGATAAACATAATCCAAATGGTCTTGGCTTGTGGAAGAAAATTGTTTGGGGTTAAAAATACTCCAGTGAAAAGTTAAAAATCCTGTACTCAGACATGCACAAGAAATATAGTCATAAAGCTTGTGCCTCACTTCTTGATGTGGAGGAATTCTAAAAGGATTTTTATAATATTTTGTTCCCTTAAAAATAATTTTATGCTTCAAAACTTATATTTCCTTCCTCAGATATTTCTTTTAAACACCACTCCAATAGCAAAGTTTATTTAAATTATACTTTACTTTTTGAACACTAGTCTTTGACTACTTCTTAATATAGACTAGGAGATCTGTAGAGCCTGAACCTTCAATTTATAAGCCAAAACTAAACCCAGATTTTCTGTTTTGACGAGAGAAGCATTCTTTGATTAGAAGTCAATGAAAACTAGTAGTGAGGTTTGTTTTATGGGTTTTTTAGTATGAACTAGCACTATATGAAAAAACTCCATTATTTCAGTAAGTTAAAAGCATCATGTAGGAAAAATATATATATAGTTTTGATCAATAGTGCAAATCACCAGCAAAATGAATCCGGTGATCTGCCTATTTTGGAATATAAACAAATATTTTAGAATGGACAGAATGTTGTCTACTGTTGTCATAATGGGATAGTCACTGACTTCTCAAAACCAGGAGGGCTCCAAAGCAAAATACTGATGACTGCAGTTCAATTTTCCTTACAAAAACAAACAACTGAGCACAGGGGAACAAAGAGATGAATACCCAAAAGCTCATCACTCCGCTTCATTACAAAGATAGGGTTTGGGGATCATGGAAAGCATTATACAGTTTGTCTAATTTAGAGGATCCTTTGCAGGGGAACATAGGGATTTTCTCCTCCTCAGACTTTGTCAGAAGAGTACTACATGTTATAATGTGTCCACATTGCATTGGTAAGGAGTTGGAAATAAAAATGCAATTATTTCCATGCTCATTTAGGTTTTTTGGAAACATATGAAAACAAACTGATAAGGAAAAATTGACACTAATTGGACATTACTAGAAATGCTATTATTTTGAAGATAGGGCTCTGAACCACTTACTACTACAGGAATGAATTCCAAATTAAAGCTGTATTTTTAAAGATAACATTATTACTGTTCATTAAAAAAAAAAAAAAAAAACAAACCCAAAAACAAACCCCAAACTCTTCCTGGAGACATTATAGGAGCAAATGGAATTTGCTGTTTAAAATATATCATTACCCTGAGCCTAGTTTTGCAAAGTCACGAAACTTCATGAACATCAACTGTTTAACATTCATCCAAAATTTGAGAAATACTTGTACTTGGGTATTTTAGAAAGTGTCTCATAAAGTGAGCTTTTTTTACACTCTTATCAAACACAGCAAAGAAAAAAATCACATAATATCAAGTTGTGTTGTTGAGTTGTGTGTTGGAGAATCAGGGTTGCCTCCCTAGCTTTGACTTCTAATATTTAATCCTGCCCAAAATTACTTCCTAAAGACACTGCTACACTGGGCCATTTTCTTTAGCACCATTTATCTACGAGCCAGGTACAACATCCTAGATCAACTTACAAATTTGAGAGCAAAACTGTCTCATAAATGGGGATTTATGAATGCCTTTGGACAGGAGAGGTACAAGGGAGTAATAGGAAAGGGGACATTATTAAATTGAAATGGTGTTATTATCTTGCAAATCTTCTCTTTCATGTATATCCTTCTCTTGCGCCCCAGGAAAAGTCTAGCTCTGTAGCAGCAGGTGCCATCAATTCATTGTATGAAACTCAACGAATTTTATTAAAATATTAATAATCTTTAAATAGAATTTGTGTAGGTAGTCAGTGATAACTTAGAGCGTGTCATTCAGTGACATTCAATTTTCTTCATGAAGATGAGGCTCCCCCCATCAAGCAAACAAGACACGACAGCCTATGATTTCTAATACACATAATGCACTCTGTGCAATACACAAAGTACACACACTGTCTTGATGAAACTTGAACAATGTTTCAACACAGACCTTCATATTCCTGCAAATAATAGGATTTACTCTGATAGTTCTAGTAGGGTCCATGAGAGAAGTCCTCAAGGATATTATACAGCACATATTATGTAATGTCTCTTAGTTAAAGTGTAATAATAAATGTGAGATAAACTGAAAAGGAGGCACAGTGAAGTCGTAAGCCAAATTATGTTTGTAAAACACAAGCAGAAGTTATTTAAAAATTTGGCTAATGGGCAATTTAGATTGTGAAATGGCCTTTACTCATAAACATTTGCTCAAAAAGAAAACAGATTGAAGTTTTTACCTAGCAGATCCTCTGATTATGATTATTAACTGATATTATGATTATTATTATCACTGATACTAAAATGTTTAGTTTATAACAAAATATTATACATCATTGGTTTCTAAAAGAGAAACAGATGATAGACCACTAGGCTGTGTTTGTTTTATTAATCCTATTTCTAAGTTAAGATTTAACACATCTGTGGCATGAAATCTAGCATACATTCAAAGATTGCAAAAATCAGGAGAGAAGATTTCTAATAATTAAGCTGGATTTGGATTTTATCCTTTCTGTTGCCATTTGCTAAATATTTAAGACAGGCTAGAATCCTGTAGCTCAGGACACTGAATGAAAAAATAAGTAGTCAAGCTTGTATGAATTAATAATGATATTAAATATCTTACAAAAATAAAAATTTACATTTTATCTTTCTCTTTTCTGCAAGACTATATATGGATTTAAAGTAAGAAGTGGGGGTGAGGGAGTGGGGAGAGTCTCAAGGCTTCATATTGCCACACAATGCTGATTTAATTTAATCTGAAATGAGTCAACTGATTTAAAGACTGCACTAATTATAACTTGGGTCAAATCTTTTTTCAACTTTGAGACTTAATTGATCTGTTTTTTAAATAATTTGAAATCCTCATTCTTTTCCTTTTTTGACATCTGATATAATCAGACTGAAAACAATGGCCAAAATTCAATTTCTATCTTTACAAAGAGCTTTGTATTAAACTTTAAGGAGGTTTTGGAAAAAGTGTCTGAAATACAGAAATCAAGATGCAGCTAATAAAGAGAAGTTTTTAAATCCATAAAATATGAAAGTATAAATTTCACAGCATTCCAGATAACATGGATTAACAATGTTGTAAGTATAGGTGTACCTTTGAAATGTATGCAAGCTGGCTGAAGGGCAGCATTCTTGTTTTTTTCTGAAGATACGTATCTTAAACTAAGTGAAGAACATTCAAGAATGCTTAAGATATACCCTAAAAAAATTAGTGCTGCAGAGAGATGCTATTAAAAAGAGAAAAATAAAATCCACCTGTAGAATAAACAGACTTGCATAATAAATACTCTTGCAATGTTGTATGTATTGTATTGCATTAGAGACCTTCAGTATCCCCAGGCTGATCAAATGTTATCAAATATTTTTTTACAAAGGCATTTTGCAATTACGTATTCTAAATGAACCTGGTAATTCCTGTTCTCTTTAGGTTTTGTATCCTTACACCTTTAGAAAGTTATAGCTTTAAACAGGTGAATTTCCTCCTGAAGTTCCAAATTCTTGTTCAAGGAGAAATAGCATTTGTACAAGAGATCAAAGGAGATGAAGATTTTACACTTGATATCAGGTTAACTATTATAAAAACCAAACCAAACTAAATGAACTGGTGAAAAAGAAAATAGTAAAATTATATGCACAAATTATTCATTTTTCCATATATGTTTGTAGTGAAACAAGTTGAGGGCTCAAACAGAAAAAAAAAGAAATCTTGTACTCTGAGTCTTCTGTGATTTAATTAAACAGAATTTATGCCTTAACAGCATTTTTTTAAACTAGGCTTTCACTCTCACGACTTTAACACTGACTTAAACTTTCAAATGTTTTTGTGATTCTGACATTTAGATCTCCCAATATGTGTTTATTTTTAAAAAATAGACCTTTCAGGACTCATTTATTTAAAACAAATGACAGAATTTATCTCCAAATAGTTAATTAATTCTGTTAAGTTCTTCAGGAGTAAGTCCTGACCTAAATTTGTGTATTCTTTCAAGGTTTACCGTTATTTTGAATACTCTGAATATTTTCATTTAGGTCAGTTTTCTACATGGATTTGTTACATAAAGTTCACGGGAAACCAAAAAGAAATAAGAATAAAACACAAAAAATAAACATGGCACTGAAGTTTGATATATTCAGCAGCCATGTTGTTTTAACTTACCCAGGTATGCTTTTCATGAGATGAAGGGAGATGAATGGAAAAAAAAAAAAAGCACATAAATGTTAATGAACATATAGTAGTCCATAAAAAAATAAAATATGATAGATAAAAAAATACCATCATTATAATTATAGAAATCTTTCTAACTGGTCTTTAAATGCTTTAAAGAACTTCTTGTGAGGAAGAGATGTATCTGTCAAAATGATATTCTCATTAAACTCATGTTGGCTATTTATTAGGTACCACTCAGCACAGCATGTCTTCCATCTAAAATACATATTCATGCCGAAGAGCTGTAAAATCAGTGAATGTGGAGTAGATTTTCAAATCAAAGCTTTTTGCTTTGATTTGAATAATTTCATAAGGATTTTTCTGTAACCTCAAAAATCTTGAAAATCCCAAATGGATTTAAGCAATTACAGAGACACAGTAAAACTGCGTGGACCACAAACCAAGGCTTACTTTTCTATGTGCACTTTAATATTTCAGTAATATATCACATAAATGATAAATTACCTAGACTTGGTTGTATTTTGTTAGTCTGTTTTTTAACATGCAGATTTCATGTACACTGGTGACTAACGTTTGAAATGGCTATTTATGCCAGGTAGCATTTTAATTTTGACAGTCATACACTAACACTGGATCAGTAACAACACTGGTATGAATGATTTGTTCCCTAGGTAACCTGTTATAGCCAATGTAATGGGTATAGTATATGTAGGAGAAACTAGAATGCCATCATTGGTAATAAAATTTCCTCAGTATCTTTTAATTGCCATCATAAAAAGAAAATAATACACCTGAATGAAACCCAGACATCTCAAAATATTGTCTTTCTATTAGCAACTGATTTACAGAGATATAAAAACACTTGGTAGATATAGCTGTAGAAAACCTGGGGTGAAAAGCCTGTTCTCTGATTAACTAAGAAGTTGCAGACATTTTAGTCAGTTGAGGTGGGCACTGTTTTTGAGAACTTAAATTTTGTTTTCATGTGTGTGAGCTCAGCAGAACAGCTGGGAGAGAGGAAAGTACCACACAGAAAAGTAAATAGAAACAAATGACAAATAAACTCAGAAAGTTTAGAAGCGGAAAATTAAGGAAGCAAAGGACAACCAAGGTATGCAATAAGTAAAGAACTAGAGAACTGTTCAAAAATTAACAAATCTGATGGACTCAGCACTAGAATTGAAAGTGCATTCATGATTCATGCTCATTTTCTACTGAGCTAACTGTAAAGAGTGATTTGAACACCTTTGCTGAAAAAACTTTTAATTTGGAACCTGCTGGAGTATATTGAACCAGAACTCCCACTCGTTGCATCATTCTCTGAGTTGTTGTTTTTTTTTTTTTTTTAAACGGGGAAAAGAATTTTAAAAACTTGGCAAAGGATAAAAAATATAATTTCTAAAAATTACAAGATTTAAAAAAATATTAGTTATAGAATAACTAATATATATTATGTGGTATATGTTGTATCCTTGTTTTCAATCAGAATAATCCAAGTAAGGTTTAATAATCTCTGAAAAATAAATACCTTTTCATCTTTAAATCTTTAATGCTAAAAAGGCTCTGAGGATCAATGTAAGAGCAAGATACATTTTTAACATTGCAAAAGCTTTGACTGACTTTGAAAGTGTACCAATGTTCTAGCAACTGTTAAAAATGTTTGCTAGAGGAATTAATTTTAAAAAGAAAATTCATCTTTATGTATGTCTCAAACACTAGACACTGACCCAGACAGATCTGATCCAGACAGAAGAAAACCACACTGCACACAGCGGACAATTCTAGACTGCGTAACAGAACATGCCTCTCCTTCCTGCACTGAAATGAGAAAATAGAAAGCAATAGCTACTGTACACTGTATTGTTTGCTAGAAAGGGAGTAAGAACTGATGATCAGTTTGAAAGATACTAAAAACATCAGGGAGTTTCTCATGGACAAAGTAGGAAGGAAAGAAATTAAATGCAAAACTTGAATTTTCCCAATGCAGAAAATAAAAGACTTGATTGCAAAAAAGGCATCATATTCTGTTAAAATAAAAGTACCGTATGTTTAGGATATAAAGGTTTTTAATAAGCATTAAGTATACAGGAACATTAGATAGATGCCACAGAAAAGGACCTTAATTAACCCAACTGGATTAATTTTTCCAAAATGTGTGTAATTAAAAAAATCATTGGAAAGATTTATTTGTATGCTGCAGAGGACAGAAATTATTTGCAGTCACAAATACACTACCTCAAATTCTAATTGCTATTGCACACATAAACCCTAACTAATTAATGTAATTAAAGGGGTATCGTGGGTTTAAAAGCAACTAAATGATAACTACAGTGTTTCATACTCTTATTCCACAAAATGGTCCACCATTTTTTCAAGTTGCCTGCTGACAGGGATCTAAAACTTGGATTTGCCCATAAAAAAATCAAATCTGAACCTTTTGTTTATCAAACGAACTTACCAACTTTTATCATTCTTTTTTTTCTCTAAGTAGAAAGGAAAAGTCAATTACTGTTTATATGGATGTTCCTGCTGTTTAGTATGTACATCACTGTAGTCAGCTGAGACATAACAGCATAGCAATTCTCTCTGCAAGGTTAATTATAAGGCTATAAATACTAAGACTTTCTTTTTAGACCATAATTTTACATAGAAGATTTACTTATGTCTTGATTTTATAAGTCTTTATTCATGTATGCAAGCACATGTATGTGTCCTGCACATCAAGGCTGTTCTGCAATGAACTGAAGGCAGGAGGCTATATCTGGTAAACTAAAACATGTAGCTGTGCAGTAAATCTCCCCCAAAACAGGTTCCTGGGAAAGAATGGCTTACTTTGATTATCTGTGCAAAATACAAACCTCATATTTTAAGCTTGTTTTGGAACTATGGAATGAATACATTCTTGTCTGTAGTCAAATAAAACAAAATTGAAGAAGAGAGTGAAGTTAAGCTCTGCTCTCGCTCTTGACTCATATTAATAAACTGGGGGATTTATCATCTTCTGGAATCCTGCCAGCATGATCCAGAAGAGCTGGCTTGCTTGTAAATTCTCTTTCATGGAGATGATTTTGTATTTGTGATTGCTGCAGGTGGCTCAGGCTAATCTCCCACTGCACTACCAGCGTGCACAAGGTCGAACTACCTCTGTGTGGCAATCTAGGACTACATAGCACTTAAATGTCTCTCAAACCTTGCCTCATGTTGGTGCCTTGCACAGGATAATATAAACACATTCCATGAAATGTCAGGGATTATGACCAATTTTTACACACTTTATGCAACATACAACATGTCTTTCTTCAGCTTTCTCACTTCTTCAGGCAGATACTTATTCGCTGCTACTTTGCATATTGTTGCAGATCAAATCAAACATTACAACTGAGAGAGATATATACTCGTGGCACTCAGAGCTATACTACAGTGTGCAAAGCAAGACTCTTTAGAGCTGTATTTGCCACCAGTGAGGCTTCTGGGTAAGGGCAATTTGACATCACACCAAAGCGAAACTGCGGACAAGAAGAAAACAACTCATGTTCATTAGGACAGTTACAGTGAACACAACTATTTGTTGATATTATTTTCAAGTTTGGCTAAGTTCATTGTTAAACATTATTTTCATAAAGACTCCAGTGTATGGTATTTCAGTGAAAAGGAGAGTAAAACATTTATATAGCTTCTGTTAAGTGTCTTAATTTACCTGAGATGAGATCGGTGAAGTTATGCATTTTTAAGGGAAATACAGTTTATTTTATTTTAGGCACAGCGTTATCTATTCATTTTCTGAGGTATGAATTGTCTTGTGGGACACACACTGCTCAACTTCTGTTGTTCCAGAGGACACTGTGCCTCAGCCTGAACCTTGTGCAAACCTTTAGTAGTTGCCATGCAGACTGGACTGACCTGAACTTCCTGTGCTGGGTCCTGCCTTGGGTTATCATGACAACCCTGAGTGAATGGCAAGGCCAAGTAACCGGGCACAGTTCACACAACATCCACAAAGGATGATGTTATGAAGGTCTGTGTACACAGTCCTGGAGAACTGGTAGCTAGAGTCAGCTACAAATTGCAGAATTGGAAATTAAGTAACTGTTTTCCACAGAGACATGGGTTAATCACTAGGAGAAAAAAAATACTAAAAGCTCCATTCTTCGTTTTGTAATGGGTGTCTTTTGGAGAGTATATCTTAATCAAAATGTATGGCCTAGATGAGTGCAAATTATTTGAATCATTAGGGGATTCAAATAAATGCAATAGTGGCAGAGGGTTGTAAAGCCTTAAAGATCACAGCTGTGCCTCTCAAAACACTGTCAAGGCCACGGAAGGAACTTCTCATAAAATAAGCCATCAGTGGGAACAGACAGAGAGAAATTTGCAACAGGACAGCACTAATTCCAGGCCTGGCAGACGTGAGCTCTGGTTAGCACATCCTGATTAATGAATCCAGAAAAAAATTCCCCCTGTGGCAAACTGTGGCAAAGGAAGCAACTGCTGATACACATGCCACCCCAAGTCATGGAAACATCTGTGTGGATATCTGGAACTTGGACTATATAAAGGTGGTACCACCAGAAGAATGACTCCGGGACCTCCACCACTGGGGCTGGGGTGAAAAAGAACCAATAGGATGCTGCCAGATCCATGGATGATGACTATCTTGTGCATGACCTCCCTCTATCTCTCCTTGTCCTCCCTCCCTCCCTCCTCGCTGCTTTTCTATCTCTTTCAATCTCTTTCAATCTCTCTACTTCACATTACTGTTGAATAAAATCCATATTATTGACTAAGTCATATGGACTTGTTTGCACCTTAATTTGGGCAGAGGTATCTCTCACTAATCAGATCATAACAAGGGT
The DNA here is from genome assembly GCA_035583235.1 of Hafferia zeledoni. Lineage (NCBI taxonomy): Eukaryota > Metazoa > Chordata > Aves > Passeriformes > Thamnophilidae > Hafferia > Hafferia zeledoni. The sequence continues at coordinate 39,137,594 of JAWWEV010000043.1, forward strand.
ATCTGTGCCATTAATACTCCTAGTCCTAAACTCTGAGTTTTCTTGAAGAAGTTACTCATTAGCCAAACAGGCTCTGAAAGTCAGGCAAAAAGCAGAAGATATTACATACAAAATATTAATAGCTTTTATACAGAACAAGGGAAGTGGCTAACTTAAATAATAAAAATGAAATGCATTACTCTGTCAAAACCCAACATCACTTATTTTCACCAAATAATAGAATAACATCCTAAATACCTCTTACCTTCATCTTTTGTTTCCTAGGACTGCATGCTGAACTTACAAATAATAAGACCTAAAAGGTTTCAATATTAACTAGAGATACAATCTATTTAATGTCTGAGAATAAACACCTATAGGTGAGTCAGGCAATTCAAGTTCATCTTTTCAGATTATTTTAAGAAATGATGGGTATCATTTAAAAATTGTACACAGCTTCCTTAATTTTTCTTTGATGCCTTAGGAATAAAATTTATTCCTAATATATCTACTGTGATAACCAAATATTGGATGAATAGAGACTCGTTTGAGGTTTATAAATGTCTACCATATCACTGAGATTGTTAATTACATTTTAATGATGTCTAAGTAGTCAATTAAAATTTAACATGTAAATAGCATCTTCTAAGCAAGAAGCACAGAAACTTTGAATTTTTGGTTAATGACACTATAATCACCAGAGAGAGAACTGGTCTCCAGAATTACCTTATTCTCTCATTAAACTTCTCAGAGTGAAATGTACTATTCAGTACCTTTTCTATGCATGGAAATTGTGCTAAAATACTACAACATGCTGCAGTGTGTTTGCAACTTCATGAGGTCAGAGCAGGATCAATACACATGCTTGCTACTGAGAGAGCAGGTGGCCAAGACACCTGATGGAACATTAGTACCTACTGGCTGCAGGAGCTGACAATTTGAAACACCATCCATCTTTAGCCCTGGGGTAGAGGCATCCTTGTGGAATTACTGATGAAGTTCAATACATTCAAGAATGCAAAATTAGAAATTCAGAATTTTAAGTATTTTTCTTTTAAGAGATTCATTAAACTGAAAGAAATACCATGGATGCAATTTTAACAGGAATCCATCCTTCTGTAATAACTTCTAACCAAACTAAACTGAAGCTAATGGCAAAGTCTGGTGAAGCTCATGAGTATTACCACATTGCTGCTGTGTCGATCAGTGATGAGTTGGACCTTTGTTTCACACCAAGGGGAGACTCCTTGCTTTCCTGCACCAGAACTACCACTGAACTGAAAGGGATGTTTGCTGAACTGTTAACAGGGCTGAAAGCCATTTCACTGAACTTGCATGAGTAAAAGAGAAACCAAATTACAGTAAGTGATATTTTACCTGTTTTAAGGAAAAAAGAATTGGCCCTGGCATCACCATTTTGAGGTTATTTGTATTTGTTGTTTTGGGTGGGGTTTAGTTGTTTCATATTTTGGGGGTCTTTTTTGGTAGTAGTTTTGGGTTTTATTTTTTTAAAGGAAGTAAGAAAGCCAGCATAGGTAAAGCTCTCTCAGACTGAAATGTAATACAAAATACTGTTTCCTTGCTTTAGTCTATCCTTTAACTAACCTATTGGTGAGTCTGTCTTTAGGAGTTTCATGTCCTTATCTAAATTAGCCACAGAAAACCTTACAAGGTGAATTGTTCTTCTCTGTGTTCCAGTGACTGTGCTCACTGCCTCTGCAGGGTTTGCAGAGTGGTTTTGTTTAGCAGTAAAAAGGAAACAACTGCTTGTATTTAAATCTTACTGCTACATCATGAGATAGGAAACGATTCGTGAATTTCTCTTGTTACCTCTTATAAAGACCTCATACACCACCATTAACGTTACACAGCACAGTATTCCCATTTGCACTACACAGTTCAGCAATCTTGCAGCTACTGTGTGTATGGGAAGGCTCCTTTCAGAGGGAATTATGCATTGCATTGTTAAGCATTGGCAGAAAGGAATCTGACCTACTGAGACAAACTTCATTTAAATGACTTCTGAACTTTTTCAACTTAATACTTTCTAAGATAAGACATGCAAATACATGACTGATATTCAAGAACAATATGGACACAATCATGTCCCATGTGCTCTAGGAAAACGTGGCTTGAACAGGGAGGTTGCACCAGGTGACCCAATGTGGTTCCTTCCAACCTGACCCATTCTGTGATTCTGCAACTGCATTTCTTACATGGAGGTGTTAGTTCTCTTACACTCTACTAATAGCTTGGCATTCTAATGACTAGCATAATTCAGTAGAATCCCATGTACATCTCTAACACAATATGTTGCATTTTTGTCCATATTATTGTTCCTCTACAACTATATAATATATATAAATATGAACATGGATATATAAACTCACAATATATGCTAGCCTTTCTCCGGTAGTAAATTAAGAGGGATCTTAAAAGCAGTTGTAAGGATTCTAAAGTGAGAAACTATGAAAAAAGGCAAATCTAAAAGGAACAGGGGAAAAATTAATTATCTTCATATTTATAGAACATATACTTAGAATAAATAATACACAGTTCAGATTAATTGAATAGTCATTGTCACAAAGGAAAGATTTCTTTCCTTCTGGTAGAGAACATTTTGATTGTACCTAATCCATAAAGAACCAAAGACAGACAGACACAGGAGAAAAAAAGGAAAGACTTGAAAAGCAGAAAACATGGGCAAGCCTGATTGTGTGAGATTAGACAGAATACTAATAATAGATTACCCGTACACCTATTATTTCTAGACTCTAAACTTGGCAGGGAATCTCATATACAAAGTGGTTGTGTCGTGTGCAGTTGTATGTGTCTAGTCTTATGTTATTTTACCCAGTTAAAAAAACTAACACATAAGAAAGTGAACAAAGTGAATATGTTTATCCCTTCAAAGTGATTTCAACACTGTAGTACATTCAATTAGCAGAGCTGGAAGACACATAGGAACTTAAAAAAAAAAGGCTGCTGAAAATTCAATTATATTCTTTATGAATCGTAATGATGGCTCAACGATATCTTCTAGATTTAGTTAAAAAAAACATAGTAACATAGTAACATATTCTACATCCATATATTTCTAAATTACTAATTAGTGATAAAAATGTATAGATAAGAAATGCAGGGACAAGACTTATCAACTGTAATATCCCTGTGAATGCTGTTGTGAGTTTCTCAATTGAGTTAAAAATATTTCTTCTCTCTCAGCTAGCACAATGATCACTTCTCGGATTGCTAAATTGAGGTTGATTGAAATGGAATGCTTACATTTGCACATTACATAGATGTATACATTTAAAGTTATATTTCATCAAGGGCTTGATATGAAAGTAGTGGTTAAAAGTATTCTACATAAAAATTTAAAGAGAAGTTCAAACATTAACCATGGATTCTTTGGATTAGACTTGCAAATTCTCTGGAAACTCTGCCAAGGAATACTAAAAAAAACCAAAGAAATATGAAAAACTGTAAAATTTAAAAAATAAGGCTTTCAGAATCCAAATAATAGCAGTAAAGTTAATGGTTATGGATGAAAAATAAACCAGTTTGTTTACAGAATGAATTTGCAAAGTAATTTTTAAGTACCATCGAACTACTCAACTGCAATGCTGGCAAGAAGTTTCTTTTGTGTTTGAAGCCTTATTTTACTAGTTCTCCATAGCTCCTGGCAGCTGCTATGAGTGAGTGTACTATTTTTACAAGGAGGTGCATCAAAGACAGCATTAAATTATATAATTGATGCAAACAAAAAGCAAGGTTTCCCTTCGCTGACAGGCAAAAAGAAAGTGAAGCTGCTAGGATTTATGGGGAGCCTTTGACTTCTATAAACAGAAATAACATTGTGTTTAATAGATAATGCAAAAAAAAGCTTTTTCAACCTTCTGAAAAAAATCTACATAGTGAGTCATTAAATACCTGTCTAGTATTTCAAGAATTGCGTGGTAGGCAAAACACACAGAATTAATGACAATGTGAAATAGAAAAATGTCTCTCTCTCATAAACCTATGCTCTTTCACAAATGAAACAATATTGCTCTTGACAGACTGAGTATTTTCCCCTATATATATATGCAGCTTTAAAAACTTTCACTCTGGGAAAACCCCTACTCAGTGCTAAAATGCCATAGTAGATAGTCTTGCTTCCCATTAGATGTCTGTGTAAATCCAACACAAATCCTGACATTTTAATCAAGTTTAGCCAAACAAAGTCACATGAAAAAGTACTCACTTTTTCTTTAGTCTTCTGTCCTTTTCTGCTTGGGTTCCAAGTTTGCCTAATCCCAGAGATTCCTGAGCTGCTGCCTCTGTTTCCATGTAACCTCCTGAAAAATGAAAAAAATCCAAACCCCCACGGTACATTCCCATAGCTCTTTCCCAGTTGCTCCCCTCGTGAACCCTTCAATGCCCCTCCCATCCACAAGCATCATCTATGTTTGCTTCCTCAAGCTGTGACATCTGGTGTTTGTGAAGAACATCTATCACCTACAGAAGTAAATTCTGACAAGCATTTATGACATGGAAAAGAGTAGAAGTGGAGGCAAAACATAGTTTCCTCCTCCTTAGGTTTAACAGAAACGTATGAGAAAAGCAACCTGATCTCCTTTGCCTCTTATGGTGCTAAGTAAGCAGTGCTCTCACCATTTTTTAATCTTAGTTAAGAAATGTAAAATTGGAAGTGCATTCTCAAGAGCTGTCTCATTACTATTGCCATAATACAACGTCACTTAATGTACTAGTGCTCAAGTCATCATTTTGCTTTCACAGAGAGTCTTAGATGTTGTTATCCCTGCAAACTCACAAAGATGACACAAAGTATCTGTCAGAGAAGTAAAAGCCTCCTACGCCTCCCTGGAGGTGTCTTGAAGGCACCTAAAGCCTGTCAAAGTCATGGGAACTTGAATAACTTACATAGTGACAAGGGAAGTTTGCAGTAAGCAAGGACACATGGAACAAAATAAAATTATATTATAAACTAAGGACATGACTTGTGATCCATGCTGATCATACAATATGTTCACTAACATGACTTTCCTAGTGCACAAGAGAAAAGATGCTCTGACATTTTTATTGCTGCTTGGATTCAAGGAAGAAGGGATATACCAGTACAACCCTCTGGCTCTGCTTCACACTGTCCCCTCATTCCCACATGCATATGTACAGACAGAGGCACTGCAGCACTTCTTTGAAGGCTGTTTTCCTTCTGTGCTCCTGTTCAGGAGGTGTGTAACTGGCACAGGAAGGAAGACAACAGCATGGTAAAATATGGATGCTTGACTCCATTTGAAAATGGCAATTTCTTATTTCTCAGATAATGGACAGTGAACAATTGTAGAATGGGCACTGGCATGATACAAATGCACAAAATAAATTCAAATATTCTATTTTGATTTGTTGATTTTAACCATAATATAATGCATAAACGTTATGCAGTGAAATAGCATCACAGACTTTTACAAGTCAAATTTACATGCACCTCAATCAAGTGAGAACAAACCCCACTGCTGCACCATGTTTATGACATTAACTTGGAAAAACTTGGTTTAAAGCAGTTCTTTTAAAGTAGGAGTTCTTTTAGACCTCCTGTTTGTCTACACAAACTTTTTCTTTATTAAAAGAGAACACTAATTCTACAAGTCTCATGATGAGAATGATGCAAATGCATCTCACAAATGCAGAGAGCATGACCGTATGCATTTCTTTACTTCATCTACCTTCCAAGTTTTACAGAATCTCATGAAATGCTTATTGCTGACTCAAGTCAGTTTTTGATTCAGCAAACTGCTCTATCAATATATCACACCTTTCCTGAGAGAGCAGCTCTCACTATGTTGCATAGAGATGGTATGAGTGCAGTGCAATGAGGGTTTATTCCAGCTTGGAGAGTATACTTGGCATAATGCGTTTCTCCATAAGACAAATGCATCTGGCCCTTTGAATACCTAAGGGTACCTCATATTGGATGTGGCCACAATAAAGGTTTCCTAACAAGCTGACCTTTCATACGCCATATGGTTTTCTTTAGATATGTTAAAAATTAAGATGAGAAAAACTGCTTTATAATTCAGCTGCTCAATGTCTTTTCGATTTCTAAAAATATTTTGCTCCTACTTTTTAGTTAGTTAACAGTCACACTGTTCATTTTATACATGCTTGTAAATCTAGTTTGCTTAATTAAAATGTGCATTATACGGAAATCTTTGCAGTTGAGCTAAAGGTCGGAAGACACAAAAAATTTAATATAATTGCAAATCACTAATATCTTTTAGCAATTTCATGACCTAGTCTTGGGAATTACAAATAGACTTTATGCAATTCTATGTATATGTTATCAATCATGGGGACTATTACTAAGAAATTAATCTACTGCCAGATTACATTGTACCAGAGATAAACTTTAAAAGTTGTTATTTCATTTTTTTTGTTCCACATTGCAAGGAACTGCAGGGAACACGAACACATTACATCTTTGTCCTCTATGTTCCTGAGTAACTGTGAAATCATATATTATGCACAAACCATCAGTATCAATAAAAAGGGTTTTATGGAATGTAAATTGGAATTAATAATGTCTAACTTTAGATGTAGTCTAAAGTTATAAAATTCTCCATCAATGCAGGCAGTGACATGCAGGTGCATTTGAAGGACCTGTTTAATAGAGTCTCAATTAAAAGACTGAATAAATCAGTTTTAATCTTCCCATAGTGAGAACAAAAGGAAAAAAAATAAAAGGAATTCAAATGCAATTAGAAATTAGGTTGGGTTGTTTTCCAGAAAACAGGGTTTTTACAGGCAGAGAGGAAAAAGGTTCGAGTATAAATGAAGAATGGTCAGTTACTCAATTTTATTATGATACTTTGACCTTAATGTTACTTTTTTCCTACTCTGTACTGTTTTAGTGATGGAATTGTTAGCTGTGATAGGGACATGTTTTAATATAAATGTAGGTTTTTAATTTCAGGCTTACATATTGCTTAAATGTTTACAATTATGCAAAGCCTTAAAATTCTTTTACAAGTGTTATGTGGTCACCATGGCAGTAAAAATGTAGTGCCTCACAAATTCATACTATGTGACATCTTCATGACTAGGAAAGAGGTAGTGTTTCAGTTTTACTGGCACATCTATTCCAATTTGATACTTGTGTTGGCATCTGTACACACAGATGCGTCCTAAAGAAATCGGCAGAGGAAAATTTTTGCCATGAATGAAACAGACTAAGGTCTTGGCAAGGGAAGAGGGCAGAAGAGGGAGTGCAGCCTGTCAGCAACATAACTAATTGAGAGTATAGTGAGGATATTCAGCAATAGGCACCAGAGGACATCTATTGACACACTGAAATCTGAAAAGCAGCTACACTTGCAAGGATCTTCCATATCACACAGGTACACCTCTTGTCTATTACTCACTACTTTCTCACCTCCTCTTTATTTGGTTATTCAAGAATACACTGCTTGCATTTTTACCCTAATTCAACAGACTATTGAAGCAGCAGGTTCAGTGAAGATTATGACTAGTAATTTGTGTCAAAACTCTCACTTGCATTAATCTCATAGCAAACTCTTGACAAATATAATTGTTCATAATGATGAAATTTAATGGCAAATTTGTGCCTGATGAAACAGAAAAAAGAGCAAATTTGAAGCTGAAAAAAGAGAAAAAACTAAAAATGGAAATTGACAGTGAAATGGTGACTTTAGCTTGTTACCACTAATTCCTTACTGAGCTGTCCAAGTCGAGCCTTCTCTTTTTTACCAAACAAACGTCCTATTGAAGATTTGATTCCTTTCTTCTTGGGAGCTTTGTGCAGGGAGTCCTGACTGCTGTTGACACTGCCAAGACCAATGCTTTCTGGCTCCAATGAAGCAGGCAAACTACTACAAAATGATAGTAAAGAAATGGAATAGATAACATATTGACATTTTCAGGTAATTTTTTACTTTCTTTTGAGCATCCCTGCAAGCAAATTAATTTATTCTAATTTAGTAATGATCTCCCCAACAGTGAAACAATCACATCCTCTTTAAATTATTTGGCAACATAGAAAGCAACAAGGTCACATTTTTACCATCAGGCAAAACTGAAAATATTTTTAATTTGCTAAGAACAATTAATGAAAAATACAGTAATCAGCCTGCTGTTTTTCTTTCTGGGATTTGCAGTATTACTACTTCTAGTAGTTATCAAAACTGTACCTCAAAACAGAAATACCCAGCATGTACTTTAGCACTGAAAAACATTTTCAAGGTCATGCAAGAGTAAAAGTGTGAAGCTTTCTACTTCATGGGATGAAAAACAGGGAAGAAATGAGGTAATTTTGGAATAGTTAAACAACATGATTTGAAAACAATGTTACATGGTAAAACTGTGAAGCGCCAATGCCTGTTGCAAACATCTTACCTTCTGGCATCATTGTGGTATGAAGAAGGAAGGGTATGAGTCATCCTGATAGCTCTAGGTGTTGGAGGAGGAGAAGTTTCACATTTGATTGTGGCTTTATCTTCACGCCCATCTTCTTCAACAACTGCAATCTGTGGGAGAGAGACTCCATTGAGAACAGAGCTTTTCAAAAACGCTTCAACATAAGCTGCAGGAATTTGTTAAATGAACTGAAGCATGTGTGGTTTCAAGTGCATTTTTTTTAGCAAATTATAAGGATCCTTATTTTCGAAAGATGCTGCTGGGAAACAACAATTGCCTAAATATGGCAGTTTAAAGTACATATATGGAAGAAAGGAGAACATGTGTTGAAGATATAGAAGTTTTATGCCAAACAGGTTGATACAAGGAAGGTCTAAAGATGAAGGTAACCTTAACTGTAAATGGATCTCTTGAATTAATCAAGATTATTCAAGTCAACAAAGTTTCTCAGGGATGTGAGAGAAAAGGTAGAGAAGGTAAATAGAGGCATAAACATGACCACTCTCTCCACAGTGTATTAACAGACTAGTCAGTATGCTTGAAAATAAGCATTGACAAAAAAGAATTTTGTCAGAGCATATAATTATTTATCTTACATACCATGCTCTGCCATGTAAAGATACATCTCATAATCAGTGCCAGATGTGTAAATAATTTTACGTTGCTCCAGAAGATTTCAAGGAATCTGACTTTGGTTCCTCCAGCAAGAAGACTGGTGGAAATATATTTGAAGGTAATTCTTTTGTGTTCATAATTTTTCAAAGTAAGTATTCTAGGTTTGTGCTGCAGAGGTTACTATTCCAACGTACCACTGGTGGGCCTTGACTCTGTGGTTGAGCTGTGACTCCTGCAAGCCTTTTCAGGTAGGGTTAGACTGATTACGTTCAGAAATTGAATGCAAAGGAGAGGAGGGGATGTAGTTGCTGGCAAGAGACACAGTTATCTACATAGCATAGGAATATGATAAATGTGCTTTCCCAAACTCAAAAAGAAATATCATACCTTTCTCCGATGCTTCCTTAGGTCACTTGGCTTAGATTGGTAACAAATGCAGCAACAACAAAAAAAGAATGATTAATAAATCTTATTGAAGCATAACAAAATGCTACACATTTGTTGTTCTCACATTCAGAAGTGAGTAGAGATTTCTTTAATTTAATACTACCCAAAATACATATTATTTATACTATACACTTGGAGTAAAAACATAATGTCTAAAAACTATGTGATTGTGGGAAAACAGTAATTTGTTTTCCTAAAAATTACATTCTCCTACAATTTCATAAACTCACCAAAGAATTGGACATTGTAAGTTGCTAGTAACACTTTCTAGTTTTTGAGTTTTCATATAAATGTTTATGCTAACCCCAGCACAGATTTTAAGTTTTATCCAATATTACAATTATATTTGCACAAGTAAAAGCACAAAATATCATCACCAAATACCGTTTCAGAAAATTAATACAGGTTCATCTATCTTCTGTACAGCAGTATTACTTGGCAATAGAAGGCTGCTAGAATGTGTCTTGTTCAACCAAACCCCTTTGCATTTTTATTTTTGGTGGATGCCTCATTCTTTCAAGGATAGCTGAAGATACTGTCCAGAATTGATTTACTGTGTGGATCTGGGCTGTGGAAGTTCATGTAGTACTGCTCCAGACAACCAATACAGGGCTCTACAGACCAGGACTCTACATAACTATTGTCAATTCAGTGTTTCCACTTGGAGGATGTCTGAAAAGCTTGTGTCTGTCCCCGGCTAGTAAGAAGGAGATACTCAACACTGAAGTCCTACTGAAACAGAGGGACAAATGTCCTGAAATGGTTGATGAAGGTGGGTAAAGTTGCAGGCTGTGCTGCTGAGCCCACCATGGGCTGCTTCTACTACTTGTGATATGTCAAAAATTCAATTGCAATTCATACAGACATATCTGAGTCCTAGCATTAGAGCTGGATGCCAGTGAGACCATGGCAACCTGAAGTGCAGAGGCTATGCTGTCATTTTGTGTTTGAATCTGAAGAACCTACTGACCCAAAGCTACAGTGTCCAAATCAAGGCAACCAGGCCCCGCAGGTATCTTCTGGAGGACCAGTTTAACCATGGCCCTTTGTCTGTAGCCAGATTTAGTTTAAACAGTTGGGAAAATGGAGCCAAACTGTATATTTGTGAAGGTGCTGTTCGGTGAAGTAAGAGACAGTACAGCAGCCTGCACGCTCAGCTCCTCCACAACAATGTTCGCAATCAATAATTTCCTTTCTGAGGTTCAGCAGTAGGAACTGGGGGCAGCAAAGAATCAGTCACAACTGCCTGTACTGATCTCCAGCCTGCTGTCCTTAGTTCCCAAAAAGGCAGCAAACACCATACTAAACTGGGGGAGCAAACACCATACTAAAGTGGGAGAGAGTGAAACTGGATATGAGTAGTTGTAATTTCCAAGGAAAGGGGAATACTTGGCTAGATGATCAATGACCTAAATCCCTACTCCCAGCTGAGAACAATGAACAGCCAGGTTTCATTCCCAGATGCTCTTGCCAACTTTCTCTGCTAGGAGAGTTAATTTCTGCATTCTGATTTAGAACAAAGTTCAATTTCCCTCTGATGACAGGCTCCACAGGGAACCAGTATCGCTTCTTCCCAGGAATGGATCATAAGGGGACACTAGGGGCATTATGATTATCAGAGAGAAATCAAATAAAAAATGGTCCCTGTTCTACTCCCTGTATGTGGAGATCAGCAGAGTGGGCTGTTTTGATTCTCTCCTAGTGCTTAAAGGGATTAATTGACCCAGACTCCAAACTGGTTTGTAGCTCACATTGCACACTAAACCCTGTGTCTGTACTCTGATCAGTATCAGCCTTGTACATCTTGAATATGTTGACACAAACTACCTTTAAATACTTGCACTGCTTCTTTTTGTCTAGGATCAAAATTAATTTTTTTTTGCAAATCACTTTTCAAATCAAACCAGGCATGTTTGAATGTATCCTCCAAGTTAATGCTAGAAATGTTTTGCATGGTAATTTCATGGATTGATATCTATGTATATGCTGCTTAATGTTGAAATCTATCAGTTAAATGAATTACTAGTACTTATAATGTACTTATTTCAAGTGCATGGTATATATGTCATGAAGAATACATACAAAATGCTGCAAGTATAAAAGAGTACATCAAATAAAATGTATATTTAAATGATCACATATACAAAGCAGTGAAAGCTCTTAATGTCTTCTAGTTAGTTTCTGAAGGTTTAAACTCAGCAATAGTCTCACAGACCACTGTTTAATAACAGTATCAGTTCAGAGCTTTCCATTAGTAAACTTTTTTTACATATAAGTTGATTACAGTAATTGCAGTGATCAGTGGCCCTTGATCCTCATATCATTATGTCCCTGGTGAAATAATGCAACACTCAAACCCATTATATCAAAGCCTCAAACTACCCAGGTGTCCATATGCTCGGGAATTTGCTCTCTATATATGTATGATGAAGAGTTGAATAAAGAATCAGAGAGATGAGCCAGTCATGAAGTGAAAAGATTAAGTACTTAAATCGAGAAATATCACACCTAAAATTGTCATCACAGTTTCTTACCAGCGTCATAACCCCCATTCTGTCCATCTCTCTGGCTGGACTGCGAGGGGTGAGTTTAGGTGTTGAGTGTCCGCTGGGAGGAGATGAGCTTGCAAGTGATGATGCTGTCACTGAGCCAGTGATAGAGGTACCTTGGTGAACTCTGGCTAGATTTAAGCCTTCCAGACTCACGCTGGCCACTCGGTTCTCTATCTCTTCAGCACGCAGTTCTGTCGACTCTTTCTCTTCTTGAATTAACCTTATTAAGTAAAAGAAGAATGTGGTTGTATTTCACTCTTCATATCCGCAAAACAAAACTAAAAACTGCTTCCTTGCAAATGAGATTTCAAAGTAAGAGAAAACAAAGATGAATATCATAGACCAACTAAAAAATAATATTGGAAATAATATTTTCTTAATCACTAGAGTTATAAAATTATTTTTCTTAACTTCTCCATCCTCAAAACTTGTTTGAAGAATGTGCCCAACAGCAAGATTCAAGGTGGGACATTTCAGGAAGATTAGTTCCTTTGCAAAGGAGAGAGTATAGTATAGAGAGGTTAACAATCCCATTTACTATAGATGACTAATTCCAATCTTATGTTGGCTTCATCTGATTTTCTTTTGCTAAAGCACAAACACAAACTGAGAGTCAAATGAAATTGGTTCTTTAGGAAGGGAATTGCTACAATAATCCATATTAATTAAACAATAGAACATGCAAACCAAATTGTTTCATTCCTACAATTTGATGAAAAAATGATAGCTGTTTCTAAAGCACTGTGGTTTTAAGTGAATTCCATTAAAATATCTTGCTTGTTACCAAGCACTGTAAGCTTCTTAAACATAGATCACTTCAATAAGATGCTTCCATTGGGTTCTTTAGTTTTTGTTTTTAATTCTGATTGCACCTAGAATGGAAAAATATCTTTAAAATCAAACATCTGTTTGTAAGTCCTCTGCCCATAACCCATATTAGGAGTAGTCTGTTTTTTGCCATGAGGAGGAAAAAGTGTGAGGGATCGAGGTTAAATGAGAGAATACAAAGTCTGGGGAGGCTGAAACTGTCAACCAGGCTTTTCAGAGTAAATTCAAGCAAGTACAATAAATGAAAGCATTATACATTAAAAACAGAAACCTAAAAATTGCTGTGCTGTGGTAACTCTTCATCCGTAACATCCATTTCAGAATTTGTATAAAATGTCTGCAATCCATTTTGAAATAAGGCACCTACAGCTCCCTGCATTGGTCACAGTGCTGACTTCTTTGTAACAACAGAAAATATGGTTAGGTTTCTCACTTTCAGATATACTGTTTTAAGGTATTTACCTTCCTAATAGCACCACCATATCTCTTTGACTCTCTGTCTTGACAGGTGTAATAAGAGGCTTGAGAAAATAGCAGTGCAATCCTATCAGAATTAAACATTAAAACATTCTGGGACTAGTGAAAATGCAAAGCTGTAGATTTATAACAAAAAGTTTCCCCTGGAACGGAAAAGTTATTCAAATTCAATACATTCCAGTAGCGTTCTCCCTTGAAATTAACCTTGATTAGAGAATGACAGATTTGGTGAAAGATATTGGTTTTGATTATATTTTAAACCACAGTATTTCTGTTTACAGTATTATCAGAAAGCCCCTAATAAATTCAGAAACATTTCCTTCATCCCCTTTTAGAAAAACAAGCACTAATGAGTGGATGTTTTTCATACACCAAGCTTTTTTAAGGCTGCCCTTCCTGAAAAACATGAAGGAATGCTTTAAGCCTAAAATATGGTTTCATTCATGAAAATCACTTAATTAAAATATGTCATTGATTCTCTATAACTTCACTAAATTTGCATAGAAATTTTTAAGATACCTTCTCTTTACTACCTATTTCCAAGCATTCCAATCCAATTTGGAGTATGAAAAATCATATTCTGTGTCAACAGAGAAAATCAAAATCATGTATTAGAAAACATATATTATATTAGAAGTAAAAGACATATAATTACCAGAAGAAAGCATGAAAAGCACTGAAATAATATTTCTGATAGGAGGTTGTTACTGAGAAAGTGTAGTCATGCATAACAGTGAAAAAGACCTTGAAAAGAGGATTGTGAACAGCAATCTCTCAAATCTGCTATATATTAGCCTTCTGTAACTTATTTCCCTTCAATTAGCCAACAGTTCTCCACTTGGAACAGTTTCTGAAAGAAATTTCTATGATTATGAAAGAAAGACATGATTGTTACCTTCACACGATCAATACTCGTCTGGAAAGCAGACACATAATCAATCCTTTAAATGTACAGGTGGTTTCCTAATTGTTTCAAGCACTAAAGGAAGCTGGAAGCTGTAATCAGAAGTGCATCCCAGCTGGTTCAGGCTACATACCTGATTTCTTTATTGATTGCATCTAGCTGCTCCTGAAGCATCATGGCCAGAGTCTGGGCGTCGGAATGGCCACTTGGTGACAGCAGGTCCATGGAGCTGAAAAGCGTTTCTCTATCATCGTCATCGATGTCAGACATCTCAGTGTCACTTTCAAATGGATGACTGCTCAAAACGCCGATCTGCTGGGTCCTGTTCCACTCGTGATCTCCAAGTGATTTTACCTGAGAAGGATTTAGTATGTATAGGGCTTACGTCAGGGAAAACAACTGCAGAGTCAAACTTCTAAAAGATGGGAAAGGAAAGTAACTAGCATTTTAAAATACTTATTTAGTGATTAACTCTCCATTAATTCTTGCAATATTACTGTCAATGTCAAAAAGTGTTTTCACATAACTGTAAATGGTGTATACAATTACTATCAGGAAAATTTACACAAAAAGACACACAGAAAAGACAGCCAAGTAGGGCAAGTTGTTTTTTCTGCTGTTGTTTTTGTTCTGGAAAAAAAAAAAAAAAACAACACAAACTGTAAGGTTAACTGCTCCTGTCAGGGAATATATGAAAAGAAATTGGGGATTAACCTTTGGTTCATCTCTGCGTACTCCCATCCGGCCTCTTCTAGGTCGCCTGATCACTTTAGTTGACCGATAGTCACTCTGGCTATCAACCAGTGAGCCCACCGAGTACCTCAGCTCTGCTGATGTGTCAAGATGAGGCCTAGAAACAAAATCACATAAGTGCACTGAGAGAGTAATAGGAACAACAACAAAAATAACCAAATGACCTTCAGTCTAGATCACAGATTTCTTGGTCTAAACAAATTATTACGTATCCCATAATAAATGAGCAAACCCCATCACAAAATATAACTTAAAAATGAAAATTTGAAATCATATTGTGAGAAAACTAAGGAAGAAAAGAAACAAACACTTTGATTATTTTTTTTTAAAAAGAAAGATGTGCATAGAAAAACTCATCACTCAAAACTTAAAAGAAAAATGAAAATTTCAGGATAATTAGAACTGATGGCTGATTGTTCTACCCTGTGTATTTTCCTTCCATTATTCTCCTGAATAATTATGCCTGAGCTTAGTGTAAGCATGTTACATATACATGAGTGAGAATATGGATAATGCTTTCCTGCCATAAGTTTTTGCTCTACATTATGAAAATATTAGTGAACTGCCCTGCAACATTTAACATGGGTTATGAATTATTCATCTTTATTTGATGACACTTGTCAGAGTTTTAAATCTCAATTTTTCCTATAGTACTGGTAGATCTCAGGACATTTTGGTGAAGCATATATTGGATGACTTCAGCGTATCTTTTCTTGACTGCAAACAGTGGTCCTTGGCCTTTCTGTCCTTGGTCAAACAGCAGCAACAAGAGCTCCCTGGATGGTGAAATACAAGCATCCTAACCATGGGCCATGCAGCCAAGTCAGAAGAGCAAAGGCTCCATGCACCATTTGAGCATTCAACCACCGAAGTTGAGACGTGAACAATTTCTGTTTCTTAACATCAGCAATCTCCACATAAAAATATATGAAGAGCATGATCACAGGAAAAAAATTGAATGTAATAAAAAAAACCCTCATAGGGCAGTGTCTGGTTTTACCTTCGGTATGTAGTAATTGCTTCATAAGAATTTTGTTGTGGTAATTGACAATATTTGGCACTTGTGGAGCAAGTTGGCAAAACAAAAGAAACAGTTCCAGAAACAAAAGTTCCAGTCTCTGGCTGCAGATATTTATCTGCTGACCAGCTTCATTATTTTGCTGAAAGCACAAACTTCTGCCAATGCAGAACTGAGTATGGGCTAATTTAAAAGTCTTTCTTCAATCTCAGTAATATTTCAGTGTATATTCACCAATATAAGGCCCTGTTTACCTATGAAAAAAGTGAAAAGCAACAGCAATAATAATTGCACAGACTTTCACATTTTTTAAAGAAATACATGACTATGTGTGGTTTGAACACATTCCTCATTGTAAAAGCTTGACATTTATATTTTATTTCAACACAAAGTGAGGAAACTTTTGTCATTAAATATTACCTTGACAAGGTGGGTTCTATTAAAGAACCAGCCCTCAATTTCATTTGATCCAGTTCAGATCTTAGTTTCTCAATTTCTTCGGCAAGTCTTTCCTGGAAATAAGAGTAGTAAGATTTACTTGTGGTACAAAATACATTTCTTTTACAAGACATTGCTCTCATAAAGCTAAACAAGTAAGAAAAGGTACACTTAACATAACACTGACTATAAGAAAAGGCAGCTCATTTAAGTGTCGTTACTGCTAATGAGATGTAGGCATCAAGAGGAGGTTATACAGCACTCTACTGTTTTTCCACGAGTTGGAAGTGTTCGCAGGACAAATTTGTCCTTGGAACTTCTTTTTTTCCTCTCATAAAGCCAGGCTGAGGAAGAGAAGAACCAGCACAGATTTGTGCACTGTGCCAGGCATAGTTCAACCTGCGACATGCCATTTGCCCTTTAGAGACTGAGATTAACAGTTGGACTCTATGATCTCCAAGATCATCCTTTCCAGCCTAAATGGTTCTATGAGACTGTGAGATTGCATACTGGTGTTTTTATTTACTGACAGAGACTCAGACTTAGGGACAACTACATTTTAGATGATTTTTTGAACTGCAGCTATACATCTCTCTGCTGTCGAGTTGATGGAACTCTAGTATATGTTGCTGGTGAAAAAGAGAGTGTGCCACAAAAATTGCATTTTTGGCACTTACTGAAACTACTTTCCCTACTACTAGGAAAAACAGTACTGTTCTCAAATTGTACAAATAATTATCATCTACTAATAAAGTGAAATCAAAGAATTTTAAAAGAAATTAAGAAAGAGCATGGTGTGAAGATATAACACTGCTGTTCCTACAATTTAAAATGTTCAGTATTACACAATCCTAGGAATGATAAGGATCTGCACTAAGTAATATCAGATTCAGTAATTATTACTACTGAATTATTATTAAGGAAATATTATTATAGTGTTTTTACACTGTTTCTTGATTGAACAGAATTACTGAGATGACTAGTACTCTACTTGTAACATTTGCCATTTATTTAGAGATTATTAGTATCAGCTATTATATCTGTCTGAAATTGCTTCATTAGTTTCTTCATCTAAGTGGAACAAATAAACCCTTCAGAGTGGGAAACTTAGAAGCTCTGAGGTCAGAACATGCAGCAATAGGACAAGGGAAAATGGCTTTAAACTGAAAGAGGGTAGGTTTTATTTATTAGGAAGAAATTCTTTACTGTGAGGGTGGTGAAGAACTGGAACAGGTTGTCCTTTTGGGGACTAAACTTGCTGCCTTTCTATAGGTTATGTAAATGAAATAACAATTTTTTTAATAACTTGAAGGTCTTGATTTTGGATGCCATATGATATATTTATATTACTACCAAATGGAGCTATATTTTTAAAATTTTATACAATTGTTTTTAAATGGATTTGATACATTGCAAAAACACTTCTGTGAAACTGAATACGGATACATTTCTGTATCCTATTGTGCTCAAGGCAAGAATAACTTCAAAACAAAATCCTAGTAAGTAGGAGCGGGACAAATATTTATAATCAATTTGACTGATTCACTACACAGTATTAGGGGTTAATTTTCCATGAAAGAAGAAAGGCCACTTTCAGCTATATTTAGCATAATACCATTACACCTGTTAAGAAGAATTGCATCGAATCAAGAAATCACATTCTTCACTATGAAAGTGCAACCAGTTATGCATACATTTCTGCTAAACAAGACTATTTCAGAATTAAAACTGATAGAACCAAAACTCTGGAGCCAGTGAAATCAATTTGAATGTTGGTGTTGACTTCCTGAGGTTAAGATATCAGCCATGAACTTAGCTCAGAACAATTGTTAAAGATCTTCTAAGACTACTTCTGGCAACTGGGTAATTAAAGGAATTATCACTGATGTCAGGAAGATTTTACATGGTATTTGGATAATTAATATACCGTATATGTGTTTCCAAATAATAAATATACGTATTTTGATAACTACAGATAAAATCACAATATTCTATATTCACTAATATTCTATAGTACCTTGTCATGTAAGGACTCTTCCAGATTTTTCCTGAAACTTTCAGATTCTTGAATCAAAACATTCTAGAAATAAAAAGAAGAAAACCGCCCCCCAAACAAGACATTAGATATATGCTAATATATCAGATATCACTATATACGTGTAGTCCTCATGTACATGTCTGTAAACTTCATACATGCTCCACTTCAAAATTCTTTAATGCTTAAGTTTTATTATATATCAAATTTTAAATGCTGGAAAGAATTCAAATATGTAGGACCATGTGTTTCCTAGAACAGCAAAAACTTCGCATTTTCATTCAGCTGAGCAACTGTCTCACTCTTACACAACCATTTCTCCCACATCTTTTGCCAAGCCTATTTCTTGCTCCGTACAACATTTTGTTTCAATGATGTCAACCAGAAGTACATCATCTGAGAGGTACTGAAATATCCTTCCAAAAAACACTGAAAGATTCCACTCAGACTGAAGGTGAATAAGTAGAAAAGGGAATGATTAAAGAGGGTAAATATAAAGGTTAGTGGCTTTGAATTTTGCAAGACCACTTTGTCTCCCATCATGGAAAACCTGTAAATAACATTCACTCTCCAAGGGTAGATGCTCCTTCTATGGTCACAGCATTTTACTCTTCCCAGAGGAACTGAGGTAAAATCAGCAGGTTAAATAAGGAATGACAGCACATCTGAAATGTGGTCATTCCTCAGTTCTTGTCCACTTTCTCATATTGTCTCATACCCTGTCATGCATTGGTCCTTTACAAGCTCTTCATCAGACTTTTGGATGATAAAACTTGGACTCAAAATATTCAGCATATTTGCAGTACTTCTGGAGAGACACTTGAGTGCACTCTTGAATTCAGAGTTGAATGTGTAAGTTAGACCATATTTGTAGTAGCATTCGGTAATATAAAATCAGCATGATGCCTCCATCCTGATAAAAGTAGAACATACAGGGAAATGTTTATTAAGATAAATGATACCACTCCTTGCACTGTACCTTTTCTTCAAGTGCTGCCATTCTCTCTTTTAAGTGTAGTTGCAGACGCTCATTGGATTCTGTCAAAAGTCTGTCTACAGTATCTGATAATCTTTTGTTGTGCTCCTCATTCATTTTTTCTCTTTGCCTTGCCTTTAATGTAGAAGAGACAGATTGGTAGGGTCCAAAATTAACCAGTACAGACTTGCATCATAAAAAAATAATTTTAAAAAATGGTAGCTATAACCATCTAAAAAAATTCCACTCTGAGTGTAATTACAGCTACTGATTAATGCACATGCTTTTTTGTAACAGCAGAATACTTTCAACTCTGCAACTAGATGTAAACTAGTATATGAAGATGGTTAAGTGGGAAGATGCTGCCATCACTGTTACATATAAAACATTTACCAGTAGGTAGATTTGGGTGCTGGAGTGCATAATGTAGCACTATACTGACAAATTAAAAGAAAAGTGCACAGAAGCTGTCTGCAAAACACATACTCTTTGAAGTTCCTGATTCTTCTCTTCAAGTTGAGCTTCTAAGTGTCTCATACGTTCCTCAATGTTTCCATGCCTTTCTTCTGCCTGTAAAAAAGTAGAAATACTATTTCTGTAATTCAAGTGGCTTTGGAAGTTTTTATTTAAACAAAACATAAAGCAAGCTACTACTAACTGCAAACTTAGTCTTCCAAAAATAAACTTTATTTAAACAGGCAGCTGAACAGCATTGCTTGAAATGTGTCAGCTACAAAGGCCTGTTACATCCAAGCATCAGCAAAACATTGGAGTTCTTTATGAGCAATGAAATCAGCCAAATGTAACATGCAGACTGTGCATGGTTTGAACACAAACCTGCCATCGTAAAATTGTAAGCTCCTGAAGCACTGAACTGCACGATGGTTGATTATCAATTAAAAAAAAAAAAAAAAAAAGGTAAAGAAAATGAAAATAAATCAGATGGATTCTATTTAGCAATAGAAAGTAAAGTCCAGTAGGACTACCTTCCTACGTATGGAGATCATTTCTTGTAGTTTAGCTTCCATAACATATTGATAATCATCAGATGAGGTAGAAGAGGTTGGATCAGACTAACAAGTCAAGGAAAAGGAGAGGGACAAAATTGAAAAATCAGAACTAAAGACACTGACACTGAACAGAACACAGCACAGAATGCTTAAAAGAAAAGTGTGACTGAAAATTTAATACTTTTAACTGGTGGATTTTTACATGGAATAAACTACATTGAGACTTGGTGAATAAGATGCAGTTGATGTGGAGAAACTGAAAAGAATGGAATGCTAAAAAAGCTATCAACCTACACATGGAGGTCCAAGGTTAGTGATGGCTGGCTGATGACATATTACTACAGAGTGGATTCAAAGCAATACTGTCTAATCTAATGTTGTTTATTTATTTTTTTTAAATTATGGTAAACTGAACACCAGAACAGGAGGCCAACATCAGAAATTCCTTTATAATGCTTGTATCATTTTCTAGGAATGAAAACAATGCATAAATACTGAAGTAATGGATTGGTCAGTTACACCACTATGCAATGTCATGGTACATTCCCTAATTTCTAGAAAACAGAAAGAATGTCGAAAGAGACAAGGCTCAACCTTTCGTATTCCTTTATAGAATACACTACATAAAACCCTTTCACCCAAATAAACAATCAAGTTTTCATCCCTTTGAGAGGATCCACCCTAATGGACCTCTTTGGAAGATCAAGGTCATCAGATAAAAGAAGAACCTATAAATAAAAATTCATTAATAATAATGAAAAGTTTCTAATGAGTATAGAAGTGGTAGTCCAAGCAAAGATTATTACTATTTCTGAGAGAACTTGACCTTAAATAGGTCATTTGTTGCAAAACATGAATATTCCTATTATTGTCATATAGAACAATTCTATGTTATCATCTAAGCTTTAAAAAAAGCCTGTAAAGAATGGGAAATGCTATATTGGTTTTGTTGCTATAGAAACAGAAATGTGCATAAGGGGTACAGATAGTGCTACTGATGACTGAGTTGTGAGCTCGTGCTTGTCAATGCTATTTAACTGTCAGATTTACCCTGAACTCCATCTTTAGATGAGCAATCTTTAGCATGTACAAAAAATATTGATTTTACAACAGTATTTTTTAGTGAGACTATTTTTCATAGTCTGATCTACTAATGATTTATCAAAAATAATTAGGAATAGATACCAAAGTAATTCCAGATGTTCATCATAACTTAAAATTATTCATAACTTAAACCTGGGAGTATTATCAGGACCAAAATATCGCACAGAAAAGAAACCTGTAATCCAAAGATTTATAAATATAAACTGCAGCTTTTGATATAATGATATCCATATCAGAAAATCCTGCTTTGTAAAGATACAAGAATACTGATTAACTTGAACTTAAGTATATCAGAGTAAGTATATTCACAAAACTGAGATTTTTGCAAAATTTAAGGGAAAGTCTTTGGAAGTAAACTCATTTAAAAAGTGTAGTTACTACTGTTTCTGATCATGAAGCAGGCATAGTGTGACATACTTGAATTTATTTATTAGCTGAAACTATTTTCACTGTTGGTTTCAGCACACAAGGGTTAATGCACTAATTCCTCTCCTAATTGGATACATAGAAAGATAGGGTAGAGAAAGGTAAGTCCTTGTGATTGCAGAACAGCAGACCATGCTGTCCCTTCCACGGAGTGATCAAGTTTTATCCTGCACTGTAAAAACCAGAGTTTTCCCTTTTTTGAGTCCTGGCTGCACTAATGGTTAAAGGCCTTCCCTTAATGCATCTCCAAGGGTCATGAGATAAACTGAAACCATCAAACCTCTGAGAAGGTCTATGTAATTCTACCTCTTTTGAAGCCCTGTACATTGAGGGAGATGTAGAACCCATTGGAGGTACCTTCCTACAAAATTAAACTCCACAGAAGCTTCATTAGCTGACTGCAAACTTTAAAAGCAAGTTACTTAATCTTCACTGCCTGCATACACTTAATTGCAGGTTAATACAAAATACGAAGATAACCAAAGTAATTCCTCTAGGTTCAAAGGGATCTCATTTAAGTCTTCAAACTGTGGTGCTGTCATAAACTGTCCTTGAAAAGACAGCCTGTCTAGTTAGCTGTATAATTTACCTTTTTTTCCCCCCCCGAAACTAAAAAGTAAAGTTTTAGTCCAGACTGTGCCATACTTTATTCCTCTAGCAGAAAAATCTTTTCAATGCGTAAAATAATTGTGGTACAAGGTTTAAACCACTGGTTATTCCATGCTAAATACATGAGCAGCCCCTGCAGCAGGGACATGAATCAAAGGGTGTCCTCTGTAAGGGCTAGGGAAACAGAAAAACAAATGTGCACTCCTATCTTCTCTCACTTGCAGAAACCCACTTGCAAAGAGCTTCAGTAATTAGCATGCCTAGTGGAACATACTGCCAAACCTCCTATTGCCCTTCATGCTGAGGCCCCAACACAGGTCTCAAAGAGACCCTTCCAGACAAAAGAAGTCCAGCAAGTCAGCTGTTCGCTAAGGGATTTGCAAATCCCTCCTGCACAGACTTCCCCAAGCCACGCTCTTAGGACTGACATATCTGTGGCAGCTACACGTTTTTTTTGTTCATGTATGTTAGTCAGACCCAGACATTCCCACTGGAACAGGCTTTGAGAGATTTGGCAGCCTACCATGAAAGTACTGAATGTCTCCATCTCTGCCTTGCAGTTTGAGGCACAAGGCAGAGGTTGAGACACCAGTGCTAGTTATGTTTCCATTGCAGAATCTTATATGCACATGAGACAGAAGGGACAGCTGTGGACTCTGAGATTCATAAACAGAAGTTGGATTTTTTCAACTTGTTTTGCTAATAGTTAATTGAGTCAAAAACTTTGTACAGTGGAATTCATGTGACATTGCTTGGCAGACCTTACCCTACATTCTACTTTTTAATACAAGACTTGCATGCCTGTTTGCTAGTACTCTGTACAGAAGGATTAGTAAGACACATAGTGCAGTGTTCAGCAACTAGCATAAAAAGCATTTAGCCAGAAAATTCAGTTATAAATAAATTCGGGAAATTGTGCATTTTAAACTGGATTAAAAATATATGGACACAAACTAATGATGTCTGACCCCTATGAGAAACCAGCATGAGTCTTAATGCTCTCTCTGCACTCTTATGCCACGAAATAGCAAAGAAATAGCCAGTATAAACTAGTAACAGACAGAAAAACTTGGCATTGAGGGAATACCAAAGCAGCTTATGCGCTCTCTAACCCTGTTAAAACTCTGCTGATGTTCCTGCTGCTAATGCGTCCACAAAAAAAGATGTTGCTTTCACATCATCTGTTACTGTTGGCACTGCACATTTTCTAAGTCTTTGCATCTTAGTTGAGGAAAAAAAAATCCAATTTCAGATGTGGAAAGCACCTGTATAATACAGGTGCCAGAATTTTTCTTCCTTGTGCTGAGCTGCAGGAACAAATCTAATCTTTTCTAATGGTTCAACCCAATTTCCCCATTTTTGAAACCCTGACTTTTCAACACCTGCAGTCTCCAAACTTTCTACTTTCTTATAGTACACATTCCTTTGGCTATCTTTAGAATAAGGGAGTCAATCAAGAAGAAACAAAGCATTATTGAACTGATCTATGCAATCGAAGGTGAAAATACGCAATCATGTTGACCAAGTCACAACAGCTCACAAAGTTACCAGCTACTTCCTCACATGCTCACAATCTAACCTGTTACAAAAGTGACAAAATGCATTAGCTTAAGTCTCCCTTTTCCCAAGCCCCAACCTTTCAGTGACTATACATTCACAGATTCTTTCTTGTCCTTTGTTTTCCCACTACTACTTTTTACACCTCCTAAATTTAATAAGCAATTCCTTCCATTTAACTTTATCAAATCTGTTTATTTCATTTCTTCTTCCTTTCGGGGCAAAATCTCCTGAAAAAAGGGAAACACAATACGAGTGGCATTTTGAGAAGACAGGAACGTGTTCTAAATGTGAAGTTTTCTTCCCTCCTCATCAAAGATATTTCACCTTTTTTATGAAAGGAGTTATCGACTTCTTTCTCCAGATAACACATTGTCCTTGTCTCTCTCCCTTGTTCTCAGAAAGGTTTTTATATGAACTACGTCCACTCCTTGAAGGGGAACTTCTTTCCCCTCCTTGCATCCTTTCCATGGCAGACCTTCTCCTTTCACTTTTTTGCAACTTCTCTGCTTAAAGCAAACCACATCCCCACATTGTCACAAAGTAAGCATTGTGTCTCACTGGCCTTCAACTCTCAAGTCATTTTTTTATCGCCTTTAACTGAAGGTGTTACTATGCTAAATGTAGTTTATTATGATTATGGTTTCCTCTTCTCCACCTCAGTGCTTCTCTAATGCAGCTGAAAAGCACAGTTGGTATTTCTGGAGACCTGCATATGGGAATGATGGAGTAAAATGCCGACTGCTGTCTTGTGATCAGAGAAGTGACATGGTACCTCTGCTGCACAAGCACCCAGGGGGTGAGGGACTACAAGTGGGAGTGAATGAATGGAAGTAGGTGGATTCTGTTTGTCTCTACTAGACCCTCTTTGAATACATGCAAGAAGAAACTGTGTTTGACAGACTAACCATCTGAAGATTCTCGATGCTCCAATATCTGTCCCTTCTGAGGAAAATGAACACTTTGCAGGATAAAGAAAGGTGTAATTAATAGTGAAGGAAGGTTCTTTCTACTGCCTCTTCTCCAGGGCAGGCAAACAGACCAATACTGTGAGAGTGTGTAGAAGGTGGCTCAATGAGTTATGGCAATCTTAATCTTGGGATACATGCTGAGAGCTGTGCTACTTGTCATACCAGACAGATACCAGTGTGATGGCCAGGCAGGACAGCACAGTATATGGGATCATGCTGTTTCAGGTTAGTCTGCCACAGGCTGACTAACCCTTCAGTTGCTCACCCAATGGGCAGAACACAGTGAAAACAAAGCCAAAGAAAAGTTCAAATGATTCATGTTAATTTATGGGTACTTATCCGAGTTCACTGTATAGTCCAAATTTTTGGAAGTTCACTCCTTATGAACTAGTCTGGGCATGGAAAAGTAGCAAAAAGACATTCACTAGCTTATATACATAATGCCCCCCCTCCCCACTAATTTTAACAACTGACATCATAGAAGGATCTCAGTTCCAACCCAGATTTATTATGAGCCAGAGTAAAACAATTGAATGCAGAACTGCAACATGCATCTTTTAAATCTGAGAGGGGAAAAAAAAATACAGCCAAATCCAGAATATATTTGTTCTGTTTTGTCTTCGCATGTGGGAAATTGGTTATATACTTTACCTACAGTGAAGCAGTCATAGATTCCAATTAACCCACATTACTTTCCTTTAAAATACATATAAAGCATTTTAGGCTTAACTCACCTCTTTGGTATGATTGCAACCCCATTAATCTCAGAGAAGGCACTTTCATTGAGGTAGTACTACAGCAAGGAGAATCAGTTCGGGGCTTTTTCCAGCACAGAAAGGCTAGCTCATTGGGGACTCATCTTTTACTTAGCATACACAGATGTTGCAGAGATCACATTGCTCAGGAAGACAGACTTTGGGTAGTCTGAAGTCAGATAATTTGAATCCTACTGACAACGTGTATGTTGGCATAAAGTTCAACCAAGGCAAAATTAATTAAGCATTATTCAGCCCCTTAGGTAGGTCTTGCAGCTTTCATTGAATAGGCAGTGTGGTAAGACCATACCAGCTACCTAATTCAAAACTACATAAGTAAACTGCAGTAATTACAGCACTGTCCTTGGTTCTGAGATACATTTATGTAATCCATGAAAAGTACTAGTCTTTAAACTTCAGAGCTTTCAAACTGGCACTTTAATAAGCTCTATAACTTGCAAAGACATTGTAGAAAAGACATAACATAAAAAAAAAAAAAGCTGCTTTTTAGCCTATTGGCCACATTATGACCTTCTTCTTCATGTCATGTATTCCAAGTTAGCACAATTTGAAATGACATAGATGTCTTCAGATTTTCATGTAATCACTGAGAAATGAACAGAACCAGCATTACAATCTAACAAACTTCTTAAGAGTTTCCTGCTTGGCAAAAACTTTGCTCAAGTACATCAAAGTGAAGTGGGGTGAAGCATCAGCTCTGGTCACAGCTTTCTAGCCACATCCCATGAAGTAATGTAAGAAGACAGAAATGTATATTGCAGCTTTATGGTCACAATAACAACAGTATCTCATGGAAGTCCCTGTGTGTTCTACATGGTTGAAACGGGATTTTTTCTTACGATATTTGTTATTAATATATTTTCAAGGAAAAATGCAGTTGCAAGAAAAAAACCATGCTTGAGACTGCAAAATACTTACTTATGGCTAATTGCTGAAGAACTTATTCAGGAAAAATCCTCTTAAAACAGAAAACAGTATTTTTAAGCTACTGAGGGTTTTCGAATATGTGATTATTTGCTGAATCAGAAATTACTCAAAAATATTGTTCAAGTGCCAAGGGATTTCTCTTATGTGCACCTGAGGTTTTTATTAAAATGTAATTGTATATATTTGGTATTTCATATAGCTCTTTTTGCCAATTCTTTTTGGTTCCCTCCCAACTCCCCTCTCCCCCAGTGTTCAGTCTTTCTTTCAGTACCCACCATTCACATAAACCTAAAGTGGACAGCATAAAATGTTGATTACTCAATAATGATCTTGCCTTAATAAAGCAGCCCCCACCCAAATCCTCCCCAAAGCCTTCCATTCTGTCTTTGTTTCTACTTCTTAACTGAATTATTAAAAAAAAAATTAAAAAAAATCAGACTTTATTAATGAGCTGTTCAGCACATAAGGCTTCACTATAAATGGGCAAATACAAGAACTGAAAACAATCCATCAAATTTAAAAGTAGCTTGGCGCATAAATAATTAGAAGCATTTCCTGGCAATACAGAAAGGAAAGCTTAGATAAAACAGGATTATATGTAATACAATCTCTTAAATGTATTCTTTTTTATTTGTTTGATTTTAAGAGATGAATAATAAACTTCATTATATGTCTTCATGAAGTTGATAATACTTGAGCTATAGTTAATATAACTACATGCACATCTGAAAGTATTAGAGGCCAAATATGAAAACTACACTACTGAAACTTTATCTTCTTATTTCATTTTAAGATAGTAGTCATGTAAAAAATTTATAAGAAAAAAATGTTTGAAGTCCTCTCAGGTTTAACATTTGTCTTTGCAGATATATGATACAAAGAATCATTCAAAACAAGCCTTGTAAGCTATACTATAAGTTGTCTTCTGTTGAGTTGTATGAATGATCCCAGCTACCACCATGATTTGATTTTATAGCACTTAGTGCAATGAAAATAGATATTGTTTATATACATCGTGGATGTAAACATCCAGAAGAACTAAGTAAATATAGGAATGGGACTTCCCTTATCCCTCTCCCCTTAAATTAGCAATTCTTACACAGTAAAACAAATCCTCCTAGGGTATGTAATGGTCATATGTATTGGAAATACATGATTCCTTTGTAAATATAGCCTTGGCTAATTTACAGATTACTCTTCCTGTCACCAAAATGTTAATAATTACAAACACTGCATTGAGACCATTCCTGGTTAAAATTGTGGCACATATTTATAAGGAATCATTTTCCTCTTTCAAATCAGCTTGAAGCTACTTTTGTTTCATCCTTGAGGTGAGGAATCTGGATGCAAATCAGTGTTAAACAATGGGGTTTCTGAAGCAAGAAGTCAGTACCTTAGTCAGAGCTGCAATTCTCTGAGCCAGTTCAGCTTCCACTTCAGGTAAGGTTTCAGCCTTCCTCATTGTCTGCTGCAGCTTCTGCTCAGCCAGCTCCAGACGCTCTTGCAGTTGTCTGTTTTTGTCTTCCAACTGAAGGCCAAAGACAGATAAACAGGTATAAAAAACAAAATCAGGATTAAGCTACTTTGCTTTCTAAGGTATCAGGGGAAATGACAGTGAAACTCACTAATAGGTAAGACATCCCACAGTCTGAGAAAGAGTACTGGAGAGGTATTAACTCAAGCAGGCAACAACGTAGGCTGCCAGTCTTCCTAGCGATTTGTGGCTCAAGGATCACACAACAGTGAAAAAAGGAGTTGAAAATGGCACCAATTAAGATGAAAAAGCTCCTTTGAACAATGTGGTATTTATCTAAGTAAAATAATAGTACTGGTGCCAGTAAAATGAGAATTTTCTAAATGGAAATATTGAGCCCATTTTACAGAAAAGTTTTATGCATGAGTTAAAATGGGAAAAAAGTACAATTCGTAAAGGATAGACTTCCCTGAACAAACTGCCAAACAATTTTCTGAAAGAATGACGATCATGTGTTAGGAACAGTTAAAACAGGTATTTCATTCATTTCAATTCAATCTCATTTTACAGAGGGGAAATTGATTATTCTGTGATAACTATTAAAGAGAAATAGGAGGACTTTTTATAACTGCAGCATTTTCTGGCCTACTGAGATGCACCACACAATTAAGAATTTTTGAATGGCCTTATGAGTGTTTGCTGCTTTCTTATTCAACCCAGGTAGTACACAAACATAATGAAACAGAGGTGTGATTTTAGATTACTTTTTAATCATTTAAAAAGGCTTTTCACAATGCAATGCTGCAAGTCAGCTTTAGGTCTGACCGTATCCAAGACTACTTCTTTTGGTCCCTGCTTTGAGTAGGCAGAACTCTGCAGCACAGCGTGACTTACAGTAACAATTCAGGTGCATGTATCTTATTTTTCCATTGAGTGCGTTTTTTCCCTGAAAATTGTAGATGCCTCTTAAATTAGTCTAAAGAAGCTGGCAGGAGCTGGAGAGTTATGATGGTTTAGTTTCCCTGAAGTGGTAGTCATGTACATATATACACACCCATGCATATGTGTGTAAATATATCTGCATACAATTATAGAGGCAGAGATTATCACATCACAGAGGCTAATTTCCTATATAGCATTTTAAATTGTTTAAAGACATGCCAGGTGAAAAAGAAGTCTGATACCGAGGCCGAGTTTGAATCATACAGTATGAATTGTAGTCATTTCATGTTAGCTTTCAGTTTATATTGTATTCTTCAAATTACAAAGCAGTGTTTTATGTTCAGTTTACATTCCAGCTTTGGAATCATCATGGAAACAAAGTACCAAAAGAGAAAGCTGTTGTCACATTATACACTTTTTAAAAACATATTCACAGATCATTCAGCTTTGTAAAATTTAATTTGCACTCTACTGATATGTGGAATCATTTGAATACATTGCATGCAAATTTTGATCTTTCCTGCGGAAGATAATTTTTTTAGCTCAGACTACTTTTTTTTTCAAAAATAAAACTTCAAAATTGTTACATAAGAAGTAAAGATATTCCACTGCTTAAGGGATATTACTGTTTGCATTTATTCAAGACAGTATCAGAAAACTGTTATTTTCAAACATTTAATGTATACATTAAAATTGTTATTCACAGTTCTAGTAGCTGATATAAAATTTAGAGATGCTGAACAATTTAGGGTTTTTTAGATTAACTGATCTGTTGATTAAAAATGAAGATTAACCTAATGGAAACCTCCCACAGTAAATCTGCCACCTTTCTTGCATTAATTTTCATTGTGGACAAGGAAAGCAACTGCCTAACGCAGGTGCCACACCTGACGTAGGATGGCTTCCTTGTTTGCCAGTTCATTTTCTAGCTTATCGTTCATGTCATGTATGGAGGTGGATTCTCTCTGAGCACTGAGGTAGCGCTTCTCCAGCGTAGTTATTCTTTCTTCCATATCTTCCTTTTGTGCCATTGCCTAATGAGACAAAAAAAGGCCACATAAAGAACAATGGACTTAAAATGCTACATAATTTCACACCAGTTTAATTTTTATGCTAACAGTAGACAGGGTGTAAGGTATGGTCAACAACAAATCTTTGACTTTAAAGAGAATTTATTTTCTTTTGGGTTTCTTGTACTATGTTATAGTAGCTCTTGAATGCAGAACACAGAAACAAACTTCACGTTTTTTTGTATTTTTCTAGTTTCTATACTTTTCAGTGCAGAAATCATAGCAAATATAGTCCTTGTTTTTTTGTTTGCATCTTAAACAACAGCAGGCTTGATAAGTATAAAAACTGGTTAGTTACATAATAGAAACATAGTGCAGTGACATGAGTAAAAAAAAAGGTATATGCACATTCTTACTCTTATTCCTGGATTCTGCTAGAACTTTCATCTGAAGTACATATAGCAGGCATCCAGTGACATGTTGTGAAATTTCAGGAAAACAATGACCTTGGATTCATAACATAACCATAACATGTGGGTGTTGTTATCTATGTATGTTATGGGTAGGACTTCTTTAAAATCTTGAGCTAGTTATATTCATATTTTCACTGAAGTCCATACCTATAATTTACCTAGATTATTAATTTCTCTTCAATTACTTTTGGTGAAAGTAAAAAATTTTATTAGTTTTAAAGTTGTGTCTGGCCCTTGAGAAGACTTACATGTTGCCACATAATCTTTCACAATGAAAATATTTACTGATAAATATGTCTTACATTATTTTACATTATGATTACATTATGAAAGCAGTGTTGAAGTGAGACGATTTTTCAAGACATAATGATCTTATATAGGTATCCAAATAGTTAGTCGTAAAATGGAGCTTATTGAGGTGATCTTTTTGAACATTGCTGAAAAAAATAACATAAAACTCAGTAATTACATATGTAATTTGTTAAAATACACAGGAAACAAATTTCAATAAGTTATCCAAGTTACACTACACTAAACTACCCTTTTCTTGTTGCAAGTATTTAATTTTCTGCATTGGGACAACTATCTTTTGTGGCTATATGAAATAATGACAAACACTTCCACCTTTACAAATACATTTCACAAGAGATTTTGTATTGGCATTTAGTAATTATTCTACATGCAAATATATTAGCAGCCACTTCACTTGGGACAAAAGAAAATTAAAGCGAGTAAGCCTGTACCTGGTGTAAGAGCAACAGCAAGTGGCAATGAAGCATCTGAGAGACAGCAATACTTACAAAAAGTTAAATAGAGTGGAGATATCGGAATCCCCTAGTGACCTAACGTAGCAGCAGTGGAAGAGGAGAAACACATCACAGCATCATAGAATTGTTAAGGTTGGATCATCAAGTCCTGCCATATACCTAGCATCACCACCATGTCCTCAAGTCTCATATCAACATGTTTCTTGAACGCTTCCAGGGATGGGGAATCCAACACTTCCCTGGGAAACTTGTTTCAATGTTTGGCTTTTCCCTGGGCCTTCTTGGCCATGTGGGCACACTGTTGGCTCATGTTCAGCCTCCTGCCAATCCTACCTCCCAAGACTTTTCCCTGGGCCATTTTCCAGCCACTCTTCCAGCATCTTGTAGTGCTGCCTGGGGTTGTTGGGACCTGGCACTTGACCTTATTGAAACTTGTTCCACTGGCCTTGGCCCACTTATGCATCCAGCCTGTCCAGATCCTTCTGTAGAGCCTTCCTGCCCTCCAGCAGATCAACAGTCCCACCCAGCTTGGCATTATCTGCAGACTGACAGAGTGCCTTCAGTCTTCTCATCCAGATCATCAATAAAGATAATAAACAGTACTGGCCACAATACAGCCCTGGGGGGACATCACCGGTGATCGGCCCCACACTCTGGGCCCAGCCATCCATCCAGTCTTTCACCCAGTGAAGAGTATCTGTCCAAGCCATAAGCGGACAGTTTCTCCAGGAAATTATCGTGAAAGGCAGTGCCAAAGCCTTTACTAAAGTTCATGTAGGTAACATCTACAGCCTTCACTTCATCCACTGTGTAGGTTAATTTCTCATGGAAGAAGATGAGGTTGGCCAAGCAGGACCTGCTTCTCATGCTCACGTGCTGGCTGGACCTGACTCCCTGGTTGTCCTGCATGTCCCATGTGATGGCACACAGGATGATCTGCTCTGTGACCTTCCTAGGCACTGAGGTCAAGCTGACAGACCTGTACTTCCCTGGATTGTTCAGATCAGTGAGAACTAGTCTCTGTAACTGGATAAAAATTATACAATACTTAAAAGAGACAGAGTACAAAGACAGGAAAAGACTTTGAGCCTGTGTCAAGCATCAGAAACTGTGAAGGAACATTTCTTCTAGAATAATAGAAATAACAGGTTAAATACATGCATACAAATTCATATACATACATACATAAGTCCATATGAAATACCCATATTACAGGAAGCTGTGTAACAGAAAGGTAATTAATACGTTCTAAAAGAGACTCTAGAAGCCAACCATCCAGATATATTGAGAACATCTGTCTTACAGATGATACTGTGGAGAACACTAAGTAGCACCACAAATTTACAAGAAGGAGAGGGAAGGAAAATTAAATTGCAATTTCATTTATTGCGAGAAAGGAACAGGACTATTTCTTACTGTAAATTTTCTGTCTCCTTTGTTCAGGGGCTTTCATCAGTGCTTAAATTTTGCTGTCCATTTACATGGCCTCTATCAGTTTGCAGGGAGTATCACAGGAACAACAATCAAGAAATGAGGTGAATGTGGTGAATTCCTTACCTCTCTAATGTCTCTCTGATATTTACTGTTCATTTCCTCTGTTTTAATGAGCTCCTTTCTTGTGGTCTCTGCTTCCTGCTCTACCTCTCCCACCCGGGAAGACAGTGCAGCCAAACGTTCCTTCATTTGTGCCATTTCATAGTTCTGCTTTTCCAGTAGTTCTTGAAGTTCAACAACTTGACTGGCTTCATCATTTGAGTCTATTGAGCCATTTGATAGGCGCTGTTAATGAAGAAGTGAAGTTACTGATTACTTATCGTTTAATGTGGACTCTAACTAGAGAATTTCTGAAACATAGATAGCTTTAAAAATTACCAAAGAAATTAGGAAGAGAAAAACACATGTTCATCATAGATAAGACAGGTATAGTTATAAAAAAACCCCCAAAACCAGCAAAAGATTAATTCACATCAATGAATTCTAGAATGTAGCATCATACAGAGATGCAAACACTTGCATCAAGAGCAGAATACTGTACATAAAAAGCTTTAGTTTCACACTGATTGTTTGAGTACAGATAGCAACACTGCTCCTAAAAAGCACCAAATTGCATGCATTCATCTTAGCTAAACTTACAAAGCATTTTAACTTAAAGTCCATGTCATTTGCAAAATAGGTCACACTGCAGACAGAAAATAATACTAATAAATCACAAAGTTGCTGTACCAGAAAGTGCTTTCAGTCTGGGCAGCACATGGGTTAGGTCTACATTAGCAACAAGTTCTGCTGAAGTAATTTATGTGCTGCTGAAAGCCCTAGTTATAAGGGGAAAAAAAACAAAACAAACCACCCAAAACAAACAAACAAAACCCCCAAAACCCCACCCAAGATTCCACAATGTACACTGCATTTTGAATATGATGTCAGGAATGCAAATAAATGACTTCAGAATAAAAGTGTCAAAAAATATGGAAATCTTGCGAATTCTTGTGGGGGTAAGGTGGGGAAGGCAGAACTGCAGCATCTTCTCTATTACTGGTGTGAAAAATGCCCATGTCTCTCATCTTCTAACAGTTTACTTGTTTCTTTTTCTCATTCTTTCTCTGGCTGAATTTGTTTTACCTGGTTGTATTTTTTTGTGCTGAAATATTTCCTGGTTTCTTGTTGTTGATGTTGTGTATTAGTCATAATCCATTGCAATTAATAAATCATGATGCTGATGCTGTATATCATTACTATCCATTATAAATAAATAATTATTTGAATGCTTAAAATAATGAAATCTAAATTTTGAATAGATCTCTGTTATTACCTGAAGCACTAAGGGAAATCTTTTCAGAAGACCACGCTTAAAAAAAAGTTAACATTTTTAACTGTCATATCCCTATGCTATCCAAAATTCCCCCATATGTGCAGGAAATAATGTCAAATTAGTTGGAGTGGAGGAAAACACAGTATTGGAACTAAGCCTAAACATTCAGAAAATCTTTAAAGGAGGGCAGGAACATTAATGAAAACTTTTGAGATGGTGGAAATATTCTAACACAGCAAACAAAAAATATAAAACAGTCCCTAGATCAGTCTTACAAGTTAGTCATACAGATAAAGTCTTCAACAAATTTCATGATGCTGTTTACCATAAGTGGTCATGAAAATGCTACATATGGACACACTCCTTAATTTCAATTATTTCATATAAAAGATTCTACTAACAATGGCTATTTTCCCTCAAAAAAACAAATGTGGCAAATAGCTCACGTGCTTCAATGCTTTGAGGGATTTGGTTTTTTACTACATAGTTCACCCAATTGACAGATAGTCCATCTGTTTCTACCACATTTACTTATTTAGATTTCAATGCTGCAGAAATGATATCATTGTATATTCTCAACTTCACCTTTTTTGCTTTCTACAGACATGGCAGGTACACACAGCTGCAAGGTGTGCTTCCCTGCAACACACGCTGTAAGGGTCTAGTCCTGCCCCATTCCACAGGTTCCTCAGACAGATGAGAAAGGTGGTTGAAAGGCCCAACACCACCTTTGCTTGGACTGCTTTGCTTGGCACTTGCATTCCTTCTCTCCTAGGAAGGAGGACGGAAAGAGCAACAGCAAGAGGATGTTTGTTGTGGGTTTTTGAAAGCTGGGGTTTTTTTGTTTGGTTGCTTTGTTGTTTTGTTTTTTTCCTGGTATATCACCATGGCAGATGAATAACAGAAATCACAGTCCATTCCAAGGGTTTCAGAGACACTTTTACTTCATAAAGAAAGCCTTTACACCCACACAGATCTGGTGAACAAAACACGAGAAGAAACAAAGTATGAAATAATTGTCAAGTAAATCTGATGGCAATGATGGTAATAACTACAATGGCACACTGGAGGGGAACTCAAAGTCCAAAAAATATCCCATAGGACTGAATGTCTGTTGTAGTTTGGAATTATTATGTAAATTCTCTCCCCTGCCATTAACTGTCCATGCCAGTAGTTAACAAAGA
>JAWWEV010000043.1:39174927-39187461 GCA_035583235.1 Hafferia zeledoni
CAAAGAGAGCAGTTGACTCCTGATCACCTGGGTGGGGCCAGGTTGCCCCTTTTGTTTCCATGCCAGTAGTTAACAAAGAGGGTACTTGACTGCTGATCACTTGGGTGGGGCCAGGTTGCCCCTTTTGTTTTGAAAATGTACGTAAACAAAGAAAGCAGGATTATGGAAGTTCTCTCTTAACCCTATAATGTGCCAAATTAGGGATTTTTTTTTTTTTTTTTTTTGGCAGTGGGAGGTTGGAACGGAAAAAAAACCCAATCCAAACCATACTTTAAAAATAGAGCAAAGGATACAAGTTAAAGCTAAACAAGGAATTATTTTCATAAACCCCACGATATTTAGAAAAGACTATAAAAATAAGACAAAACTGTTTCTAAATAACAGAACATCATTGCCATGGAAGCTCTTGAAGACTGGAATATAATGCTACCAGTCACCAGATATGACATCATCATATCTGCCAATAAGCCAGTGACCCTGTAACTTATGCTGACCGGACTTCAAGATGTCCCTCTCTCACTCCCTGTTATTCTAGGAAGGCATCTCAAACTAAAGAAACATCACTGACTCCACCATCTCATATGGCAGGTGCCAGCTGTTGTGCTATAAAACATGGATAGATTTGGTCAGCTTCTCTAACTTTTGGCCAGGCAAGGGCTAATATGGCAATGAAGAAATTAAAGATTTCCTGTACTTCATATACAGTATACAGAATTTTGATGGCATAAATCACTTTAGAAATATGATTAGTAGTAGTACAATTCTTAAAACTGAAGTTACATTTACACTCTCTTTGAACCAAGATAATTCTTAGGAATAATATACATATAGAAAATATAACATGAGGAAAAGCAGCAAAGAAATGTCACATAAAGCTTTAACAAAAGGTCATTATTTGTTTTGGGTTTTTTGAATGGTTTTATATTATGCAGACAAATTGGAAAAGAAGACAAAAATACAGTTTATTTCTCAGGTCAAATAAACCTGTCTGAATTCTATTGTACAGAAACACTATGAAGGAAGTGAAATAATAACCAAGGGTAGTTGAGTTATACAGATCACTTAATTTTATGAAAGCAAGACTAAAATTCAATGCTGTAAGAGTAATATTTACTGATGCTGTTGGAAATTTAAGACTAAATGAATAACAAGTTACCAGAGGATACTTTTTACTATAGCATAGAGATCTTGCACTCCCATTCAAATGCTTTATACAAAACATCTAAAAGAAAGTGACACTAACACAGATATTGCTATGAAGTAGCTCAATCACCAATGGCAACACAACAAGCAAAGGCAGTACCATCATCATCCATATAACCAGCACGGAAACCAGAATGTGAAAAGCTATGCCAAAAATAGTAGCATCTAAGCTGCCACAATAAATTCTAAGTGCTTGTCTGTCTCTCTGAAGGTTATGCTACTTCTCTAGGTTGCTCCATGCATTTTGCTGTGTCAGGTTGTAACCTCATAATCATTAGAGGTCTCCTCTTTAGTTACTCTAAATATTTTCACACTTCTAATCAATTATTAAAGCCAGTATTCATTCAACTGAAATTTTTCTTCCTTACTCCAGTATTGATATAAAAATAGCTACCTTCTTCAGCACTTTTCTCTCCAAACATCCCCACTTTCCTACCCTTTCTACTGAGTCATCAAATAACTCCCGATTTTATTATTAATTTAAAGATCTAGAATGTTTGCTTCCTGAGCAGCTTTCAGCTCTTATTCACCTTTCTGATCTCTCTGTTCATCTGTCACACTTCAGTTAGTTATTTATTTAGTTATTTTGCAAAATAAGGTAAGGGGGCAAAAACCCCAACACAGTTTACTTGATGTGTGGGCACTTTTTGATGCTGGTCTCTCCCAGAATGACTGCCTGTTTCTCTTTTACACTACTGGAAGAGTTTCTGAGCTCTTATATAGGAGAGAAAAATCAGTTACTGATATTTCATTATAACGGCTAGTTAGCTGTCCAAACCAAACTATACACACAAACTCTGCCCTCATTTGCCTTGACTAATTCCTTTTTCTTCATAGTCTCCCAATCAACAATTAGAAACAACTGTCCTGGCAACTCCCTCCAGCAAAGGTCAGTCAGCCAATGATTATCAGCTAGCACAGTGTTTGACAGGTAAAATTCCCCTGTAAAGTTACTCTTTTAAAGTTGTGTTTTAACAGGCTTAATGTGGAATAGTATATAGGAGTTTCTATTGGATGGAATGGAAAAGAAACTTGTATAACTGAAAGACAATTTAATTTAGATGAAACAGGCAAAGAGCTGGTTTCCTGAGAAATTAAAAACCTAATAGGTCTATTGACTTTTCACTTGAACAATGCATAACTAACACAGCTTCCCAGTAAAATAAATTCCCTATACCACAGTGTTGAACAGTATGTATTAACAGTCACACAGACATACGAAACTATTATCAGGACAGCGCTTACAAAATACTTGCCTACACACTTTTCAAGAAAATATTACATGCTCTCCTAGACTTGCTCCCTAGACTCATGAAGTCTTCTAATCCCAGCTGCAGCTTTTATTCATGTCTCCTTTCACTCTGAAAACCCCTCACCTCCGCAGGTGTGTCAAGCCATCAATCTTCATTAAGTCCCCCTCAGCACATGCTTCTTTAATTAGCTTTATCAAGATTAAACCAGAAAGAGGTGATTAGAAAACCTGCAAGATATCTACACCATTTGGAAACACACTCACCATCAGCCTATCAAATCTATTCTGTGTCTGAAGTCTATTATTTCAGTAATTCAGAATGTGCACACTTTGGGGCAAGGATCACTATTTTTTATACATCACTCCCTATACTTTTGATACATCATGCATTCTGACTTCACTCAGAAAAGAGGCAAACAAAACGTCCTTACAGCAAACTTTATGTTATAAACACCCCTTTGATGGTTGGTGCTCAATCACAACTAATTCCTCTTTTTAAATGGTTCTTCTGAGGCTCCATATGTCCTGACTTCACTCCTTTCTCTGCCATTCCATTGTGCTGCCACTTGAAAGACTTTTTAATTCATTAATTAAAAAAAAAGGAGTGCATGTGACATAAACTAATAAGTAAAAACTGAAACTTAACATTTTCTGCAGTTTTCTATTAATCACACAAAGAGATCAGAAAATCCAAAAATAATCGAGTCCAAAAATGGAACAGATTCTGATGATTTGTCTGAAAGACACTTGTTAATTTTATGAGCTGCATTTGAGTCACACTCTGAACATTTTAACCCACCATTTTACTCCAACAGGATACAATGTCTACAATTGTTTTCACAGATTTTAGTATTTATAATCTACTGGCAATTGATTTAGTTATTGTAGTATGTTAATGTTATAAGAAAGACAAATTTGGTTCTTAAATAAGCTGAATGTGGCTGCCTGAGGTATATTGTAAAGCAAAATAGACCCAGTTGTTTAGTTCTTGTAAAAAGTAATTATATACAGCTCTGAGTTCCTCATAAAATATAACATTATTTATTTAGGAGAACAAGGTCTTTGTTGCACCAGAAATACCTAACTCTTTTACCTATCCTGAGATAGACAGATAGATTGATTGATTCATTGATTCATTCATTCATTTATTTATCAGGATATATATATATATATATATTTAAGTTTCTACTTGATTGAAATATTGTTCTGAAGGGGAAGGAATAACTATGCTGATAAAACTGCCCTTACTATGGGTAGGACCGGTGTGGTACACTGCTTAAAAAAAGTAAGGAAACCCACAAAACTACTTAAGGACTTTAATGGTACAGTTATGGTTCTTGGAATAAAGAAGAGTATCCCTAGTACGTTATACATTTTATAGCGACATATGAACTATTAAAAATAAATAAACAAAAGCATGAAATAGGACTAAACAGGCTTTGTATTTTACTAGTATTTCCAGGTTGCAGTTTAAAAAATTCAGCAGTAAAGTTTAAAAATAGAAACAGTGTGCTTCCAAGGAGAAACATGCCAATTTACACCACATTTGAATACTTAGCTTTCATGTTTTCAGTGCAACTGAAATCCACACTGAAGTGGATTTGTCAAGCAGGAAACTTCCCATGCATACATGTCATCTTTGAGGATAAAAATAGTAATTCCCCAGGCCAATTAATCTCTGAAAAAATTCCATTAACTTTAGAAGAATTATAGCAATGATTTCTTATGTGTTTGAAAAACGTGACACAGAATTTAGGAATATTCTCCTATATGAGACAGAAATAAGCAAGATATAATTACAATTGAAAGGGATACTCTCATGGTGGACATCTAAGATGTACAAACATCAGAAGGTCCACTGTTGTCCAAAGCAACTTCTATCCTTCCTAGTTTGCATATGATCATTTCTGAAAATACTCTTTTTTACATAGAGATTCAATTTCTGTGGTTCTTATAGAAGCTGAAATAAATGCCAGTATGAAATAAAGAGTTTATTTGAAAACAAACTACTTATTCACAGTATCTTATTTTTGGTGGTTCAGCAAGCACCACTTTAAAGGGGCAGAGTTAAAGCAAGAAATGAGAGCACACTCTGCTTCCTATTAACATCTGACACTCATTCCTACTTCTTGCTCCAGTTACATATGGTTGATTGAGCATAGGAGTCAGATAAAGGTTCAGGCATCCCAGTATGTACTTAAATATACCAGTTACTATTTTTAGTAGGTAACATCTTGTATTTGGGATATTTTAATAAAAATTTTTCTTCAAACATTTTAGAAAACTTTTCCTTCCTCCAAACTGGCCATGTTCCTTGGATATAAATGAAAATAACTGCCAGTTAAAAATGGCAAATAAAAGTAGACACACTGGATTCTGCAAGTCATTACTTCATACAATTACATGGGCTTTTATATTGTTTTTTGACAAAAAGCAGAAGGAATAATAATGAAAAGAATACCCAGGAAAGAGCAAAATGGGTTATAAGTGAATAATTTGATGTTGGTCCCTTTCAGTATGTCCAAACTAGTAACCACAAGCCTTTAATT
The DNA here is from genome assembly GCA_035583235.1 of Hafferia zeledoni. Classification (NCBI taxonomy): domain Eukaryota; kingdom Metazoa; phylum Chordata; class Aves; order Passeriformes; family Thamnophilidae; genus Hafferia; species Hafferia zeledoni. The sequence continues at coordinate 39,179,932 of JAWWEV010000043.1, forward strand.
CAGCTTAACCTGACCAATCTAAATTGTTTTTATTAGAAAGCATAGAAATTTTCTGGACATAATATTCTAGAAACATTTAACAAAAAAAATTATACTAATGTGTTGCTTTGGCTTTTGTTCCTCTTAATGTGTAAATATGGGGATTTCTTAAATCATGGATAGTCTTATTTCTACTTAGTTCTGCTTGTAAGTAATGAACTCAGTGGCTCAAATTATAAGATAATGCTTGAAAAGAAAGTGGAAATTCAGAGATTTTCAGCTAAGTAGTGTGATTGTATTTAAAAGCACAAGTGACTGGGGTCTTCACTGTTTATCAAAATTTCACAGATGTGTTTGTGAGTAAGATTTTGCAAAGAAGAGGAAATTAGCTAAACAGCATTCATTTATTGTATGTTTCTCAACCACATAGATTCCTCAAAGTAAAACACACACATAAAATAAACTACAGAACATGTAAAATTAATGTTTGCAGTGCAAGTGAACCCTACTGCCTATAATGATGAGTGCTATTTTTTATAAGTATGATTTATGTCACTCTTGATCATATGGCAGTAAACAAAAAATGCCCAATTAGAGATCCAAGCAGCAGTTCTACTCATTCCAGCTGTCTGCCAAATGTTACATTATGCCTTCATTTTAATTCAAGAATTCTGAAGCAGGAGAGGAATATACTTAACTTGGCTTTTATCCACCTGGAAAATTAAGGATTAGAAGAAAATGTTGTTTCCAAATCACCCTGTACCTTTTTTTCTCTTTCAGACTTAAACAGCAAATACTTTGGTCTGAATTCTGTATACCTATTTCCTATTGCAAGAGTGGTAAGTAAGTAAAATGCTCTTCGCTTCTCTCTATATGAGCATGGACAAGAATTTGAAGAGTCTTTCAGCAGCACAGAATTACTTCTTCTAGTTTATAGATCTCTGTCATCTTCCCATGAACTACTTTTCCAGCACTGTTTGCATATATACCCTTTCACATATATGTGCCACTACACCTTACTCTTCTGTATTTAGCATACCAAGGATCACTCAGCAGTACACAGACTTCTTAACTGTGGCATTATGCAAAAAACACCAAGAAAATTTGTTCTAAGTTATGGGTCTAACTCAATACCATATCAAAGAGCAAAGACCTGCCCATTAGCATTTCTTTTCCATTTAAACAAATTAATTTTTTGATGCTGGTTTCAACACTCTAAAAGGATGACCCATAAAATATTCACATTACTAAAATCTAATGCCTGATGATTTATCATACTGATTGTGTTTGATTTAAGGAAAACTAACATTTTATACCTTTTCATGAACCTTTTGCCCTGGCTCCATTCCATCAATATGCTCTGATTCAGCAGACCCTTCACCAGCTGCCATTTTCCTTTGAATGTGTGCATTTTGTTCACGCAAAGCTACGATCTGCAAAACAAAGAAAATAAGTGGTCACTATATATAAAACCCAGAAAACTACTGAGCAGATAATTTGTTAAATCTATTAACAATTCAATGCTATGCTAGCCATTTTCAGCTTTTGCCAAACTATGCAGAGAGGTTTAAAAACCAATCATATAAATGATGTCTAAAGGCCATTAAGAATACAAAGGAACCTATAAATGACAGGATAGTCAGCATTGTCTTTTCTTCCACCCTTTGCGCTAGGATACCTTTTCTTTAGCTTGAAAGATGAAACAGTAGTTAGCCATTGATTTTTATTTTAACACTGTGAGAACAAGACTCATTCTTCTATACAGAATTCAATGGATGCCAAACTGGTGTCACTGGAAAATAGTACCAAAAGGCTACGAATCAAAATCAAGTAAATCAAAGTGCTAGTTTTCTGCCAGCTTCCCATCTGTTAGAAGCAGCAACTTACGTTTTATATGTTTTTTGTTAAGAAAAACATGCACTTTAACACCCTCTACTGTGATATTCATTGACTATTTGAACACATATGAAAGTAGGTTTTACTGTACTTAAACTATTAATTATCTATTAGTCTAACTAAAAATCCTACGTAGCAACAGGAAAATAAGCTGCTTTCTCTCTGACTGTTGCTTACTCAGGCAATACACAGGATGGAAAGCTTCAGGTCCTAAAATTTTTTACACAGTATACTATGCTAAGTTGAAAGATCTGACTGATGTTAAACTTTTATTTTGTTAAATTGCACAGCTAGATCTCTCTGTGCTGTTCTGTTTTCATAAGCACATACAGTAAATGATTTACTAAATGGAAAACATTTTGTGTTAAACCCAGTAGAACACTGGTAGGATATTTAGATGATGTTTTTGGAAAGGTGGTGTAAATATAAAGGCTTCTGTCACTGTATTAAGTCTTCATAGATCCTGAGTCAGAAACACCCTAAAAGACTTTTCTGTCCTAGAATACAAAAGCATGGGGTAGGAGGGAGGATTTAAGGCACTACTACCTGTTGTGTGCAGCAGCCAAGATTTTGTGGGACATTTAATTTAATTCTAATTTACATTGAAATAAGCTTTTTTGATCTGAATAACTGAGTTTGAAGCTTCTTTTTTTTTTTTTAATGTGCTTTTTTAAGTTATGTTTAAGTGCTGATAGTAAAGATCAATTGAATGTCTCTGACAAACATTTGAGATCTCAGGGACAAACCACTTTAAACATCTTTTTCTTAAAATAAATTTTGAAAACTGTAATATGAGTCAGGCTGATTCACTGCTCATTAAATTCCAAGTTACAGCCCTTGCAGAAGTCATGTGACTCCTACTGATTTCAGTGCTGAGACTAAAATTAAGGGAAACATTTCATCCAAGGCAATTATAGCCAACTATAAGACTGGGAATTAAAACTGTCTGACACAACCGGTGTCTTTTGGGGTTGTACAAATACTTTGACCTTTAAAATATTTTGTTTAAATAAGAGAATTATGTCTGTTTTAAATAACAGAAAAAGGTCTATATGATCTCATTAGCACAGTCTCGCTTTGTATACATTCATCAGTAACTTAATCATTGTGGAATTTTTTTCTGAATAGCTTCACTTGTTTCTTTTTCTTTATGGTTCAAAGAGTTCTCAAATCAAAATTACTGAAATTATGGTTCATCAAACAAAATTAGCCATGAATGAATGCTAAAAGAGCCTTTTAGGTAGATTAAGAGAGATACTTCAACATACATATTATAAAATTCTGATTTATGTAGAGCAATTATCCACTATTTGAAAAAAAAAAAAAGTAAAATCACAGGGTATGCTAACTGGAAACCCACAATAGATCTGGATTTTTAATATGATAATCTTTTGTTGATCCATTAAAATGCAGACGTTACTATTCCTTCATTTTGAATTATCATCTAACATAAATCCTTAACAGCCATTTAGCTCAATAAGAATGCTGATTAAACATATTCCAAAATAGTTTAATTTTTCTTAGCCTCTATTGATCTTAAGGTACCATAGGACCACCACTTTCCAAGTAAGTTATTACATAAATTTAAAAAAATTAATTGCTCCATCAAGGTAAAAGGCAAATAAAAGAATACATTATCAGGTATCATTATTTGGAGGAATTTGCTGGATTTTTTAATGTTTGGGAACAATCTCTTTTCCAGAAATTCATCAACATTAAACCTTATCGTTCCAATGATTTCATTACTGTAATGAATGCACAGCAAATATATACAGGAGCAGCACAGAGTTTGAAGTCTGGCACATCTTAAAAGTTTCGGCTCCAGGGTAATCATCACATAACAGATCTACACTGTGAAGAATCACACAGCTAACTTGTTTTCATACTTGTTCTATTCTTGATTTAAAGAATATACTAAGGCAGAATTAATTCTCCTGAGGGAGCATGGAAACTCTCCACTGTCTTACAAATAAGCACAAATTCTTTTGCTTTTCACTTTGTTGAAGCAAAAAAATTTTCATCATACCTCTTTTTATTACTTAGTTATTTCTTACTTAACTTTCAATAATATGCAAACTCTTTGCAAATGTGGTAATTTAATCAATGAACCATTTGTGTAGCTTTTTAAACAGGTAGCCAAAACATGGCACAAGGGATGATGATGAAGAAGTAAGTAAAAGTGAAGACAGAGATGACCTGAAATCTTTTCCTAGGTAAGCTTTGAATCTTTCTTTAATTTAATGATTATTACAACAGCAGACAGTGATAATATCAGAGATGTAAGTAAGAAAATGATTGGTCAACATGGATAAAATGTAGTAATATTACTTTTGAAAAATGCCTATTTGTTCCATTGATGCTTTTATGTTTATGATATCCATCTTCAAATATCTACTACAAAACACATCCATGGACAGCTTTCCAAGTGTCTGTATACTATCCAACCCTCTAAGGTTAAATTCTGAATGGATTGCATGCTAATTACTTTTTTCAAAAAGTAGAAGGGGATATTCTTGAGGATGGCATCATGCCTGCTGAAAACAAACCAAAACAATCCACCCCAAGACAGATTAATAGAAAACAATTGTGGATAATTAGTGTTATTCTATTTACTATTGTTGCACCCAAAACTGGACAATAAACCTAAACATTCAAGTCCAAGTAATTCCTTCTAAAATATGATCAAACATATCACGTATTTTTTGATTATCAGCTACTGATTGTGAACCTCAAAGGATGAGATTCCTTTTGCAAAATTATAGGTCTTATTTTCCTATTTAGCACACTTGCCATGGACCACAACAACACCTTTCAATGTGACTCTAAAAAAGAGTGTAAAATTTCAAGCCTCTCCATAGTTAAGTCTAAAGATAGTTTCCTGTTGCAAGTCTAAATTTGTGTCCCTGTTTTTTCACCAAAGTCAGCAGAATAGAAATGTTATTTTTATTTTTTTTATTGAGAAAAATGAAGCAATTGTTGTCAGTTTAAGAATAAAATTCAGCATATGACTTTTCTAGTTGGACCTTTCTAAATTTTGTAGCTTAAGGCCATGACAATACCCTCTAACCTGAAGAGTTCCTTTAGCTTATTCTCCTCTCAAAAGGCATGTTCTTCAACATTTTTCTCACTTTTGTATGTTAATTTTATGACTGGCAAGCAACATCAAAACTTTAAAGGATTTTGATTGGTTTAGATTCTGGCTTCCAGATGTCAAAGGTACTTTGAAACACACGGCACAATTTCTAAAGGCTCACTCTGTCATAATCATTCCGAGCATATAACCCTACACAACTTCTGGCTTTTTCTCTCAGCTCTGAAATAATTTCAATATTCCTAAAGCTCATCTTTTAGAATTGCAATGTTGGTAAATATCCCCACTATATTACCTACATAAATTCCCTCCAAAATTTTAGCAGAATTTGTGTCCATTATCTGTAGACAGTGATGAATCATGTGTTTCTTAGGAGGTTAGCTTTCAACAGTTCAGACTCAAAACTGAACTGCTCTCCAATTCTATAAATAGCCAAATCTACATATCATGCCTATACACTCAATAGTCTGAATCCAGGTATGAAGGGAATATTAATTTTAAATATTAGAATAAACCATATAACAGAGTATGAATACATAAGCCAGAACTGACTGAAAGAAGTACCTGATAGAACCATGCCAATCAGTCATATTGGTGAAAAATGTAGTAAGACAATAATTTCACAATGAATACAGATAGCATGAGACTATAAATTCCATCTATCTAGCAAAGGAAACAGTCTGATTACTAACCATAGTAGGAGACTAAGATACAAAAATGTAAGATATAAAATATTCACACTGTAGTTGAAAAAAACTACAAAACTGTAAAGGACAACCAAAAAGGAAAGGAAAAAATAGCACACAAAAATGGCAAAATATGAACTAGGCTTAATAGACAGAATAAAAATAAACTGGAACACACAAGCTATACATGAAGATGCAATGGATTTATTTACAGCAAAAAGTCTCTCATGAGACACAAAAAGAATCAGTAAAAGCATTACTCTACTATTGGGGTCACTCTTTCTAGGGTTAAGGGGGTGCGTTAATCATAGTCAGAAGAGATCAGACACAGCAGCATCAGAAGGTTTTATCAGAAGGCTAGAGTTTATTTTTAGTTACAGCTTCACCTTTTACATACTCTTGCATCCAGTATGCCATGACACTATTGCTTATCAGTTTACCTAATATACATGGAAACATTTTACTGGTTACAAGGTATCCCACATTCTACAGGTGGCTCTTGCTCCATAAGGGTGCACCCAACAATAACCTCAGACAATAGGAGATCCACACAGACATTGTCATCCCCCACACTCTACTTGTTTACTTTGGGTATACTGCAAATTAATTAATGAGAGGTATGTGATCAGAATCCATTTCTAAATACACAAAATCCTAAATGACTGAAACTTGAGTGGCCATTTGTTACCTCATTACAGCTTCAGGCTTCAGGTAATTAGCATAACTATGAATACTTAATATACTTCTCTATATAGTGATAGAAGAAGGGGAGATGCCCTTAAGCTGAAAGAGGGCAGATTTAGTTAAATATTAGGAGGAAGTTCTTGACTTCTCATGAGGTTCCAGTGCACCACCACTTCATTAACAAACTGTGGACTTCCCATCCCTGGAGGTGTTCAAGGCTACACTGGGTAAGGCTCTGAGCAATGTGGTCTAGTGGAGGATGCTCCTGCCTGTGCCAGGGGAGTTAGAACTAGAATATCTTTAAGGTCTCTTCCAACTCAAACCTTTCTATGATTCTGTGATTCTAAAAGAGCAATGAAAAGTAACTGCCAACTTACTAAACCTTTTTTATTAGCAGCTGCCTCCATCATATCCATTTTTAATTTGCACTTGGTCTGCATGGCGTCACGACATTCAAAAATCTCTTACATTGACAGAACTTTGATGTTGTCTCTTTACTGCTGTACAAAAATCTTGAGCATCAACGAGCTATTGTGATATTTCCTCAGAGCGGTAACTGTCTCACTGCAAAGTACCAGCAACCATCCCCTTTCTGTTCAGAGACATGCGACGCTTTGGCTGCTTTCTGCCCTGGGTTTTGGGGTTCTGGGCTTTTTTGTGAGCACATACTAAAAGAAAGATGACTGCTACTTTGCAACCAGATGTGTGAGAAAAAAGCTGGATTAATTTATTATTTGCTTGATTAAATTACTTCAAGATGAATAAGAAAGCAGCACATAATCTAAAAAAACACCAAGAAACTTGTAAGATATCCTTGTTTAGATATAATAGACATAACTATGTAAAATATTTCTCTGTTCAAATATTAAGTGGAAATCCCTCAAGGCTGGTGGAAAGGAGCTAAATGCATTCCTTGTTCTGTTATGAATCATGGTGACATTTGGTCCGTAAGTAGCACCAACAACTTCAGGAAGGAAGAATGATAACTTTAGACAGAAGAATGATTTTGTAGTTGAAAACTCAGGTGGGTTCAGGATCTGGAACTCTGAGATTATTATTGCTGCTGGTGTTACCTGATAAAACTTAAGGTTAATGAGGGAATACTGGCCTGTTAAGGTGTAGAAGAATATTTCAGTAACACAGGTCATAATGTGTTACTGGAAGCCTATGTGCACAGTCCAGGCCTGGAAGTTA
>JAWWEV010000043.1:39187561-39258652 GCA_035583235.1 Hafferia zeledoni
GAACACCAATCCTAGAACTTAGAGTTGTCTGCACACCCCATTCCTTGTCCAATTGTGTGATTGTACCTTTGTTAAGTATGTATTGCAAAAAACAATAAAGTAGAGCAGAGACGATACTTCTGTGAAGACAATGTCCTGACTCTGGTCGTCATTACCCGGAGGATCACAGTAGGCCAATAAATAGATTTTACCCCACCTTTTCCCCGCTACATTAGGGACCACACAAAATAATGCCCTCACCACGGGGCTTTTTCTGTAACTGTTCTGACACCCTCAGGGAGAAGCTGTTGTTACTATCAATATGTGTAATATATTGTGAAGTATAAAGATGGCATTCTGGGTACTTTTTCTATCCAAAGAAACTTTCTTTGCCTGAAATCTTGGCCCCTGAGGCCTGTTTCCAGTGCTGCTGTTCTGTAAAAAGTGATCACTGCATATCTGACCCCAGCGCAGTGCATGGTCTACATGCAGAAAAAATGTAGTTTCAGCCTTTTGCATCCTGTATCACTCAGTGACTTAGGGCAGAATTACAATAACTGAACTGAAAATTTTGCATTTATCTAGCTGGCACACGGCAGAATAACTCAATAGCCAAAGTGTTGAATACTTAAAGTGGTTAGCTGATTTCTTCTATAAACCCTGGGAGAGGAACATCTCCAGCGGGTCATCTATGTCAAAAATAGGTGGGATTCACATCACATATCTGTTTTCTCCTGACTGAAGGGATAACAGACTAGAGGACCCCATTCTAATGGCTAAATTAAAGCCAAATAAATACCATCAAAAGACTGAAGAAATTCTGGAAATAAAAGGCATTTCTGTACTATACACTAACCTGGTCCTTCCACTTCTCAATTACAGTGAGGAAAACTGTTCCAGTTATCTTTTGGATGCATACTTCCCTTCTCCCAGTGTGACACAGTACAGAGAGAAAAAAATTAGATGCTTTCATAAGTACCTCTTTCAAAAGTCTCTTTGTAGGCAAAATAAAGTCTACTCTAATATTAAAAGTAGTTACATAATCAATTTATCTATTGCCTTTTTCTTTACTGTTTTTGCTATTTAAATTCTATCTGAAACCATTTTCTAATAATGGGTTTAAATGTCAATATTGTAAGCATCTTGACTTAAGTTTGCTTTTTATTGAATAAATTACAATATGTAGAGATAGAAGGACATTTAATTTAATTAATAAACATTTCAGGCCTAATGTTTACAAAGGTTTGTTTTTGTAGCATTCTTTTAATATTTAAAACCGATTATTACAATTTTTCCAGTTAGAATTTATTTAATGAAGCATGAAATTTGTTTAGAACAAGATAAATACACTGTGTAGTTGTTAACAGAAGCTCTAAACACATATATATAATGTTGGACTGTCCTCTAAAACCAGTAAGACCCTGGATCGCTTGAAAAATTTAAGGCTTAGAGGAAAACAATTATTTTAAGCTTCTGAAAAGCTGTTTTTCATAAATTTGTCCTACTGAATTTGTTTCTGTGATCTTCCAAGCTTGAAATAAAGCTGTCCTAGGCAACTAAACTCACTGATTTCCTGTTTTTTACTTTGCTACAGATGACAGATCTAGCACTTTTGTTTAACCATCTCTTATTAAGGTGTTTCTTTTTACATGTATAGTATGCTAAAACCAAATGTCGTCTGACTATGTTGTGTCAGTTTTTCACCCAAATCTTATGTAATTGCCTACTTGAATGTCCCTCTCCTACAGTCATAACAGTTTATATTTCAATAGTGCTAAATATCAGATTTTAGTCTACTAAAAATATAATTCAGTTTCCTGGACAACCCTCTGACCTTGTTTTAACTTTTTCAGAGGTAGTTGTGCTAAGCTTTAAGCAATTTCTATAATTTTATATGGTAAACATTGTGTAATGCAGGAAATAAACGATGCTTGGAGACTGATGTGATTTACTTCTGTTTCATTTAAATACTGATTCATAAATATAAGTATAGCCTTTTCCAGTTATATTTCCAATTTGTATTAAGCTCAACAGAGCCCTTCAAAGATCAGAGATATTTAATTAGGGTGATTGAAATTGTTTTAATTGTCCAATAAATTGGCTATAGAGCCAAAAATGCACATTCAATTTCTCAACATTTTAAATGTAACCTTTGGAAGGAATTACAATGGTAATAAGCATTTTATATTATCAGGTTCTTGTATAAACAATACACTATATTTCTTTCACTCTTTGGTAGACTACAAACACAGAACAAAATGCACACTAAGTTGGGCAGGAGTGTTGATCTGCTGTGCAGAGGGATCTGAACAGACTGGATCAATGGGCTGAGGCCAACGCAGAGATTCAACAAGCAAAATACTGGGTCCTGCACCTGAGTCACAACAACCCCATGCAGCACCACAAGCTTGGGGCAGAGGGTCTGGAAAAGGACCTTATCAGTGCTGATTGACAGCAGCCCGAACATGAGCCAGTAGTGTGCCCAGATGGCCAAGGCAGCCAATGGCAACCTGGCCTGTACCAGATACCGTGTGGCCAGCAGGATTAGACAAGGGATTGTCTTTCTGTACTCAGTGCTGGTGGTGCTGAACCTTGAATTCTATGTTCAGTTTGAGGCCCCTCACTAAAGAAAAGACATTGAGACGCTGGAGTGTGTCCAGAGAAGAGCAACAAAGCTGGTGAAGGGTCTGGAGCACCAGTCTGATGAGGAGTAGCTGAGGGAACTAAAGATCTTTAACCCTGGGGGGACATTATCACTCAACAACTACGTGATAGGAGATTGTAGCAAGATGGGTGTCAGTCTTTTCTCCCAGGTAAAAAGCAATAGGACAATAGGAAATGGCTTCAAGTTGCACCAGGGGAGGTTTAGATTGGATACCGAGAAAAATTTCTCCACTGAAAATGTGGTCAGGCATATGAACAGGTTGTCCAGGGAAGTGGTGGAGTCATCATCCCTGGAGGTACTTAAAAGACATGTAGATATGACACTTTGGGACATGGTTTAGTGGTGGACTTGGCAGTGCTGAGTTTTCGGTTGCACTCAATGATTTGGGATGTCTTTTCCAAACTTAAGTATTCTATGACTGTGTCATTCTATGAATGCCTGCTTTAAATTGTAAGAAAATTACTTACATAAAAACTTCAGATGTGTCAAAAATTAACTTTAATTGTATTTCTCCATGAGTAAAAGGGAATATTTTAATGATCCTATTCAAAAGCCACTATCAATATTTAATTAGAATCCCACCGGATAGTTTCAGCTTTTACTGTAATTTTAATGACTCAGTTAAGGAGTGACAGATTCAGCTGCAGCACTCTAAGACAACTGTGCCTCCATCCTCTCAGTCTGAGTTAATTAGCAGAATATTAGAAGCAGCATGAGTAAGCGCCCAGGAATTTCTCATCACAAGCTTTCGCTTCAACAGTTTCATAAGACCAGCAAAGTGTTTCTGAAAACCCAGGGCATGTGTGACTCAAATGCCTTGTCAGCATTCTTTACTAGACAACAGCAGATGAAAGTCTAAGATTCACAAACTTGCCTAATAATGCAAATTCCTTCTCTTCTACCAAAGTAGATAACTTTGATAGATGGGATAAAGAAGGGACTAAGACAAAACCAGATATATTTGCCTGCCCAGCAGAAAAGCCAATTCAGAATTTCGGAGCTACCTGTTTGTAAATTAAATTAATAAATACACATGGAAAAGTGAGGTGTTGGCTTCTGCTAGTGGAGGGGGATGTTCTTTCCTAAGGTGGTAGCTAAAATCACTGTATGTTTCAGTATCACGATCAAATAAACTGCAAAGAACTGATGACTGACTATATACATAGCATTTAATAGAGTGAACGCAAGATGCTCTTCAGGCTATCATAAATGCACATGCTGATTCCATAAACAAAACTCAGGGATGCACAGAAAGCCTTTTTAAACAATAGATAAAAATGAATCTCCATGAAGATGACTTTAATTTTGTAATGCTTTACTTTTTCCATTCAGCAATGCAGGTTCTGACCTTTTCAACCAGTTATATGCAAAAGAGCAAATATGGACTTCAGGCTTTACTGTCACAACACGTAGGAGTTTAAATACCTATGAACCATCCAGCATTGTAATTAACATTAGCCACACCTCAATGGAACAAAATAAAAGAAAAAAGCCTTTTCAGATTGAAAAATAAATAACCCCCTGGGCTCACTTTGGAGGAAGAAAAGTGGTTTTGGGGTTTTTTGTTTGTTTGGGGGGTTTGTTTTTTTGTTTTGTTTTGTTTTGTTTTTTAAATTCAACATTTTGTCCTCTCTCCTGCTCAACAATCAGCCAAATTTGCAAATTTACTTGTAAAGTAAGTGTTCAAGTCTGACTGACAATCTCAGCTAGGTTTATTTTCTATTTGCCTAGATTTCACTGTATTTTATTGCTATTTAATGGTGAGCTTTCTATAAACTTTACACAATTGAGTCCTTTAAAACCTGTCCTGACATGTCAAGAAAAATACTACTTTATTCAAAGAAAAAAACTGTAGGAGTTATGAGCAATACATGTTTTCAACATATGTACATCATGAATTCTCTTTCTCTGTTTTTTAAATTGCTGTCCTTTCATGAGTATTGCTGTTTAGCTTTCATTGCTATGGAGAAATAATAATTAAGGTGAGGAACCTCGTGAGGAACCTTTTACACTTGGAGATGAGACAGCAGTAGAAAATCAGACAGTAATGAAAATAAATTTTGTACATTTGAGGTAGGTAGTACACTGATCTCCAGCTCTTGGTTAGAGATCTTTTATGGTTTAAGTATGTCTTTACCCTGTATGTTTCAAGTTCTGTCAAAGAAAGCTAAAACCTCTTGCTTCTGCAGCTTCTGGGGTTTTTTGCTTATTTTACTCTTAAAATCCTGTCATTGGCATACTCTTTGCACTACTGCTTGTATGGTGGCTAGCACTTTCAGACTCTGCTTTCGTGTCACCAGAGTGCAAATAATGTATACAAACATGCAAAAATGACATGAAATTATGTGAATCTGTGGCAGATTCATCATTTTAAAGATTAAAATACTGACTACATGGTCTTTTACTGTTGATGGTCTGTGCTTATGATAACTATTGACAGGTCCCGGCTGTGTTATTGACAAGTCTATGGAGGTCATTTGTGTTTGTGACAAGGTTGCTGTGGTCCAGGGGCAGCATCCGGCTATGGCGCTCCACTGGCTGCACCGGGACTGACTGACTGCAGAACACCATCACTGAGCTCTGATTCCTTCCCAACACTAAATACCTGGATCAGCAGTCATTTTTACACTTTAAAAGTAATAACACAGTAATATTTTAGGCTGGTAATAAGGCAATAGCGTTTATTTGTCTCCTTTACTTCATTATGAATTCTGGACCAAATTTTTACTGTGTAAATACCTGTCTTGTGTTATTATGTGCAGTCTATTTATTTTATGGCAGCACTTTGTAAACAGGAGTAATTTAAAGCAATTGTGCAGGTGCTACTATGAAAAAGAATATCTGTCAGGATTTTTCATAGAAGATTATCAGGTGCATTTCAGTACATTTTCTGCAGAAATCCTTATCTAAGTAAACAAAAAAGAACTGTCTTTTATAGAGACTAGCAGAATGGAAAAATAATAACAAATATCAATTACATGGTTGCATTATAGTGGGTATTTGACACCTGCTAACTAATTTCTTTTGCTAATTTTTTTTCCTATCCAAGCTCAACAAAATAGTAGCAAAATTATTGTTTTTTCATTATTAGTCTCACAGAGACACTAGTAATGTACCAAAAACAGTATTAAGAATGTCCAGAGTTCACTGGTAGTACTGGAACTGATTTCCAGCTGGTCAGACCTGAGGATGGACTTGACAGAATCATTAAAATATTCATTCTTTTCAACAACATAAACATAAATACACAGTGTGCATATATATATATATAAAAAATATATATTATAATATATACACATACATTTTCCTTATATAATTAAATACAGCCTGTGTATGTAATTATGTATGGATATATATATGTATATATATATCTGTATCTATATATATCTATATATCTATATAGATCTATCTATCTGTCTGTCTGTCTGTCTGTCTATCTATCTATCTATCTATCTATCTATCTATCTATCTAAGTTCATACATACAGACATACTTTTAGTATCCAGGACATTGTCCATAAATAAAATTATGTGCCCCTAGGGCTTTATGTAGCTGCTCTTAGTACATAAGTGTTTAACTGAAAAGTACCCCTGTTTAAGGTATATAATTCAGGGCTCACACTGAAATTGAATGCTTAGCTATTTGCACTGCAAATCCATTTTCCTCCTCTGATTACACTGATGTTTCCCTGTGTGTAAAAACAGTCTTCCTCAAATGAAATTTTGTATTCTTTGTCTGCATATTATCACCTAGAGACTTTGAGATTGTTTAGATTTCTTTTGACTGGACACATCTGTTATGAAAACCACTATTCTGCATGTGTAGTCAGTTTGATTATATTTTCCTATATAGTGTATCTGTATTAAAATCATCATCTGTGTTACTGATTGTAGAAAACATGAAAATATAACAGATAGATAGGATATGAAAAATATCCAGAAAGGAAATGAACCTTACCCCAGAATTATAATTAAACAATATCAAAGCCCTGATCTGCATGTACAAAATGAAGAAATCCTAACTTAAATCTAATTCCCAGTCTGTTGAAACTGAAGCACAGTACAGTGAAATAAAGTCTGTATTTCAAGTATTAAACCAAATTTACCCATTTAATTTTAGTCAAGATCTCAATACTTTTCAATTACATTCTTACTGAGAGTAATTTGCCCCCCAGATTTCTCCAGTAAAACATCAAGGATATTGGTCTCACTGATAAAAAATTTATCTATTTTTTAATGATAAAGAACACTTCCTATAAGTCAATAATCTAAAATAATGTTTTTATTCTAGGATTACTGCAGAAAGGAATCTAATATGATAGTCAATTTTTAATGCAATGGAATTATACATATGGTTTCTTCTTTCTTCTTCTTTTTAGTAACCATGTATTCTACACGATTAAAGGTGTCCAAACTACACTCTCCAGGTACAAACTCCAGCAAGCAAGTTCAATTTTTGTAGACTGAACCAATTAATTCAAGCCCACTACAGCTCCTCTTGGAGTAATTCAACCTATACATTGATAGTCTCTAGGAATATTAATTAAGATTATTTATTATTTCCTAATGTTGTCATTTCCTAATCAAACCCAAAGTATTTTTTACATTATTTCTATATTTATTTCTATTGCAGGCCTATGATGTGTAGTTGCACTAAATTTAAAAAAAAAAATATTTAAGACCTAATTAGCTAAACTAGGAATTTACAGAATAAGAGCTGCATGTGCATTGTTGCATTGAGGGGATGAAATGTGAATACACAAAGGACACCCTTTCTGGTTCATGTGTTAATGGAAATATTGATTAATAAATATGAATGTACTGAAGACTGAAGTTGATTTTATTTATTGACTTATGTCATTATTGAAATATTTTATTCAAATGCAGCATGCAAAGCCTATTCATATATTTAAAAAATATTATGAAGAACAATGGACATAAAAGAAACTGACTTTATACTGTTTAAAATCTGCTTTGAGATTTAGCAAATGATCCTAAAAAATAATCTAATTTTTTAAAAAATACACATAAAATTATATAATCATTCCAAAGAGGCACATTGAGCAAATGTTAAAGCAATGTATTATTCCAGCAGATTAAAACCAAATGATAATGAGTATGTGTTTTGCATTTTCATTAAGAGGGATGTGCAAAAATATTGTTAAAGAATCAACAAGTCAAATTCTTGCAATGAAACTATCTTGATCCATTTGAACATATCATTTGACAAATGTCAAATGACCTCAAAGCTGACACAAAGACAAGCAGCTATGCTCTTAAAACTGAACTCATACCTCCACAGCCTGATAAAATGGCATCCATTTCAAAGTTTATGAATCGCAAACGAATAGATCAAAGAGAAATGATATATTCTTTCTGATGTCTCATGAAAGACATTCTATGACTACTGTGAGCCAATTAAACATTAGGCATTAAAGTTTTCATGGATATACTCTGTACAACTAATAGTGAGCTCTATAATGTGAATCAGCTAAGCATAGCTTTAAATAAATGCTATGCTCTTCACTTCAGCAAGTCAGTGTGTTTAAAGTAAGGCACTTGCTAATATGACCTTATGAAACCAAGTCTGGTGAGAATTTTGTTCCATTGCTTTGTTAAGCTCCCTAAACAGACTGCCAAAGAGATGACATTAAACCCCAAATCAAATTATCCTGGTGTCTAATCTCATGTCTCTAAGCTAACCATACGCAACTAACCTCCCGATTTCGTTAATCTCCTGGAGTTTTCAGTGTGTTGGGAAATTATTGTGAAATATGCTTAGCCACACATCTGGCTCACCATCCCTGTGTTCTCTCAGCTCATATTTCCTTGGCTGTTATGCCATCTTCTCATTCTCCCTTTTTTCTACCTTGGGTGAGGAATATGTGATAAATAAGAAATCCACAAAACATGTGCTATAAACTCAGTGCTTTCTTACTCTGTAATTCTCTGGAATAAAGTAGAGAAGATAGGAAAGATCTGTTTATCACTCTCTCAGACATCTTCAGTTTCACAGAGCTCTGTCATATATTGATATATTTGTTTGCCCTTGTGCAGAAATGTCAGGCATACTCTGCAACCCCTCTTTACCGATGAACATGAAACATTGTACAGACTCAGAAACCAACTTGAATAACTCAAACTGATGAGATTCAGAAACCTGTCTATATATGCTGATTAATTGCACAGCAGTTGTGTCATGTAATGATCACTGAACACTGTGTCCTACAGTTACTTGGACTCAGGACCTCATGGAGGGCACTGCCCCTTCCTCCCTTGCCCACAGCCCCAACCTCTCTTTCATTAAAAAGCCAGGCATAGAGCTGGCATGAGGACATGTACCTAGTATTTAACTCCCAAGCATGGAGTTAATGGCACAGTGAGCATGCTAGAATTCACAGTACCAGGATAATGATTGTGTGACAGAATGTCACCTGAGCAGATGTCACTACAAACATCAGCCGTCAAAAAACAAGTTATGCAATTTAGCCAAGTCCATCTATCAATACTTAACATCGCACCCATTAATTCTATTGGATTGCATCCAACCTTTTCTGCTGTAAAAACAGCTAACCAGTCACCCCAGTTTAACTAACCTCAATGTTCTTAGGAGCAAGAATGTTCAAAAAGGATCAGATTAGCCTGAGTTGTGTGAGACTCACACTTTGCAGAACTTCTATGATAATAAAAAGAGTAATTGATGCCCAACACCTCTATTGCACATGCCACTGTACTACCTTGGCTTTACAACAATGCTCTCCATTCGACAGCTATACAAGCAATAGACACCATGAGGCAAACTTATACTCTAAATGCTATGGTGCGGTAACTATGCTTCAAATAATTTATTAAAACTATTAATCCTAATCCCACAATGGCATTGTGAAGGAATAAAAATCATCTGTCTTCAGATATGTTTTCCCTTAAGCGCTCCATGAACACGTAAGCACAGACCATGCATGCTTTCTTACAAACTGATTTCTTCTAAAGAATACACAGGAGGTATTCAACTTAGAGGAAAAGTCAGTGCAAAATGGGAACATGACATCAGTATTTTTTATTTTCTTACATGCTAAATGGAGGGAAAAGAGAACACAGCATTTCACCATGTCCTTTGAAAACACCCTGACACCTGGCAGCAACACAATTCTGCCCTGCAAACCATTTCAGTGAAGACCAAAGCTGGTGAACTTATTTAATATGTATTACTATGTTGCCAATACTACTCTGTGGCCAACACATACATAGGCCTAAGTCACTATGATTTTCACATAAAAATACTAATATCACCAAAATCATTACCTTCTGTCATGGTAGAAAATCTCTGTTCTTTTAAGAGTCAAACCTGGAAATTTTTTCACTGTAGTAGAAGTTTATGGAAATTGTATTGAGACACCACTTTTGCAAGTGCAATAGTGATGTTCACCTCAAATATTATCAATAGAAATTATTCTTCATTCACTATTTGGAGAATGCATTGACTTTTAGACCTATTCTGCCATGAATTTTAGAGAAAGGTGAATTTAGTGGAAAAAAAGTGATGGCAATGCAAAATCAGCCCTGCTGCACTCAATATCCACAAAGAATTATAGTGGTTCTTTCCCTCTGAGAACTTAGATTAGAACTAATTGAGGACATAGAACGAAACAGTTATAGCAATTTAACTGACTGTCTCATATGTAGAGTTCTTCTGTGCAAAAACTTAGGCAATGAAGGATGTTGTGCTGCTGTAATCTTCAACCACCTCAGCTTCCATGCTACACATTTAAATGCGTAGAGAAATAAATTAATGCTGGGGAGCATGCAGTATAATAAATATCAACAAAAAATATCATCATTTTCCATCACTACCACATTTAAAACTTAAGGGCAACCAAAACTTTCTGCAGATTTAACATTTAACAAGATGGCTAAGGTTAGAGGGCGAACAAAAAGCAATTACATGTAGCACATAAAAAATTACATTTCAAGATAGTTTGAATTATGTGCAATATTGCAAGGTATACATATTTTGTTACATTTTCACAAAGATTTGAAAATAAAGTTCAGACAACAAAGAAGATCTCTTCAGAGTTAGACCTGTGCAAATCAATAGCTTAAAAAAATTTTAAAAGTGACATGTAGGAGAGAGTTCAGAAACCCACAACTTTCAGTTACACCATTCTAAGGAAATATGGGAAAAGGAGACATTATAGATGAAGGGTTTTTCAGGTTTTTTGCAAAAAAAAGCATACTCCAAGTAATCAGAAATAGATAAAAGCCATCTGCCTAGCCTTCATCAGAAAGAAAAAATGTCCCTGAATTTCACCCAGTTTCATTCAGAGTTTTGATATCAATAATTTCTGAATTTTGGATTTATGAAATGCTGTGTATATTAATTATATGTTCAAGAAATGCACATGCAACTTTCTCTAGCAAATTATTCTTTTAACAACACTTGTACACAAAAAATCATTTTGCACTGCATTTACACACAAAGCCTAAGGACACCAAGAAACCCCAGTAAAAAAAAATGCCTTAAGCTAACTGGAACAGAAAAGGTGGGCATAAAAAATATGTTTTCACATGCAATCATGAATAAAAAAGGACATGCCACATTTAGGCAAGGTTATACATATTAAATATTACAGAATATTTCACTAGCCCTAATGATACTACAATCATGTCTGCAAAGTCAAAACTGTCAGCTATAACAAATTTTACTGCATTTTTTACTATAGCACAAGTTAAACAACTAAGATGGTATTTAAAAGTTCTTTGGTGAATAAATTGTTACATTTTCTAGTGTTTCTGGTATACAACATAAATACTCATAAATTGCAAATCATCCTTTCTTTTCAGTGGTATACATCATGAATCCTTTAATAGGTGCTATAAAAATTAGCATTAGGGCACCCTAATGAATAAACTAATTGACTGTCAGGGTGAAATCCTCTGCCCAAACAAAAGAATGTATGCAGTTATATGAAGCAGAGATCTATGATCCAAAACTCCTGCAAAGTCTGAGAGCTCCAGAAGTTAAATTTAGCCTCAAAGGTGATAAAATTCTGTAGAAGCAAGTGGAAATTGTAACAACGAGGTTTTAAGTGAAAGCCTGAGATGAAAAATATAATCTATGTGTCAGTTGACAGAAACAATATAATGTTATTTGGAAATAGCAATGGCAATTTGAATAAATGCTGAAGAGAAGTGTATGGTAGTAGAGTGATATATACACTCAAACCAGTCGCTTCTTGAATTTCATATTCTACACAGTCTCAGTGTTTTCTGGGTTCCTAAAGTATACCTTTGAGATGTAACTAAAGCTATATTTCTCATGCCACCTTTTCTACTAATGAGGAAAGATGTAAAAGTCAGCATATTAACCAGAAACAAAACAGTGCTTTGCAATGCCACTTATCATATGATTCTTACTGGCACAGAAAGTTTTTGCAAGGGCTGCATAACTGTTTAAAATGGGCAGGAGAAAAGTCATGTGCAAATGAAGGGCAGCTGTTAAAAAAAATAAAAAAAAACAAACCCACAAAACTTTTTCTCAGTAATGTATTAACTATGTATAAAGCTTGATTTTGCAAAAAATAAGCCTTGGGAGAAAGCTCTAAAGGTCATTTTTTTAAAAACTATTTTTGAAAGTTCTGAGAAACAGTGAATTCTGTTAATGGAAACTGCAACAGTTGTCATTTAACACTGCACACTGCAGCAGAAATGGATTTAAAAGCATCACTATGGGTTATGGTCTATAATCTCCGCATCCTTGAACTGTGGACACCAACAGCACTTGAGTTCCCGGGAATATATGGCACTAACGACTAATCTTAGTGTGTTTGCACGTGCTGCAGCTCTAACAAAGACTCACACTCATAATGGTAATAAGACTATTTCAAAAACTGTGAACAAAAGTGGTTATCTTGTCAGTATTTTCAATATTAGAGTTAATTTCCATTAAGATCATAAATGACAAAACTGGGAAGGAAAATTCACATCCCACTTCTCTTGCAAATGAGACTCATTCTTCTCAAATTAATGTGTAAAAGAGAAGCCAGTTAGCAGAATGTTGTTTGACTTGAAAAATGTTCAGATACTCGCAGAGAAACATCACATTTGCCTTGCAAAATGTTCACAGACAGACACTATTGTACTACTGAGCTTTGTTACTGGATGTACCACTTGCAGCTTGTCTAATTCCTAGCTGCAAATTACAACCCTCAGCAACAAAACTATTTGGACAAACCATGGGTTATGTGGAAGAAAAT
The DNA here is from genome assembly GCA_035583235.1 of Hafferia zeledoni. Lineage (NCBI taxonomy): Eukaryota > Metazoa > Chordata > Aves > Passeriformes > Thamnophilidae > Hafferia > Hafferia zeledoni. The sequence goes on from JAWWEV010000043.1 coordinate 39,200,458, forward strand.
GAAAAACAACATCATTTTAGAAGCACCTAAGGGGTAAGCAAATGTAGCTATGTTTTCCAGTAATTTTAACTAAAAACAGGAGATAAATTTCTCAGAAAATTATTAACAGTATCTTCTGTTCATCTTAGCTACAACAGACATAATGAACAGGACATATACCAGTCGTGAACAAGCAACGGTTTCCAGTGTAAGCAGAGATGAAAAAAAAGCAGTAATTATGGGTATATCATGTGATGATTGTGGACGAAAAGGAAATATTACAAGGACGAACATGGAATTTAATTATTGTAAGTTATCTTGCCCTTGTCTGCATGAAAACTCACTAACATCAATTCAGACTGCTGCTCTGTATAATGGTCCCTTCCACTGCCACTAATCAGTTGCAGCAAAATAAAATAAATAGTCAAATAAATTTTTCCCCTAATAAAACATATATGTGAAGAATTTCCAATCCACTCTTAATAAAACATAAAACCAAAGCCTTCTCTACTATCCTTGAGTAATTATATATAAATACTAGCTACAGAAGCTAAGTTCACCCAACATGTCCCACTCTTCATCTCAATTGCCCTTGGAGTTTAAAGTCAATTGTGTTGCTATTGCCTGTCAAATATTAAGTGCTCTGTAAGATTGTGATAGGAACTGGAGCTAAAATCAACTTTGCCAGTTACAGATGTTTTCACTCCTCTGTTATATGTAATATGCTATGAAGACTGTTAAATGGGAGCTTATTTACCATCTAATGATGGAAAGCCATAGTTATTCTCTCTCAATTTTTTTTTTTTAATATAAGGATATCTCTAATAAATACTAAGAAATGTCTGCAGTTTCTCACCATTGCTCTGTCTGAGCCACAGCCACAAACTAATAAAGGTGCTAATTTCTGATACTTGTCATATACCTAAATATAATTTTTTTAATCAATTTAATCAACCAATTTAATGTCATCATTTTATGCTTAGATATAAGTCTGAGTATAGCACACTCTTAGAATAAATATGAGTAAACAAATATGAAAGAAAATACTAATTCTCCTGGAAAAACAGACATTGAGAGAGGAATGCAGAAATTACTGAAATACATATTCAATTCCCTTGGAAACTTAGGACACTTATTTTCTTCTATAGTACATTAAATTTTTAAAGAATTTTATTGCCTGTGTATTCACTGTGGAATCTAGCATAAAACCAGGATTACATACCTCAGTGCTCTAATTAATTTCATTTTATTCAACTAACTATTCATGTGAAAATTATCTGAACTCTTGTTCAGATAATCCACTCATTTTCATCCATATCTCTTCCTATTTCACTCTTTTTCCATTGTTTTTTTTTCATTGATATTTAATTTTCGTTTTCCAGCTTTAATGGTTCCTCAAAGGAAACTGGAATAACAATATTCAGAGTGCATTAATGCTCATGTTATGCTTGATTGATTCAGTGTCCTTCTAAATGTTTTTACTATCATGTAGACACAAACTTTGTACAATGTTTCTAAGGATTTGGGGCAAGAAAAGCTATGAAAGTTCTATTTCAGATTAATTTATTTGTGTTTGTTTTTATTCCTCACTATCAAAAAAGTTTCACTACAGTGTTTAAACCTCTAAACAGGAAGGCAATGCCCTAAAGACCTGATCCCGTGCCCAGTGAACTGCACTTGGATTGAACTGGATCATGAACAGGAGGGATTAGAGAGTGCGATGCACCATGGTTGGCTTGACTGAGGAAAAGGACTGCTTTCTTTTTAATATCATCGTGGCTCAGCTTGGTGAATGAAGATTTAGGAAGGGCTCTCCCCACATGGGTGTGTCCTTCGAGTCTGTGCAGTGGATTTTTTAGGTGAGGCACAGCGTGCACAGAACTGGCCCCACCCTTTAACTCCTCAGGTTCATCTGCCAGGGCTGAGAGAGCTTGGGCAGTCCCAGTGAAATCCTTGGGACTAGAACCTATAACCCCCGGCATTCCCAGGAGGTCTCCCATCCAAGTACTAACAGGGGCTGACCCTGCTGAGCTTCTGAGATCTGGCAGGATCGGGTGTCAGGGTGGCGTGGTCGTAGTTTCTATTTAATAAACACTACGGTAAAAAACATATTACTCACCATAGTGTAACTATATAATTTGAACCCAAGTTTTCTGGACATTAAGAAATGTAAGATTTACAGAGGGATCTTATTTTTGAACAGACATAGTGTAGTTACTTCAGAGAGCAAAAGGACAAATCAAAGTATCATATTTCTAGGTAAATATTTTATCATACTTATAAAAAATAAGTGCTATTATCTTAATTGAAGATCCTATTTTTAAGAAGTTACTTTAAAGATGTATCTTATCTTGCTTAAATTGGGAAAAAATACTTTAGGATTCTCTATTTTACTTTATCACAAATTATTCTGAATTTCAGGTAATCAACTTTTCAAGAATTATTTGGTAGAACTTGAAGTTTGTCTGTGTCTGCTTTCACTTTCTGCCTTAAGCTTGAGTAGAACAACATCAGTAAATGGCCATAACCCAAAATAATTTTAATCCAACTTTCTTGTCTGACATTTTTAAATAGAAGCATGCATCAGGTGGATTCAGACATGATGGGAATAGTAAAGTCACCAGCAGACTCTATTATTTATATTTTCTGGCCTCAGAATCATCTCTCTAGGGTGCAAAATTCCTTTCTATATGTGTGTATAGTTTTTCGTTCAATACAACTATATGTTGCTGTTTATCCTTTCAAGCAAAAGAGAACAGTTTGCAAACAGGAAAAAATTCTCTTGTTCTAGTTCAAAATAGTTATATGGCATCACAGTTCACCATGATACACTGCAATTAAAAGGAAAGAGACAAACCTACATGTCATGACATATGGATGACATGACAAACAATGTCATCCATAATGCTTCCTCCATCAATGCTAACATTTATATAAAGTGTATATAGATATACATGTGTGCGGATTTTATGTAATTTTATAGTAAAATGGAAATTCAGGTTATTGAATTGTTTATAATATCTGACATTTTGTTGGTTCACTACTTTTTTATGTCCAATAAGAAATTTCTTAATCTGGCACTAGCTCCTGGATATTGACTTGCTCACAACAGAATAGAAGGAGGAATAAATAAGTAAGCAGAAGGTTGTATTAATCTTACAATCACCTAAAACAAGCCTCACTGAGAAGCTTACTCAGAATGTAATGTATCTTAGGTATTTGGTTTGTTTTTTTCTGACAGTTTTAAGAAAAGTGACAAGGAACACATGGGACAGAATATTAGAGAAATTTAACCTCAAAAGGGGAGAAAGTGTTTTATGTTACCTCCTGGTTAGCAGCAGCTAGTTCTTCTTCCAGTGCAGAGACTCTTTCTAAAGAAACCCTCAGTCGTTCCCTTACCTAGAAGAAAAATCAAAATATGTGCAGTAACGTAATTTCTGTTAGTCTTCAAAGATTACATAATCTGCCATACGCTGTACTGTACGCCCTGCCAGTCCATTTGCAGGCATGTGTGTTGTACCCTTTCATGAGACGTACTGTGTAGTATACATTTACACCTACCTATAGGAAGACTTAACCCATTAAAATAGATGTCAAATTTTAAATGCCATACTGCTGATCCACAGTCTGCCTATAATTTTATGGAATAAACAGCAAATGTAAATATTTTAAGACCACATTAGGCATAAAAATAAAACTTTCACAACCATCTTTTGCAAAGGATAAGGAAAAAACATTTGCAGATGTTTCAAGTCCATTCCATGGAAGATAACTAATCTGTTTATATTGACTGAAGGCAAAAAAGTTGTTGAAAAAATAACTTGCAGCATAGCCTTCAGGCACACATACTATGTTTTTTTTTAATATTATCATGCATTTGTTTCGGTTTTTCAAAAACAGCGTATTCTCTCATAAGCAGAAGAGTCTGCTGTGTTTGCACCCGATGTAAATAACCTCTTCTGTTTTAAGGATGCTTATGATCTACTCTATTATTATTACTACTACTATTGTAATTATTACTAAATATTTATTATTCATAGTTAATAACTTAATACTTCTGATGACATATTTACTGCTGTCTCAGTGCTCGGGCTCAGCGTCAGCTCATGTAGTGAGAGTCAACCTAACCTGGCAGTGTAGTTGCAGTCTCCCAGTATGATCAAAGGCAAATCAGACTTGAGGGGATCTCCAGTGCTGTGTGTAGGGGACTCTCTCCCCTGACTGCTAAGAGGCCTGTGGCAACTTCTCTCCTAATCTACATAACTTCACTAGGTATCTCACATTCAATGACTTCACAACCTGGCTAGTCAGTCAACACTCAGGATATATTTCTATGTATGTTCCAGCTACACTGCAGCAATGCTGTTCCAGCTGCTGATCCAAGGATGTTTAAGGCTGTTAACAATGTTTGTAGGGTAAGGTAGCATCCTCTACTAAACCAAGAGATGTAGCTGGAAAACAAAGCAAAAGAAAAATCAATCTTTCATGTACAATGGAACATTACAAATTTTCATGTATGTAACAATTGTTTTCACACCCTTGACAAATACATGAGATCCCTGAAAAGGTTGTAAAATGTCCTAATGCTTTCATATTTTTTCCAGTGATAACTTTTAATGTAATAAATATTACCTTCCCTTGCATGCTTCATTTTCCATTACTACTGACAGAAGCAAGATTTTGCAAACAGACTCACTATATTCCAAGAATGACTTAGACTTCATTGAATGAAAAGTACTTAGCAAAACTGTAATACAGCATGTTCACTAAACTTTAAAACTAACTAAATCTAAAGATTAAATACATATTCAGGAAATGAACACTTACAAATAAAACTCTTCAGCCTTTCTAACAGATGCAAATACAGTTACTTATGCAGTACTTTGAGCTTTTTGTTCCTCTTTGGATACTTCAGCTTTATTAAAAAAGCCTAAAATTTGAAAATTTATTTCATATATTCTCATAAATTATTTGAATGCTCTTGGGTAACTACAGTTTTACTACACACTAAACAATATTGGTAGCCTTAACAGAACAGAACAGAAATCGCAAGTGATTTTCTCAAAGAAGCAAGAGAAAAGCAAGCTGAAGAGTGCTAAGGTGTAAGAAATATTAAATTCTCAAGATTAGAAAGGATGTTCACATTTTAGTCCCATTTCTGGTTTATTAATGTCCCTCTGTTCTTTCATCACTATTAGACTGAAAATATCAACTGTTAATGTTTTCAAAGTTGCATGTTCTAGCTTAAATGGACATTTCCTATAGGGTGTGACTGTCTAATGAATAGGTGAGCTGCAGTAACTAACTGCCTGTTCCTTGTTTGAAGTAAATAAAGTTTAAGACATCTTGAAGTGCCAGTGATTGAGCAATCTCAGAGAGGCAGTGGCAAGACTGAAAATTACTATGAATTTTCATGATTATTTCAACTGATTTCATATGTCAGAAAAACAGAATACAGTGAAAATATTAAATGGAACTCAAAATATTTTTGCTCTTTATTAAATATTTATACTGTTTTTCATCAAAGGTGTATGTAAAAACTTTTTATCATAAAGCTTGTTTTCCAAAATGAGTTACATTAGGTCTGGAAAACATCTTCGTAAAGCTGAAGATTTGTGGCAGTAACCTATGATCACAGTTATTTGATATAATTTTTTTTTTTCATTATTCAATACTAACACACTTGGAATTTGTAAAATGAATTTGAAGTATTATACTTACTAATGTTCATTTATTAATGATTTCCATCTAATTCTATTTTTCATAAAAATGCTTCACATCAAATGTATAATGCATTCATTATTCTGGCTGTAATGGAACAATTTTAATTGTTTAAATAGCAGAATTATTTCTTAATTCACCTGTTTTTCTTTTTTCCTATTTTTTTAATCATATTCTTCTTGAAAAACTGTATTATTTCTCCAATTCTTCTATCAGCTTCCAAAGCCTGTTTCCATATCCATGTGGATGAAAAGTCCAAAGCACAATGAGTCCACCACCTGTCACTCCTATCTTTCCTATCTCTTTCCTCCTACCATGTTCTCTGCTTTCCCAGAGGTTCCCCTGATCCCTCTGAGGATCCCCAAACTTTCTTTCTGTACCCTGTTTCTCTTTGCACCACCATTTGTGTCTTTCACTAGCTCTCCCCTGTTAAAGTCCATGCACTACCAGTGAGGGATGTAGACCTGCCTTCCAGAGGCCTGATTTCAACCTCTCTAACCACAGCTGCAGCTTGTAGATGACAATTTTCAATGAAAATCTCAGCTTAGATGTAAAAAACACACGGAAAAATTCCAGTCATCTTTCTGGCTTCAGTCCTTTTGGTTGTAAGCACTGCTGAGGGACAACATGATTTAGAGAAAATTCACATGACGGCAGTTGTTAAAAATCAGAATTAAATACGATGAATTGCTAATTTTACTTAAAATTTTCATAGGTCTTCTGGAACCTCCCTGTATTCAAGCCTATGTGCTTTGTAAAGAAGAATGCATGTTTAAAAAAGATACTTTATGTCTAAAACTGGCATTCACTTTGAATGGTGCTAGAATTTGCAAACAAACTAGGCCACGTTACTGAGGATGTTGCAGGTCCACAAGGAGCTGGATTCAGAAAAATTATCCTTAAACTTTACACACTGTGGCACTGTAGAACTGAATCCTAGTGAGTTTTATACAGACATGTTAAAGCCTGAAAATCACATTCTTTGTGTTATAACAGCACTCTGATCTGAAGAAGAAATCCGCTCTGGTTTACAGCCCAGAAGCCACAACTGTATTTCTCATTATAAATTTATTTCTCAGCCATATACAAATGCATTGGAAAGGATTGTGCATTGGATTTCCACTTTAAACTTATATTTACAGCGAAACCACTTCAAACAGAAGCATTCTCATTTCTGAGAGGTGTGAGGAAGAGTGGTGTTCCTGGTCACTATCTTGGTTAGAGAAAAGGGAGCTAGAACAAGTGCAAACTGTTTTTATCTGATAACTTTTGTTTCATTTTTTATATAATGAATGCAAATTAGTGATTAGAATATTATATTGTTTTCTATTGTCTGGAAGTGAAAGTAAGTGAATAACAAATACCTGGAGAATAGAAGGCTCTGGGGAAATCTTATACTACTTGCCAGTACCTTAAGGCAGCTTACAGGAAAGATGGAGAAGGACTTTGTACAAGGGCATGTAGCAACAGCACAAAAGGGAATGGCTTCAAACTGAAGGTTTAGATTAGATATCAGGAAGAAATTCTTTACTGTGAGGGTGGTGAGGCACTGGAACAGGTTGCCCAGAGAAGCTGTGGATGTCCCACCCCTGGGGGGGCTCCAAGCAATCTGGTCCAGTGGAAGGTGCCCCTGCCTATGGCAGGGGGTTAGAACTAGATGATCTTTAATGTTCCCTCCAAGCCAATCATTCTGTGATTTATGACTGCAGTGACACAGATACAGCAGAAAAGGGATGCTCTCTCCATGCTAGAGGGTGTATCCAACATGTGCTAAGATGACTAGGTATTTCTCTGGATTTTAAATGCAAACACGTAAGTTTGAAATGTAGCATAGTCAATGTCACATTAGTCCTGCTGGTGGTGCAAAATATCACCCATCTTTCTCCGTCTACGAGCAACTGCTTCCCACTTTTTTGCTTACTGTCAAATTCTTTTCTTTATTCTCTCCAGATCTGCAGCCCATAAAGAGCTTTCAAAAAACACTTCCACACTAGAACTGAATCACTTTTTTTTTTTTTTCATGAACTGTCTATTGAATAAAAGCTCTCCTAGTTACCTGCTAATGAATAAAAAGGTAGGGGTGATGTTGACATGAACAGGCTTGCTTTTATTTGCAAGCATATTAGGTATACTTTTCTGCCATTAATTAATCTTATGAGAGATTTTTGACTTTTAGCTGAGACCCCTGGTAGCTGCTTTCCTCTGTGAAGATAAACTGAGCACTTTTCTTACAACATTGACCAAAAAACTGGGCTTGGAGAAGAAAGTGCTTCAAACAGTTTCTTCTTTCCAAATGCACATTTTAAATGTTGAACCCAAAGTTTGAAGCAAAACAGAAAAAAGGTCTGCAGGATAATAAACATGTTCAGACAGATATTAAAAGTCAATTATATCTATAAAATGGCATAAATAAGGTAATGAGTTTTCTATGTTTTGTTCTTCCTGAATTGCATATAAGGAATATGTACTTCCTGAATTACTCTATACTCAATCTCTGTTCTAACCACGAAGTTAATCTGAGCTTCTGTTTTTCATTCTACTCTAATGACATCTAGTAAATGTTGTCTTCATTTGCTATTTTATAAACTATTCCATGTACCTTCATGTATAATATCTCAAAATATTTCATAGCGCTATCGTATATTAGCTGCACAACTGTTCACTATATAAAAAAAAGGCACAGAGGTTTTACACAAAGTCCAGTGACACAAAGTTCACACTCCAGGGAATGGGACAGACTTGGGGAAGAGAAAGAAGTTTTGCAGAAAAGATCTAAGGGTGAATAAGACCAGCACCCAGTTTGGTCAGTGGACTGGGAGAAATGATTATTCTCCTCCAGACTTTTGAGGCTGCATCTGGTTTTAGGCTCCCCAGTACAAGAAAGGCACTGACAGACTTCAATGAAAGCCACCAAGTTGGTCATGGGCTGGAGCACATTGCATATGAAAGAGACTGAGAGAACTGTGTCTGGCCAAAGGGTGGAAGGGAAGGTTCACAGGAGACCTTATTGCTGTCTACAACTAGCTAACCAGAAGATGTGAAGGAAACAAAGCCAGCTTTGTCTTGCAGATGCAGAGGGACAGGACAAGAGAGAACATGTGCCAGACTCAGCAACAGAAATTCCAGATAGGTATTCTAAGGAAAAAAAAAATATAATGAAGGTGGTGAAACACCACAATAGGTTTTCGGCCTAGAGATATCCAGAAACTGATGGGACAGGACCCTGAGTGACCTGAAACAGTTGGCTCTGCTTTGAGCAGGAGGTTGGGCCAGATGTCTCCTAGGAGGTCCAACCCACACTATTCTACTAGTCCCTGAATAACTTCAATGAAGCTTTATAGGTGGATTGATATCTTATTTCTGAAAGGTTTGAAACGAATCTAACTTGCATAATTTTTCTTTCACCATGCAGAATATATGACTCACATGCCATAAAAAAAAATTTAGCAAATTTCAGTGTATGCAGTCATTTAAACTTACATTATTTTTTAAATAAAAATCATGTAGGGGTGAGTGTGAGTGCATCCCTAAGGAAAGCTGTTTGGAGTTCTACCTTAAAGAGAACAGAGCTTCCTGGAGTATGTGTGGTGGTTTGTGACCAATGAGAGGCTGTGGTGTATGTAAGGTGAATTGGTTAACCAATTATGTGATAGCATGTTGGATATGAGAGTGCATAAAAGGTGTGGTTATTACTGCGTGAGAGTTAGTTAGATGTAGATCTACTGATGTAATAGGATCCTCTAGGAACTAACTTCTTCTACTATGAGCTATGAGAACTGTCTGTTAATCTATCTTGAATAAACTCCCTAAGTTATGAGCCTTCTGATCAAGCCTTCTGATGTCTGCTGTGCCTGAGCTCTTCTGACCGTCAGTCCACAGCCCAGCTTGGTATAAGGGGCTCCCCCTATAAAATCACAATGATGCTGCCAATGTGTGGTACATTGTGAAAGCATTATATTATCAGATATCTGGATGATATATAGAATATCTTTGATCCAATTATTCTGGAGACACGATCACATAAAAACATTATTTGATACTGGACTTGTACTTGAAAATAATATCTGCTATGTTTATAACAACTTCAAAAAATAATTTATTAAACTCTTCCCTTGATTGATCTTGGAATGGTTTATAATAAAGACATGATTTATTGTATCAAAATAAAAAAGGTTAAAAATACGGGTGAATAGCAGGTAAGAAAAAGAAATTTTGACCAATCAATTTTAAAACTTGGTTTGTAATGTAACAAATCTCCTGTTATTATGACTGCAGATGGCTGATTTTTCTACACTGATAATTATCATTACCACTGGGAACCCATTATATGCATAAGATGTGTACCTGTGTCACTCCAAAATTTTTTAATGTATTGAATACTGATTTTTAACATATTACATTAAAAAAATAAAAAAAATCTGAATTTTCAATAATATAGGTCAAAATATGACATTTATCTTCAATCTGTCTGTACAGAAATTTTCAAAGTGAGATGTAAAATAAACTGCGTAGTACCTAAACACTAAAACATTCACAAAATAAAATGTGTAAAAGGTACATAAATTCTGAATAATCAGAATCTCTTTCAAGTTTAGTTTTTATTATATTTATCTGACACAGTGTCAAAAAGTATAAAAGCTGGAAAACTTCTTACTTGAGTTTTATCAATATTTAAGGTGCTGAAAAAAAGATCAAAGATCTGATCATAAACCCCATCAATCCTCAAAAGATCTTTTTAATAATGCAGGACTTTTTAAGTCTTAATATCATCCAAAAGCTTATTATAATTTCTTTCAGTGGCTAGAAGTTATTATATTCCCTTTTCTAGATTTTTTAAGGAGGCTTTCATGATACCTAACTGAGTAGAACATATAAAAAAAACTATACACCTAAACATAATAAGTTTTGGTTTTGTCTAAGTTCTTTAACTTTGAACCTGGTACTCAACACAGCATGAGCCAGAATGCAACCCTTTATTACCTACGATAAATAAATATTATGTAACTACAGCGACGCTTTTCATAACTCTGTCTCTTTTAATAACAGTTTCTTAAATATAGTAAACTTTCTGAGTATATTTCTGAGCTTAAAAAAGTTAAATTCATTCCTGTGAGACCATTAAACTGGTCCTATATAACACAGCTCATTTGTGCAGTCAGTGGTTTCAGACGCTGTGCTGCACAATGTCATCCCTGTTTACCCAACCATCTCAAACAGAGAAGAAACTCAGCTGCCGCAATGAACAAATCAGCCAAAACAGACCCCCGAAGGAAAGAGGTTCTTTGCTCATGAGCCATGGTTCTCATGTGCTCCCTGCATGTGGAGTTTTGAGGCACTTATCTAATTCAGATACATCACTTTCTGAACATATTTTTCTCTGGACATGAACTAGATTTCTGAATTCATGTATACAATACTCAAGGTGATAATTCACAGTTGGACAAAGATTCATTCACACAAAAGGGCATTTTTCCAGCACAGGACACATGAGAAACCGAGTGGAAAGACTGCCTTAATTAGTATGACTTGCAGTTATCAGTACTTTTTATCTTGATTCTACAGGCCCTTAATCACCTCTGATAACAAAGGGTCTACTATGTATTTTAGGTTATGCTACTTGTACAGGGAACACTGTGTTTATGCAGTGAAAGGTAAAAAGATCTCTGAAGTTTTGGAGAATTATGTGTAGTATATGTGAGATTTGCTTATTTTGAGAAGTTATTGCTATTGTTTATAAAAGATAAAGGGACCTGAAGTGTATTACAGCTATTGGTCATAAATTCTTATTGATCCCCTTGGACATGCATAAATGCTGTAAGTACAGGTAGTAAATAAACAATAATAAATAAACAGGTAGTAAATAAACAATGACTGTTGCTCTACTCCACTTTGAGGCATGGTTAAGTAAGTCAAAGAGTGTTTGTAGTAAGCTTTTATTCCAAACTGTACCTTTTCATCCAAAGCCTTGTGGTGCTCAAAGAGAGATTTCAGAGCTTTGAGGACCTCAACTTCACTGGAAACTCCTGAGGGGGACTGTGCTTGCCGTTTCACCACTGTCATCCTCAGTGACCTTTCGTGTCTTGAGACAAGGCACTCCAAATGCTCCAGTAACAGCTATTGGATTTGATATAAAAGGTTATTAAGTTTTGTGCACTTAAATACCATGGAAATTCTAACTAAAAAGCACATGATACCAAATGATAACCTCATTTTAGGAAAGACTGTTGAAACAATTGACATTTCATGTTCCTAAATCAGATAGAATAAATGGAAAAATAGAAAATTACTCATAATTTCACTTAAAACAAAAAATAACTCAGTGTAGGGTCACTATTTAACTAAATTAATTATATATTTATAATATTATTTGTGATAGTAATTGATGAACATTGACAATCAAATAGCAACCAATGCCAGCCTAAAGAATCATGTAAAAATATTAAATAAGTTTATCATTAATTCAGCCCAACTGTAATATGTTTTCGATTTTTATTGGAAGCCATTTAACAAAATATAAAAAGTTGAACAATATATTTTATTAAATTTTTAAGGCTATTCATTTGAAAAACCACAACTAATAGTGCTCGTCATTAGTACGTGCTCTAAAACGTTCATTGCCTCTGTTGTACCACAAACATGAAGGAAATCAGAAAAGTCCATAAATATTAAATAACCTGCAAACAACATATTGTAAAAACATATTATAATTATTTTTCATTATTCCTCTGAGGTTAAATGAAAAAATAAAATCGTATGTTGATGTTGTATAGAAAATTCCACATTTGTCTTTACTTTCATAGGGCTCCCATTGCTGTTCTCACTGCCTGAACATAAAAAAGAATTGGTTAGCTGTAAGGTTAAATCAAGCTAGCTAAACTAATGAATCATAATGCATGTTAAATATCTAAGTCATTGAACTGGAAATTTGACAGTTACATGGATAATTGTTTATTATTTCTCCTTTGATATGGTTCTTAATATAGCTACTATCAGTAAATATATGTATTTATCTGTAATCCATAATTATTCACAGTCACATATTGGCCTTTAGTGTTATATGAATTAATAGATGGCAAAAATAGAGTGCAAACCTATTGGAGCTGTAATATATCAAGTCAGGAAAGAATAGCATTTGGTGTCATCTTTGCTTCAAACATGGTTCTTATGTCTAGACTTGCACCTTGTTATTATGTTACAATAACTGTATTATTCAGAAAAACCATGAATGCATATGCAAACAAGATTAATAGATTAAGAATTGCAATGACACCCTGCAGTTCAAAATGGAGGATATTTCTACATTCCTGAATCCAAGTGGTGGCTTGTACTTATCAAAATCAAATGAGCAGGAAATTCACAAGCTCTGACAGCAGATACAGGTAGATTTTTAATTACTGAGGCAGTCCAGTAACACGCAAATTTGAAGAGACCTCTTAATGACAGAGATGTCAAGAATTCGGTATGGAGCTCTGGGAGGTCTGTATCTTAAATGAGATCAGAATAGCATCCAAATATTTACAGAGTATTTCCGTTCATAGGACTACTTACATACATAGTTAATTTTTATCCTGAATAGAATTGAATTTCTAAATTTTGGTCTAAATTCTTGTATCTTCATGATTTTTCTAGGCCACCTAGTTTATCTGGGAGAGATCTGGAGGAAAGTACGTCAATAGCTGATTTATAATTCTACACTTTACTCTCTGCCCTATCTCTTGAAAGAGTCTCTGAGACTGCAACAGTTCCTTTTCTTTGCAGCCTAATTCTGCCCCACTCCATAGCCTTGGGGTAGCTAGAATCTGATTCTAATCTATGCTGTGAACTCAAGTTTCTCCACAATTATTCCTACTTCTTGCCTGATCCTATTAGAGCCTGGTGTATCCTGCCCTGTTCTCTTTATGCAGAAACTTTTCAGTGCATCACAGCTACCTCTGGATCAGTATAAATCCAGTCAGAAGGCTAAGAATTCCTGGAGAAACTGGGAAAAAAGGGCAAATGTTGATTCACTGTTGAGTTTTCAGTATGGCCATTCCTTCCATAGGTCTGTAGTTGCCTAATGCTCAAACTGACACCCACTAAACCAGTCCAGATAACAAAACCTTGGCAACATTTTTTTCAGCCTGAGCAAACTTATCATATTTGGTTCCCTATTACTCTAAATTACTTATGTTCCAGACTAATGCTGTGATGATCAGAGAATTCTGAGAGCCTGTATGCAAGTATTAGTTGGAAGGGAAAATGAGAAAATCTGGTTTAGGAGAGAGGGAAAATCAGAGAATCACAGAATCAGCTAGGTTGGAAAAGATCTCTGAGACCACCAAGTCCAACCTTTGACCTAACACCACCTTGCCAACTAGACCATGGCACTAAGTGCCACATCCAGTCTCTTTTTAAATACCTGCTGGGATGGTGACTCCAGCAGCTTCCTGGGCAGCCCATTCCAATGCCCAATCACTCTCTCTCTTCTTCCTAATGTCCAACCCAAACCTCCCCTGGCATGGTTTAAGATTGTGCCCTCTTTCCTATTGCTGGTTGCCTGGGAGAAGAGACTGACCCTCACCGGGCTACAACTTCCTTTCAGGCAAGAAATTGTAGAGAGCAATAAGGTCTCTTCTGAGCCTCCTCTCATCCAGGCTCAAAAAACCCAGCACCCTCAGATGCTCCTCACAGGACTTGTGCTCCAGTCCCTTCATCAACTTCACTGCCCTTCTTTGGACACACTCCAGAATCTCAATATCATTCCTAAATTGAGAGGCTGAGAACTGGACATAGCACTCGAGATCTGCCCTCACCAGTGCCAAGTACAGCGGAAGAATCACTTCCCACATCCTGCTGGCCACACTACTCCTGATACAGGCCAGGATCCCATTGGCCTTCTTGGCCACCTGGGCACACTGCTGGCTCATGTTCAGTGTCCTGTCAATCAGAACCCCCAGGTCCTGTTCCGCCTGGCCACTCTCCAGCCACTCTGTGCCCAGACTGTGGTGCTGCATGGGGTTGTTGTGGCCAAAGTGCAGGACCTGGCACTTGGCCTTGCTGAACCTCATCCTATCGGATTCAACCCATCTATCCAGCCTGTCCAGGTCCCTCTGCAGAGCCCTCTTGTCTTTCAACAGATTGACACTCTCCCCCCCAACTTGGTGCCATCTGCAAATTTTCCAATGGTAGTTCAATGCCCACACCTAGAGCATCAATAAAGATATTAAACAGGACTGGGCTCAACACTGATCCCTGGGGGACACCACTGGTGACCGGCTGCCAGGCAGACACAGCACCATTCACCACCACTCTCTGGGCCTGGCCATCCAGCCAGCTCTTAACCCAGCAGAGTGTGCCCCTGTCCAAGCTGTGAGCTGTCTTGTCTGTCTTGTAGGTGCCACATGATCACACCCATGATGATCTGCTTCATAAGCGTGCCAGGCACTGAGGTCAGCCTGACTGGCCTGTAGTTTCCTGGATTTTTCTTCTGGTCCTTCTTGTAGATGGGTGTCACACTGGCCAACTTACAGTCATCTGGGATCTCCCTGGTGAGCCAAGACTGCTGATAAATGATGGCAAGTGGCTTGGTAAGCTCTTCTGCCAGCTCTTTCATCACCCTAGGATGGGTCCCATCTGGTCCCATAGAGCTGTGAGCATCTAAGTGGCCCAGCAGGTCCCTAACTGCTTCCTTCTGGATTACAGGGAGGTTATTCGGCTCCCCTTCCCTTATGAGTGCAGAAGACAAGTTGTCCTGAGGGTGAACTGTCTTATTGCTGAAAACTGAGGCAAAGAAGGTGTTAAGTACCTCAGCCTTTTCCTTGGCTTTGGTGACTATGTTCCCCCTCTTGTCAAACAAAGAATGGAGGCTTTCCTTGGCCCTTCTTTGGCTATAAAACCACTTTTTGTTATCCTTAACAGAAGTGGCCAGATTAGGTTCAAATTGTGCTTACTTCTCTAATTTTCTTTCTATATGACTGAACAACGTCCTTAAACACTTCATGAGTTGCCTGCCCTTTTTTCCAAAGGTGATAAACTCTCTTTTCCCCCCTAAATTCCTGCAAAAGCTTCCTGCCCAGCCAGACCAGTTGTCTTCCCCATCGACTCATATTTCAGCACATGGGGACAGCCTGCTCCTGCTCCTTCTAGATTTCTTTCTTGAAATATGTCCATCCTTCCTGGATCCTGTTGTTTTTAAAGGATGTTTCCCATCTGAATCAGCATCCTGAACAGGCTGAAGTCTGCCCTTTGGAAATCCAGGGAAGAGGTTTAGTTGGTGTCTCTCCTTGCTCCACTAAGTATTGAAAACTCCATCATTTCATGGTCACTGTACTCCAGACAGCCTCTGACCATCACAACTCCCACCTGCCCTTCTCTGTTTGTAAACAGCAGGTCTATCAGGGCACCACTGCTGGTAGCTTCATTTATCAGCTGCAACAGGAAGTTATCCTCCATACACTCCAAGAACCTCCTAGACAGTCTCTTTGCTGTGTTGAGTTCCCAGCAAACACCCAGCAGGTTAAAATCACCCACAAGAGCAAGGGCTGATGATCTCAAAACATTCACCAGCTGCTCATAGAATAATTTATCCACCTCTTCATCCTGGTTGGATGCTCCACAACAGACTCTCACCAGGATGTCTGCCTTGTTGGCCTTTCCCCTCGTTCTTACCCACAGGCACTCAACCATATTGTCACTAACCTCAAGTTCTACAGAGTCAAGAGACTCTCTAACATACAAAGCCACCTCTCCTACCTCACCTATCTCTTCTGAATAGTGTAGCCATCCATTACAGTACTCCATCCAAATGATGGTGACATGGAATTCTCAACATGGAAAATCTTTCGTGACAGAAGGAATTATGCATAACCTATAGCACAAATTAAAATTTAAATACCTAATATACATCCAGAACCTCATTTTGAACTGGTGTAGACAGACAATCCCAACAGGGAATATGAAATTAGGATGGACAGAAGAAAGACAAGATCCCTGTTAAGCAAAAGCAGAATGGAGAACGAAGAGAGTGATGAAGAGACAAAAACAAGTTAAACAAGTTTTTAAATAAAAGTGCAGAGTTATGGGAACTCAGAATTTCTAATGTGGTGATTGTGGAGGAGTTTTCTATTTTAGATGAACATTGCAGAACCCTAGTCCTTTGCAGAGCTGCAGATAACGTATCTAACTTTAGGTTAAGTTACTGCTGTATTAAAAACACGCATAATACATAATACTAAACCAATGACAGTAATCCATTTAAGATACACAAAAGCCACATTTGCCTTTAGCTTAGATGTGCCATTTCAGAGGAGAAAGAAACATATTCCAAAGTCTGCATACATTTCATAGTTGTGAAATAAATCAAGTGTAAAATACTGTGCTGCCTATTTCTCTGTATAAAGACAGCGAGTGAGATGTCACAGCTAAGGGTCAAAAAAGTCATGAAGAACTACCACAGTACTTGTAAACATTTTACACTTATCTTTTTTGTTCTTATTTACTCAAGCTACTCTGCCTGTAGTCACTCATTCTTCCAGAAACTGTCTGAACACTGGAATTTTCCTTACCATCAGGCCTGAGAATGTTCACAGAAGGCATGCTAATAGAGGTTTCTGGCTTGAAAAAAATTCTTATTTTTGATTTTCAACAAAACTCAACTTTATTTCTCCGTAAATTCTGTGAGCATGGCTTATTGCAACATGAGCTGATCAGGGAATACTATTAACCAGGTCTATTAGTGCAACATTAGTCCCAGTCATACTGAAAGGGAGAAAAAATCCACAGGTTAGAACATCTGTGGCTGAGAACCTGATGGCAAGTCCTTGCCCTCTGCTCTGATGAAATGTTAGTCACAGAATCATAGAATTGTTTAGGCTGGAAAAGACCTCCAAGATCATCAAGCCCAAATATCAAATTCTCCACCAAACCATGTCCTGAAGTGCCACATCTACACCTCTTTTAAACACCTCCAGGGATGGTGATCACCATTTTCCTGGGAAGCCTGTTCCAATGCTTGATAACCCTGGTGAAGAATTTTTCCCTAATAACCAACCCAAACCTGTCTTGGTGCAACTTGAGGGCACTTCCTCTCATCCAATCAGTTGTTACCTGGGAGAAGAGGCCAACACCTCTTGGATTCAGCCTCCTGTCATACAATTGTGCAGAGCAACAAGGACACCCTGAAATTCCTTTTCTCCAGGCTAAACAACCCCAGCTCCCTCAGTCACTTCTAATAAGACTTGTGCTCCAGACCCCTTTGTAGCTTTGTGGCCCTACTTTGGACTTGCAACGATACTGCTGTTTCATTCAACTTTGCCCAAGCTACAATTATTTTTATAAAAGGGTAATAGATTTCCTCCACTTCCCTGGAATGAGCAAATGTTACCTATACTTACGGAACTATGAAACATCTCACTGCTACAATGATAGGGTATCTTAGTTCAGCAAGCCAGGACCAGTTTATCACTGTGTGGGTGTGACCAAATCTGTGTATTCTAACTCCTCTAAGCCATTTTCCATGAACTGTTAACAATGGATCATTGGCAGTAGCTGCCCAGGGCATGCTCTCAGGATGTAAACTGGGTGTTAAAGAAGCCTGTGAGATAAGAGCTGTGATAACTCCCCTCCCGGAAGTCATTAGCACCTCCATACCCAGCCTGAGGTGTCATGTCTGCTAAGGGGCCATGAGTGATTCCACAATACCCCATGATTCACAGAGTGAGATCATCCATTGTGTAATTCCCCACCCTGGGGGAGATACTGGGCAGTCCCACCTGGACCTGAGGGGTTATAATCTTGGGGATTTTGGGACTTGGTGAACCACTCGTCGGATCCAGAGAAGGACCAGAACCTTGACACGAGAACACCACACTTGACCAGACTGTGACTGTCATCTGTACCAACAGGTTTCTCACTGCCTTTTACTTTGGACTCAGGGGATGCACGTGGGGCTCAGCACAGGAGCTAACAAACACCATTGTGTTTGTGCCCCAGTGTGCTGGGTTATAATTCTGGGTTTTGTGGGTTAAAACCAATTTCTCTTTGTGCCATTGCATTTATTGTAATATTTTTATTAAATTGTAACTCTGACTTATAATCTCTTTTGTGTTGGGTTCGTTTCTCCTGCCGGTTTACCTTTAAACCAGCACATAGGGGAAGGGATATATAAACGAAACAAAGTGGACATTGAAGATGACAGTGTGTCCATGCAATGTTTAATGACTGAAAGAAATCAAAACAACTTGTGGGCATGTTGAGAACTCTCTGCCCCATATATAATTCAGGAATTAATATTCCAAATATTTATGAGAACACCACAAGATTTTGTGTCAAAATAACATTGTAATAATAATGATAGTTCATTTAAACTACAAAAGAATTGTTAGAAACAGCTTTAGGGATTTCAGTATGCTGCAATTAAACTCTGGCATTAATAGTGATCATGGGCTGCTGAGCATTTCCTGCTCCCTCACGCTGTGTCAAGCTGTTACAGTTGTCAAGCACTCAGAGGGACAGGCAGCTTGCAGAGAAAAGAAGATGAAGATCAACAGCAGCAGGTAGGACAGAATCACCCACGCATCATTGCTATGCTTTTCCTACCGGAAAGCATAAGCTTGACAATGAATTATGAAATAATCTGACAAGTGACTTTACTCTTATGTTGGGCAAATTTTAGTATGCTCAAGATGCCATGCTGATAATTTTATCTTACATAAATGGGATGGTTTCTGGGGCTCTGGATTTTTTATAAGCATAAAAAAATGTATAAAAAGAATCATTTGAAGACTGAAAAATGCTCTAATGCATATTCTGTGAGGGAATGAAGCATCTCTAAGATTTTAATTACAACTAAATTAACAAGAAAAGAGGAAATTGTTAGAATATACCCAGCTTCCTGTATTTCCCAAATCACTTACAAAGCACTTATGGAAGTGATTGATTTCTATGTAATGGAAAGGCATGGTTAAATTTAATGGTATAAACTACATCAGTGAAGATTATCACCCACTCTGCTATACTATACCATACCATCATGACTACCTGGACACTGATTTACATATGGAAAATGAAATAAGTTAAAACATTCTTTTTTAGGAATGGTTACTCAGTAAGTTGATACTAGTGTGACTCAGTACAGTTCACACTATTACATACATGGATTTTAAACAATATAAAATATTTTAACTTCCTTTATTTTCAGCAAATAAATTTGTAAAAAAAAAGTTTACAGCAGGATAATAAATGCAGAAATTAAAGAATCATCAGATGGTAATGGAAAGAAAAGGAGAATCATAAATAATGGAATACTGTGAAAAAACAAAGTCAGGGCATTTACTAAAATGAGACAGACTTATCTTAAGGGATTCTTTGGAGGAATGGGGTAACCCACTAAGAAGACAATTCTCTTCTGAGGTCCAGCTTAGAATTTCTCATCAGCACAGGCAAAACTGAATTTCCTTTCAGTCTATATTTAGAATGAACATTGCTCAGTGAATCTCCATCTCTAGTGCAAGCAAAGAAGACAAGTACAATAAGCAGATATGGGGTTGAAGATTATGTATAAGCCCAGTCACAAAACCAGAGATTTTCTTCAGCATAGTTCCACAGTGGTGGAAACCACTTTGCACCTGTGGTCAGCTGGTGTGACCTCCAATAGCTATACTGCTAAATTAATGGTGAAAATCTTTCTTTGAAAAAGCAGTTACAGCCTATGTGCCATATCTGTCCTTCTGCACAGAAGGTAAAATCCTAGCAATGTAAAACCTTAATGAAATCATACATATGTGAAACAAAGGTATGAGTGAAAATGTAATAATCAGGATAATGATACAAAGTACTAAAAAAAGAAAAGGTTTTATAAGAATAATGAATACAAATATAATAACTATTAGACTACACAGATTACCTGAAAATACAGTTTTTGATTAACTATATATTAGATTTACTATCTGTTGTCACACTCTCTTCTGTGACAGTTCTTTACTTGAAAGAAGAAACACATCAATCTAACGGATACTTAATAATATTGAGGCAAAAATAATGACATTTACTGTCACATAGTAGTGAAATAATGCTTTAGCACTTTCAGAACTTCAGGAGACAGCTGTACTTATTTTCATGTGTACAGTCCTTTTAAACTGTAAGAAAACTAAAATAGAGCGCCTAACAGTTTCAGCACCTATCAAACTGATGTAATTAAAAGGGCCTATTAGAAAATGAGATAAGCAAAGTAGTTAAAACCATACTTTCAAAGATATTCTGTGTCGGGAATTAAAACTGTTGACATTTTGGTCTGTGATTTTGCCAATGCCACCTGCAAAAAGATTTATCCTTTTCCTGCCAAGTTGTAGGGAACAAAAGCTGATACAGTGAAAGTTTCGTCCTTGAAGATGGACTTTGCATAAACTAAAGTTACTTGAGTCTATCCTATTGGTTTGACAGCCTTGGGAGGAGAGTGGAGCGCGGGTGGCGGGGGGGGGGGAGGAAGCAAGGAGAGAGAGAGAGAAAGCAAGAGAGCAGCAGGGTCTGCAACCTTTTCATGGGGGGGGGGTGGCCTCTCCTCCCCAGGCAGTCGTCTCCAGAAGGCTCAATAAGAAAAGTTGAGAGGGCTTGTGCTCTTGGCGTTGGTGGTTTTTTCCCCCAAAAGACAGCAGGGATGCTTGCTATTTGCCAATGCTCAGAAGATGCAGCCTCTGCCTTCGAGGGAGTGTTCTGAGTTGGTAAGACAACCTTATGTGAGTAACTGGTGACTGGGGTGCTTACACGTATGGGCTTAGTGCTTTATCCTCCCTCTTTCTCTCTCCATTCTCTTTGGGTTCCTGCTATTCAGTCACTCCTTTTAATAAAGATACTGTTTTCTGAACTCTCCATGGTGCTCTGCCTCACTTTTTCCAGCAACTGTAGAACACACCCTGTTACATATTCTTAAAGTTTCCCAACACAGTAGAAGGGAGTTTGAATCATAAAATATAGGGTTAAGTTCTGATCTATGGGTATTATAAGCCTGCAGTGCATAATTGAAGATGTTTCACAAATCATTCAATAAGGAATTGAGGAAACAAAATGTGAATTAAATCAGATATAAGTCACTACTGTTCACTTCAATAAGTGCTTCAGCTCCTAAGGTATGAAACAAAAGAAAGATCTTCACATTGACTTTGTTATTGCTGGTTCATTCATGAGCACATGTTTAATTTTGCTTGTTTCTAAATATCTAGAACTAAAATACTTCAGACCAATGTAAGTAAAAATTTATGCTGTATTCAAAAATGGTATGTTTGTGTTCAGTTCTTTCTTGTTGTTGTAAGGAAAAAACACAAGCAGATTAATCTATATCAGTATTGTAAGAGATTTTTTTTTCAGCTGCCAAACCAACCTCCAAATTTCCTCATAATAATATTCTGAATCAATAAGTTAATCCTACACACTTTTTCTACTTTTAAAGAATACAGATTGGGACAAAAAAGAATCTTTTAATTTTAATTTAAATTTAGCACAGCTGAAGTAGTGCTACTTTATAATCTTCATTAAATAATATGCTAGATCCCATGGACTTTTTTTCCCAGCTTCAGAAAAGATGCTCTCTTTCCACATGCTGTGGGGTGATAGCCCTGATAAACTCTTGAGGGTTTAAGGGGAACACCTCAGCCTCTGGAGGGATGCTCTCAGGAACCACTGTCAGGGGACAAAGAGACTCTAGTGCCTCCCTGAAAGTGCTCAAGTCATATTGATGGGATTACTGAAGAATGGAAGGTTATGGAAATGACATGGCCCCTCTCTGCCACACCCTGTGGATGCCCAGGGAGCCACCCCTCAAACATCTGTCTATCACCCTCAAAATATTGACTATAATCATTCAATCTACCTAAAGAAAAAAGGTATAAAAAGAGATTGGATTTGAACAAAAATGGGGGAGAAAACTTCTACCATCTCTGGGAGGGCAATCTACGAGCTATCCTGTCTCCCCCCACCCCATCGGACACTACAGGGTTGAGCAACTAATTCTTACTCTGTTTTCCTCTGCCTTACTAATTATACTTTGCTATAACTCACCGGGTAGATACATGTCAGTGGGAAGTGGCTGTATTCTTCCTTTTGCTTTTGCTTTGGGTTACCGAGTGTGTTTAAATGTGGTGTTGAGCTGTTGTGTTTCCGGTTAGTAGTTTTCCACTGATTAGTTAAGTTGTCATGGGGGGTATACTGTGGAGTTGCCTGCAGAATGTGTTTTGTGCTGGTTTCTTTTGGTTTTTCTTGTCATCAATTAAATACAATCATGCAGCTAAATGTTATCATTGACTAAGCAACCCATATAGTCATTGTCATGTACTTGTATCAATAAAAGTTATTTTGGGAGCTGATATAGAGAAATTTATTTTCTTGCTATTAAGTGTGGTCTCATAAATAGACTGTCAAAGACCTTTCCAGGCAGTATGCTGTCCAGTGTTGTCTCTTTAGGTGAGACATAGACAGGCTGATTTGGGTTATAAAGCTTTGATGTTTTGGGGACACTTATAGTTAATATCTTGAAAAAGAAAGTTCCCCCTGGCTAAAAGTGTGGTCCTCACAAGAGTGTTGATCACACATCCAATCTGTGTTCTGTCCAGTGTTAGGTAGGCAGTATTGGGTTTATACGATTTCAATATTCTGAGGGCACTTAGAGCTAATAATTTTGTATTAATACAAGTGGGACAAGAAATCTTTGCATTTCTGTCCCTCCTTTTCATGTGACACATGCTATAGGTGATCATTCTACCTAGACAATATCCCCCATGCAATGGTTTTCCAGAGAGAACCTGTTTGACAGCAGCAGTGCCACAGGGATCAATACCCATACACACATTCTTGCACTTTCTGTTTTGCCTCAAGTACTGACAGATGAAGTTGCCAGCTACCTTCTTGACATGAAAATATTCATACTGTAATATGTCAGAAAAAGTTAATTATCATAGGCAGTACAAACGCGTATTCAACAGCAAAAGGTCAGTAGGAAACTTTGCTTAAGAATGCTGCGAGAAGGATTGAGCAGGAACTTGATAAAATATTGGGATAAGGTTTAATTTCTGCTATTTTGGCTGAGATCTGGAGTTTATGGGTACCAATAAACATAATTCCATCAGTCTTTCTCTAATACATGTCACCATCAGGGTCTACTACTGCAGCTTAGCAGAGTGGGAAATCAGGATATTTGTTGTTGGGTTTTAGTTTTGTTTATTTATGTGATTAGCAAACTACATGAGGCTGTTGTCAGGGAATAAAGAAACACATAGGTGTGGGTCTAGAGTAAAGAAAATAATTCCAGTTAGTCATAAGTGAAAATGTAAAGGGGAGCTAGAAGGCTAATGTGTGCTCAGAATCTGACAGAATTGCCGCTTTCATTTCTTTCTGCTGATCTTCAGCTTGAAGCAGGAGGTACTTCAAACAGTATCTTTATGCTGTTACCCCAGAGAGATAAAAGGAAAGTTTGCATTAAAAAATTCAAAAGCTGCAATTTGGAACTGAACCTCCTCATTTAAAAGTACTAAGAAGTACTACCCGGGACAAAAGTGGGTGTCGTGAATAGTTCCACTATGTGTGGTTACACATGAGTGTGTCCCGGGAGGTCAGGTCAGGTAAGCCAGCTTGCCTCTAGCCTAGCTAGAGCTGGATTAAATGTGAACATTAGAGGGATGGATGAAAGAAGCATTAGTTGGACTAACTTTATGTATGAGAAAAAACATTTAATTTCCTCATTAAGAAGGTGTATCAGTGGTCCTCCAAATATTACTACTTTATCAGAATCTTTTCTAAATTTACAGAAAAGTTTTTGAGCAACTTCTTTTCTTACAAAGATATTAATGCTGTTTTGCATTGCAGTTTCCAAAAGTGCCTCTATATAGGCAACGCCTTCACAATGAATATTGCTAGAAATCTCATCACTAGCCTGTCATTGAGACTATATGTTGAAGACAACAGCTTTGTGTCTAAAATGCTCATCTTTTCCGTAAAATAAGTGTTTCTATAAAATATAGCACGACTACTACAGCCAGCTCTGGCAACTAATGTAGTATGTGGCAGCTTAAAGCCCGGAAAAAGCATGTATATGACATGATGGGGTGATAACTTATGAATGAAAATGCTAAAGGTCAGGGTAAGGCTTGTCTGAATTTTTTCCCTCCCTCTTGTTTCCTGTAACAACTCCTGCATTCCCTAGATCTTTACATAGCCTAAATATTTTGATCTTCAATACCAACCTTCATCCTCATTTTGAAAACACACTGTTAGCGATTACTAATTTAGACTGCAAGGATTATCACACTCCGTAACTCTCATTTGTTGATATTAGTTCTCCTGGAAAATCTCTTAATAATTTTTCTTTTACATAACACAAGAAACGTAAGAATGGATGACATTTAAGCTTCTTGTTCTCCAAGGAAGGAACCTATGACAGAGACCAGTCTGACTCAGGAGATGGCTTGCATGAGTCATCTTTCTTTTCTCTCACAGTTGTTTGGCAAGTGACTATCTTTGGCTACTGGCTGTCCTGGAATTTTTGCTAGTCTGCACTGCTTATAACAGACTCACACTACATATTGGTACAGTCAGTTTTAATACACTAAAGTTGGTGTGCAATGGGCTTTGCAGTGAATGGATAAAGCATTTTTACATTAAAAACTAAAATGACTGACACACGTAGAAGTTACTGATAATTTAAGCAGACTTAGAAAGTCTTCCAATTTGTAGCTGAGATGGTTTGCTAAAGCTAGAAAATGCAGTGCAACTCCTACATGCTTCACCAAACTAATTAATTCTATTTTTGTGGATGTTCTTTTGAACTGCTCAGAATATGTGGCAATCATGTGAGAAAAAGCAGGTCTCACCTCTGTCTGCCATCACATTTTCCAAACCCATTACCTCTAAGAATTCTGTGCTAAATGTGGTCACCTCCTGCACCTCCACGATACCATGGAGGCAGATGAGTTGGCTTTGCCTCTTTGTAGGCATCTGTATCATATGTCCTTCCTTGGATTTCTGAAGTCTATGGCACCTTGGTGCTAGAGTTGGACAGAAAAAAGGAGGGAGAAAGGCCCTCTCTCAATTCTTTTGGCATACACATTGTTAAATTCCCTTCAGAATGCAAATTAGCTGACTAAGGAAAGGTGTTATCTGAGCATCCAAAGTGCTATTGGTTTATTAATAGGGGGAAAACAGGAAGAGTTAGAGATCACAGAACAATGAAATATGGATATGAGAAAACACCCTCGGTATTCAACCTGAGATCTATTCCACATGTTCATGACCAGCCTGACTCCCGTATGATCTGAGACTACTCCATCTCTCTCTTCACACCTTTCCACAAACACCATAAAGCCTTCTCTGCTACCTTCTTCCCTGCTTTTGCCCAGAGACTTTTATGTGCAAATTATTTTACTCTGAAAACAGTCCTGTACATCATTTGAGAATTTTCAGAAGGGACTGTCACATATATTCCTGTTCCCAGACAGAATAACATCTTCTGATTGAAGTAGAACATGATAAATTTCAGGGTGAAATCCCCACTCAGCTGTATGGCAAATGACATTTACTTCAAGGGTCATATGGCTGCATCTAGACTAAACAACAGACTGCCTGTGGTATGTGTGGCAGTACTAATTTCATCCTTATTCAGATCAAATCCAAGGGAAAACTGGGTCTGTTGTAACCTTCCTTTTGCCTTGATAAGAGATGGAGATATGTGCAGGCTACTTAGGCAGGTCCTGGGGCTTGGACGGCTGCATGACTCTTGTCTTTTAGAAAACATTTAAACTGAATGACCTTATTATATTATATAAAAAATCTGCTATGTTTGTAATATATCTGTCTAATGCTCCCATTTCCTCCAGGACCGCAGCACAGTAGATACATCCTGTGACTTAGAACATTTAAAGACACATTTACTGATTAAAATTCTGGAATTCTGTCTTCTTATTTAGACAAATAAAGATCTAAATTCTTATATAAATTTACATACACATGATATCCAGAAAAAAACTTTGCTGCATACTTACCCTTGTGTTATTTCTTTCAGCTTTTAGTTCTGAAATTTCCTCCTCTTTCTCAAGCAGCTGTTCCCTGCATGCATTTAATTCTTTTGTCAGTGCAGCAAATTCCTGTAGAAAAAAAAATATATATATGAAGTTACTCAACATGTAAGTACTAGAATAATCCATATGCATTCCAGAGTTTGAGGATTTGAGTAATATTTAGAAATCATCACCACAAACTAAGATAAACATATATAAGCTTCAGCAAAGACATATCTAATAAAAGGCAACTACTGATTTAAGTTTAGAAACAAAAGAAGGTTCAAGATGGTGGCAACATCGCCCATACATAAGCTACCAGAATCATACCAGAAAAAGAACAAAATAGACCAATTTCATAGCAACAGAGACACCACATTTCCACATAATGAGGTTCAACTCAACATACCCTCTCAGCAAGTGTTCTTGCCTCTCTGTAAAGCAGCCTTTGCAATATGGCATGGGAGAAAAAAGTTAAGGTATTCACTGATCAAAATCTATCTAATATCAGATCAATATAAGTAATACATGTGTTGAGAAAAAATACTCTACTTGATTTTGAATTTAACTATTAAAATGCCTTTAGGCATTATAGTGAGAGGCTGTGATGACACAGAACAATATGTTTGTTAGCTAGAATGTTTCTTGTGAATCAACAACTTAAAATGAAACTGGATTTTAAGTTGCTTACAATGTGAAGTTCTTTATACGAAACTATTAAATATTCTGAAAAATACATCTTTCAGTTGTCCAAATTTCTTTTAAAATGTCTCAATGTTACCATTGATGTACTCTTAACAATGCACATAAATTTTTGTCTATACAAAATGCAGTCATAGAGTTATCATTAATTTCAATAATGAAAATGTTTCACTCCATATGTGTCTATTTTTGACAGGCACAAGATGTACTGAACTGTAGTGGTTACATTTATCCTTTACAGCAAAATGTCTCATGAAAAAGGTAAGGTAAAGGATGAAAAGCCTTTAAAATTTGTGAATGTGTCTTAAAAAAAGGCTGTCTTGATGAACAACATTTCTGCTTAACAAAGACATATACAAATTTTAAATAGAATTAATTTTAGTTGACTGAAACAGCAAGTGCTTAAGAACACCCACCAGCCCACAAGCACAGAGTTAAACTGCCCTGCAAAAGAAAGCACTTTAAGAAAAAACATGTCCAGGTGGTTTATCTTATCAGCGAGTAGGATGACGCTAAGGCTAAATCTACTTATTTAAGACAAAAGCTAGCGATGATCTCAAAAGAGCTTGGTTTGCTGCTTCCGCTCAAGCTGCAGAAACAAGCTTTTATCCGAATTAAAGAGCTGTTCAAAAGAAGTTTGTTGGGCATTTGTAGACTCATTCTGTTTCAGTCAAGTTTCTGAACAGTTAATGATATATGGTCTTATATATTAAAAAGTATTCAAACGAATTTCAAGCGATATTCTGACAACATTTAATTAATGGTGCATTTGTTTTTCATTTTTCAGCAGCTGGAACTGGATTCACAGTAAACCTCCAAGCAAATTGCATGGTAAGAAGGAAAGTGTTATTCTGATATCCTCAATGGATTTTGTTTTAGATACCAGCTATTGATCACATGAACCATAACATGATATTTTGGGTCATACTTACTAATAAGTATTTGCTTTTTACATCCTACTGGTCAGATACATTTGAGGCTACACAGTATACTTTGATGTTAAAGCCCTTAGCTTAGCTGTTAGAATGAGATTTAAATTGCAAAACTCCTCCTTCAGTTTTCAAAAGTATCCTTAAAACTTCTACCTGTAGGTCTAAACCCAGGATTCAGAAACTGCCAGTCCAGCAGTGTTATTCTGTACAGAATTTTGTTTATAAAACTCCTGTCCTTAAGGTTATAAGTAATGCTACATATTGAATTAAAATACCATATTTAACAGAAAGCAAATGATCGCAAGTCAGATTGCATCAGAATTTTGAAGTACAAAACCACACATGAACTCCTCTATAGTGCTAAAGGCTGGAACCCTTGTTACTAATTTACATAAAATTTATACATATGGATAAGTGTCTACAATACTTAGACAGTCTCACAGAATAAACTTAATCTATGTTGTTGCTATTTATGTTTTCTCATTTCTTTGTATTGTTTCAGCTGGAATTAAAATAGACAATTTGGCGTATGCTTGGGCTTCCGGATGGGTGACAGGTGGTGGAAAGGATAATATCATCTGGTGACTTACAATTTGAGTTCCAAACTACAGTAAGGCAAAGCAGTCTGATAACATGCTTTTGTTGCTTTCCTTGAAAACAGAAAAAGATACAAGTTTATCAAATGGTACATCTTTACTGTGACAAGGCAAGCCTGCTCCTAGCAGTACAGTCCCTAATGCTTTAGTCAATATAATCTCAAATAATTAAGGAATGAAGTTCCTACTAGTTTACTGAGCAGCATGAAGTTTATTCTTAGGGATATTCTTTTGGTCATCAGCATAAGTTTTAACTTGGTTAAAGGCAAGTAATTACTCAGAGTCCCTTACCTATTACAACATCATATCAGCCTCAAAATACCTTCAGCTTACATTCATAATAGCTGGGCTACCTGTGTCCACTGTTTTAGACCTTCTTACTTGAGTCACTAACCTGGCTCCATCAAGTCTTTTAATTAGTCAGTTGCTGCTGCTCTCTGAAATTTCTGTGCTTCTGACATATCTGCAGTACCAGCATTTACAACAAGCAGTCACCTCTTCATATGTCTGGAGCTTAACTGAAGCACTACAGCCTGCTCAGTCATCAAGAGCTTTGAATTCTCTGAATTAAATAATGACAGAAAGAGGGCTTTATTTTATTTATATCATAAGCCTTTTACAGGGAAAGTCTACAAGAAAAATTGAGTTTGCTCCAGAGCTTTACAAATTATTATTTCTGTCACACGTGGTTTGATGAATTAATAACGAGGATAACACCTCACAACTTGTTTTTAAACTAATGCTTCAAAAACACACATAAAACTTATTTTAAATACACCCTTTTTATCGAAGCTAACCCTGAGATCTGACCAGCACTCAAGGAAATGTTTTTCCCACAGTTTCTATACAAAGCAAAGCATTTTTTTTAAACCATGACATACAGTTATGTAATAAATAACATGTGATGATAATGACCTCTGCTCATGCATTTCCCTCCTATATATACAGGGATCAAGGGAATACAGTCATCTGGATTTACTGCTTGCAGCAGAAATCTTGCATGGTCAGTGACCACGACAGTCAGTCATACATTGGGAGCCCTGAAGGTAACATCTGTTGCATAACTAATACAGTTTGACAGGCACAACTGCACTCTTAAAGCTTATATAGAAGCTGTGTGGCTATAGAGCTAATTAAGAACTGAAATGAACTAAAACTCTATGAAAATGATTCAGTTCATTGCATTATTTTTGTAGTATACCATGACATCAAGATGTTAACAGGTTTTGGGGTTTTTTCATGATAAACAACCTGAGAAAGACTATTACTTGCTCCACCTGAATAAAAATAACCTCACAGCCTATCTTACCTGCTGTTACTCTTTTAATACTTGGGCTATGACGCTAAGACTTGAAAACCAATTCAACAGAAATTTGTAGCCACTGAAAGGACCACTAGGCTTTACAAATAAATAAAAGTCAAGGACTTTCCCTGGTAAAGCAGCTGAAATACAGTTGGAGCACGGGCTGGAGGGTGCCTGGGAGAGAGGGATGCCACTGGGATAGGAAGGCTGGCAGAGTTGCCAGATGTGCTGGCAGCAGGACTGGGCAGGGGAGGCATACTACAGCCCCCTTGCCAATAAATTTTTGCCTCTAGGGAACGGCTCAAGAAATGCTGCTTTCCTTGCTTGTTCCCAGGAAAGGCCTGCAATGTTTACTTTTTTTTATGACCAAATTTGCATAAAACAGATATAACTAGTCTCCAAGCCGAAAGTATGCCACAGAAATTATGAGATCTCATAGCTGTGATGCTCAACTGTTCAGTTTACAATCCAGTCCAGATAGAGCTGAAATGAAAATACTTTCTTATCGTCCCCATAAAAAAATACTGAAATAAAGTAGCAATTTTGTAATATTAGTAAAAAAAAAAAAATTTGAAGATCCATAAAATTCAATTTCAGAGACACTGAGGAGATTCAGCTTAAAATCTCCTTCTCTGGATTTTCCATGTTTGAACCACGGTTAATTTCAGGAATGAGTGAACTAATCTCTGCAGAGAAAAAGAATGGTAGGGTTTTATAATTCTCATTTTACATTCAGCATAAGTTATGTCAACAGATTTGCTTTCCTACAAGTTTAGATGCAATTCATTTATAGGAAATCAGCATCTACTACAATTTCCTCAGAGTTCTAACCTTTAATTTGTTTTCATCCAATTCAGTTTTTTGGGAATAATAAAAAAAAGGACCTTTTCTTTTTCCTTCATTGAAAATATTGTTAGAAATTCTCCACACCTTTGAAATGAACAAGTATTTATTTTAGTAATTTTGCCAGCACATAGACTTCATCCTTGCTGACTCTGATTAACAAGACATGACACTTAAAAATTCTGATTGTGATTCATTATTTATCATCTTTCTACAGAGGAGACATAATAGTATTCCTTGATTCTAAACTAGGTTGAATGTAAGATTTGACTCATCCCTGGAAGTGTTCAAGGCCAGGTTGGATGGGGCTCTGAGCACCCTGGCCTAGTGCAAGGCATCTTGCCTTTGGTGGAGGGTTTGGAACTAGATGATCTTTAATGTTCCTTCTAACCCAGGCCATTCTATGATTTAGACACATGATTTTGGTGTCAGTTGTCTGAAATGTTCATAGTTACCTCACTGCTCAAAATGAGAGATCATTTGCACAGAAGTTTTGGTTGGAAAACGCATCCCTGAAATGCTACATTGTAACAGGACCCTGGCAAAAAACCAGAAATCTGGATTTCAGGACTAAAATTTTGGTCTCTTCATACATAAAAAAAGAAAAACTTTCAAAATTGTAGAACAGTTAATATCTTAAAAAATATCAGAGTAGTTTGCACTATGATGCTGTTTGCACAGAGTGTTTTCTGTACTTTTCCATAAACAAATGTAAGCAAAATTTATTTAGTCTCTCTTTTACACATTTTCGATGCACTGTACTAAAGTTTTACCATCCCTCTAAGAAAACTGGACACCAGTAGTATATTGTACAACAAAAATATGATGTGGGTTGGCCACATCATGCTGAAGTACTGTAGCTCTAATATGAACTGAGTATTTCTTTGACTCGTACCATGTTTGCACAGACAGAGAATAAGGTGCTTTTCCTCAGGTGTGATCTCAGTGTCTCTTACAGAGAGTGGCTCTTACACTGGTTCTTCCAGAGCAACTAATTATGCTTCAAACCAGCAAGGAACTACTGAGACTGATTTGGGCTGTTTAGTGTTCTGCAAGACATCTAAAATGTGGGAAGTGTGGTTAAGTGTCACAATGTTACAGTTCCATTAATTCCCAAAGAAAGATGAAGACTTGCGCTGTGGGAGGTACAGACTGGATATTAGGAACCAGGCTAAGCAGGGACATGGTGGAATCGCTAGTGTTCAAAAAATGTTTGGATGAGGCACTTAAGGACATGGTTTAGTGGTAGACTTGGCAGTGCTGGGTTAACAATTGGACTTGATTATTTCAGAGGTCTTTTCCAACCTTAGCTGCTCTATGATTACAAGAACATGAGATTTCTATTATGTAAGAAAGAGAACTAACTCAATAACAGAGTGGACTAGTGACTTTTTTTTTTTTTTTTTTTTAGAAATGTGGACACTGACTGAAATACATGACATTTACCTACACAGAAACACACAGTCAATGCTCCTTGAAAGAAAACACTTTTCAAAGGTTCATAACCCATGTTAACATCTGCAAGAATTAAAAATTCCAATGCATTCACTGAACATAAAATTGGACAAATGAAGAACTGTTACATAGCTTTCCATCAAGAAGGAATTCCTTCCTTAAATACTCACTCGAACCTACATGAGATTTTGAACTGAGTCTTGCAAATATTTACTTATTCGATCATTCCCTTCTGAGCAGAAGAAATCATCTCAAGCTAGTGTAGTCTCTCTGCACGGCCTGCTACTGTGAATGAATAATTTACCATTGTGACTGTGGTTCCAGGGTAAGAGAGATACAACTGCTTTTTTAAGCAAAAATAAAATCCCTTGCATACTCTTTCAGTACCTTAAAAAACCCCAAAACAAACCCCCCAAAACTTGTTTCTATAAAAGATAAAAAAATAATAATAGAGAACTGAGGATTATACTCAATAAAATTCATATATCTGATTAAGGTCATTCAAATATATTGAATGGATATACATATTTTGGTGTAGCTTTAAGCGAATCTATTTACATGTTAGTTGATGTGACAGTCTTTCTAGATAAAGTTAAAGATAATGAGAAGGAGAAACCACTGTCAGGACCTATGGTGTTATCTGCCCAATTTTGCTGCTAGAGTACATGCTTGCCATATAAAGATTAATTCCCCCAGATTTTTTAAGTCAAAGTGAATCTCCATAGCAACATGAGTATAATGACAATGGCTCAGTTTCTGACAATGACCTTCTCACACAGGATTACTTCAGGAATAAATCTGACACTACACACAGAAGACATAGACACAAATCTGCCATGATAGTTTTCACTTGAAAGTAGGGCAATAATAACATGAATATAATTTATGTGGGTTTTGTAGTACAACCACAAGCAGTGATCCATGTATAACTCTCTAATCAGTGCAAAATAGCCAAACACAAACTTCTGTTCCATTACTTCCCCAAATTAGCTTGAAAAATTCTCATGCAAAAATGGAAATTTTACATGACATCAGTTAAAAAGTGCCCAGTTGACATTACTGGTTTTACCACAGTTGAATTTTTTTTTTAATGGAAAACATCTGAATAAAGTATGTAACTGGCTGATTAATGTTTTCCCACTTCCTCTGTTTAAGTAATTTAGATTTGGTGCTCTGTATTATCTGTTGCGTAGTGATCACTAAAATTCATTCTCCATTAAAACACTAATAATAAATTAGAAGAACAAGTAAAAAAGACATGACAGAATCAGAAACCGAATTTTCTTTATCTAAAATTTCCTGTGTTCTGTGAGTATCTTCACGTTATGAGATGTGAGTTCACAAAAGCTTAAAAAAGGACAAGGTAGTAGATGATAAAAAAGATAAAAATTCAACATTATTTATGTGTCATCCCTAGTATAAAGCAATAAAGCTTAAGGCTCCAAAAGGGCTTGACAGCCTCCATCCATTCTAAAAAAAATGAAAATTAAAAAACCTATAAAAATATAGCCTACTTTTTTTATGACTATAATGTAGCCAATCCAATTATACAAAAGTAGAATCATTCTCTCATATTTATAAACAAGAATGAACTCAGTCTCTTTTTTTTCACCCTTAATAAAAGGCAGATGGAAAATTTAAACATCTCTTGTTTTGTAGATCATATAAACTAGGTTCAGTTTGGGATAGATATCACAGTGAATGACGGTAACATGTTCTGTTACTTTGAAAATAGCACTAATTGTGTCTTTAGAGCTTTGCTCCTGACTGATGGGAACACTGGATTGTAGATCCTCTGTGCCTCAATTAAACATCTGTCATATTATTACTGAAAAGGGATGGGATAAAACATCACTCAAACATCTGGAAACATAATAAAGCAGAATTTGTAATTCAGGTGACTTTTAAACAGCTCATAATGTTATATACAGTGTGGGATGAAACTGCAGACTGTATTAATTAGTCCTATTGCAGAACGTCTTACTATATACACTGGACTGTATTTTGCAGAAGTGTTACTCATGTGAAACAGTGTAGCAGCAGCACACTTTTCAGAAGTGGGAGGAAAGTATTGTTAGTTGGGGCTCTAGCAATTTTTTTGTTTTTTCCAATCATGCTACTGAAGTACAGAAGTGATTTAGCTATATAATAAGGGAAATTACATCGCCGAGTTTTTATCCATTTAATAATTAATGCCTTTGTTTTACAGATATTCATATTTACTTTTTCTAAAAGTATCTAGATAATTTGCAGATATAGTTATGTGACAAACGAGAATATATTATTATTTCCAAGTGTATTATTATTTCCAAGACTTTTTTAACAGATATTTCTACTAGTATGCCTTGATTGATCAAATATTGTACTGCATCAGGACTGATGACAATTTACTCCTCCACATTTAGAAATTCATCTTTCAATAAATAGAAAGAGAAAAATATGCTCTCAAATGACAGACTATGACTAATTTTCAAAATAATTTTACGGAAAATAGGATTGATTTTGTTTCAATAAATCAGTTACAGATTTTTCCTGATATTTAAATATTAAAATACGTAAAATGGTCACAGAGCAGTATCATAAGCACAGAACAAATTCCTGCATTGAATTACGACACCACAACCTCCCATTGCCAGCAAACAGTTTTATTTTATGTTTATCATCCTACTTCTCCCCCCCCACCCCCCCCAATTAAAATAAACACAAATTTAGAAAGAGAATAAGCCTGGACAATATGCAAATTATCAAAGTGCTTTACAGACTGTACAACAGCTTCAGCAGATCAATGCATATATACAACTCTCATTATAAGGCAGATTGAGGTCAGTACGTGGCCCTAAGAAAAAACCCAAAATAAATCCTGACAGAGAGGGTGTATGAAGGGTGGACTATAAGAAGCATCATATACTTACCAGTGAACAGAATAGGTCTAGTATTATAATGTTAAATAAGGAATGCATAGCTTATTTTTGTGCCAATTCCAGCCTACTGGTCTAGTTGATTTTTAGCATCCCTGACTCACTTTTCAAACTCTTTACTTCTCTAGCTTCGATTTGCTTATCCACACGCAACTTGTTGTTTTCCTCCAGGCAAACTTGACAAAATACAGGGTGACTTTCCTTCTCCTTCATTTTGTGTAACTGTCCTGACACTTGTCTCGTCTTCTTCCTCAGCATTGTCTCTGGGTAAATTTTATCCAGGATCACACATTCAGTTAATATTAAGTCTACAAGTGTGCCATTCTGGTTTAGAATACACCCTTCCTCCCACAGAAAAATATTTTTCCCCTTTCAGAATTTGATGCTAAAGAACAGAAATGAAATAATTTAATATTTTAAATATACTTAAAAAATAATACTTTTTAGCCAGATTTTTTCTGTTCTCGTTTCCCACTTTTTCCATGAATTTACTCAATGTAAAACTACAGAAAAGGAGAAAGGTGAAGAAAATGCAAACATGCTTAATTCTGTTATTTTGAATAATCCCCAAACTTGGCAATATTAATCATACTGGACTCTTAACAAAAAATCATCAAGTTTTTCTTCTTTTTATTTGAAAAAGATTTGTGCAGAATCTAGTCTACTAACTGACTTGATTCACCAACTGATCTCTTCACATAAACTGCATCTGATCTTTTTCCTGACAAGATTAATTGCTAACTTATCCTTGAGTATGCAAATATTAGATTTTCAATATCCAATCTGGTCACCCAAGAACAGCAAGGAGAATAAACATATTTTTATATGTGATTGATCCATCATGGCTACATATATCTCTTTTGGGTTGAAAGGAACTGCACTTTGAATTCCTTTTTTTTTTTTTCCCCTATATAGGGCTTCTATAAAGGCAACTAGGAAAGCCACCTCTTCTACCGTGTATATCCCTGCTTCTGGTCTGACCTGTCCCAGCAGAACTAAAGCTTTAGTGAAAGAAGTCAATAAAATTCCCAAATAAAACTTGTGATCGGGAATCACTTTACAATTGGTAACACTGGTGGCAATCATCTCGCTACCCCACTTGCTCCTCAGAAAAAATGGTGGAAATAACAAATATAAATTGGTAGTAATTACCCCATTCTTCCACGTGCTAGTGTTGAACTGTAGCAATTTGTTTCTTGGGGAAGACAAGACAAATGTCCAGAGTCACAATAAGGTTAAATTGCAGCCAAAGTACTTCAGGGCAGCATTAAGAAAACCCTCTAAGAATAATTACACAACAAACCTGGCTGTGCAGGAATTGTGTAGAGACATTCTTTCAGTGACAATTGAGATTACTGTTTGTGAGGGTTTATGGTCTTCTTTTACAGAATGAAGGTGGAACAAATAACATTTGGAAAATATTCCCACTTTTTGTGTCCATGACAATGAATCCATATATACAGTTCCACGGCTGCGAATTCCACTTTACTTTTTATTTGTGTATCCTTTAACTTAGATGACTACAGTACATATTGACTTCTATGATGATACTGTATTTACACATCGTACTATCTTGATGTGTCTGCCGTAGATAATTTAAGCCATGGATTTCACTAACTTGCTTTCTGTTTGATAACTGAAAACATGTGACTTTTTCTTCATACATTGACTTGCTCTCTTTCCAGTTAGTCCACACAGTTATTTAATATCCACAAAGTACAAATATTTATCTCACCAAGGAATCCCAATTTTGCTCTTTCCAGCAATCCAATAGAACATTTGGTGCCTTTTTTTTTTTTTTTTGGTACAATATTAGTAACATTAGAATTTTCTCAAACCTTGTTTTATGTACTGGGATTTTTAGCAGCAATCTGTCATTTTGTCTATACTATTGTAATGAAATTTAAAAACTTGAGTGGAGAAAACAAGATAATTAGTGGCAGATGTTCTTTATCAGTAAATATGATGAATTGGTAATTACTGACATAGACTTTGTCTTGAGGAAAAATACACAATGTAGTTACAGATGGCAAGAACACCAAATTAAGAAATGGCAAATTCTATGGAAATCACACAAGCAACAACAATTTGACTAACATCTGTGCCTCACATATTGAAAATAAAGACTAATAAAATATCCTAAAATGATGTTAACATTCAGATACTTACACTTTAAAAAAAAACCCAAACAACTACAGAATAATTGATAAAAAACACTTTGAGGTTTTTCAAGTCTGAAAATGTAGAGAATAAACCTCTCACTGAAGAAAGAAGTTGATAAACACCAGTAGTTAAAGTATTTTTATCATAAAGGATTTTGTTTATAATGAATCAGCAAAATCAATAGAGTCTTTTTGATTTCAGAAAAACACACTAAATGATAAATATTAATGAAAGAATATTTTCACTGATGTTGAATATTGCGTTGAATTCAGGAAGGGAGAAAAAAATATAAATTACATTTTCTATACACAGCATACTCCTGGGTATGAGTAGTATTCCCACATATAAGAAAAATACTGCTAAGCAAGAGCTCTGTAGGACTCCAGTGACTGTGATCAATAAATAATACATTTACACCAAAATACAGCCTCATTAGCTATCAAATTTTTAGCGGCCCACTGAATAGGTGGTCCAGAGGCTGATTCTGCTCAGAACCCAGGCAATTCATGCACCTTTGTCAACATTTTGTTATTTAGTCCTTAATCATGTGGGTAGTGCCTGTGCAGTACTGGAGAACAGCATTACTACCAGAAGGATACTTCTAAGAAGTGGTGAGTTATCAGTTCTGATGACAAATGCGTGCACATCCTTGAGTTTTGTTGCAAGTTTTGCCAGACCTAGCCACATATGTGTATGGTCACCTCACATAAATATTACACAATATATGAAAGACAAGAAAGTTTTGCTCATTTTTCATATAACTTAGATGACTCCACCTAACACTATCCATGTTTCTCCATAAAATGCAAAATTCTGAAATCAACACAGACATTTATTTACTTTTAAAGTTCCATTTAAAATAATTACTACAAGGCTGTGTCAGAGGAAGGTTTGCTACCTGATCTTCACACACATACTTCAGAAACAGCTGGGCTTGTTTGAAGTGTAATTGCCAGTTTGAAAATTAAATCAAATTTGCTAATCTGGGTATAGTGCTCTAAATGAAAGTTACACTTCAAACGACTCTAGTTGCCTTTGAGATGCTGCAGAGCTCCTGTTTCTGTTTGAAGTTCATTATCCTTCTACATTACTACCAATTCAATGTTACATCTGTCCCCTCTTACTGCATTGTGTTAGTTATCTACTGATAACTAAATAAACACACATGATAATGTTCAAGAAAGAGTATATGCAACTGCTTTGAGCTCTTGTATTCAGGAAAGCTCAGTTTAGGATTACAGCTACTGCCACAAGATATGACAGAGTCATATGAAGAGGAGAGGAAATAAAAATTATCTTTCTAAGGTAGTGTTCAAGTGAAATATGTGCTCATTCACAGGTACACCCACAGAGATTATTAAATATTTTCAGCAAATATGTTTAAATCCCATACACAGCTAGACTTAGACTATAACTTAGTCTTTTTTATCTCTCTGCATTCGCAGTAGTTAATGTCAAGAGAAATAGAAAACATGATTTTAATAATACTGATTCTCAGAAACTCTGGTGTATTTGCAACAAACAATCCATGCTTATATTATGCCTCTCCTGTGAAATAGAATACATATAGACTCATTCTTACTTCCCCTATAATACATCTGTCAGATCCACTGCATAGTAGTACTTCACAAACTTCCTGCATTTTACTGTATAATAATCATTTTATGATTTCTATTTCCCCAATATGTTCTCACTCCCAATATTCAGAATTAAAAAAAAACAAACAAACAAAAAACCACAAAAAACTCAATCCAAACCAAATCAAAACCCAAACTAGCAACATATAAAAAGTGTATGTTAAATACATATTTTCCCCAGGTATATTTATTTACAGCGTATTTCCAGAACCAAGACAATTATAAAAACAAGAAATAAACATCCAAACACAGGCAAACACCAGAAATTCAACAGAAGTGGAACACTTGTTGCAGAGCATGATGATAATTGCCAGCTGTTGAAATGCATTATACCTGTAACTTCATAAAAATTTCCTCTCTTTTCACATAACTATTCATTCTCATACAATATTGTTAAATCGTATAATGTTCTATCTTTCCTAAATTGGGTGGTTTTATTTCTTATGACAACCTCAAGGCAGCAACCACAATACATTACTAAGCATGTGCTAAAGCTCAGGGTACTATAACAGTTCACAGTGCACCAAAACCCTACAGCTATATTCTCCTTTTGCACTGATATCCCTCCTCCTGAAGCCTGAATATGCAAAGAAATCAAACCCAATCACAACAGTGGAAAAACTTTGAAGGATTCAGCTTCTAAAAAGTCAATTCCTAGACCAAAACATCAATTCTTTGAAACCAATTTAAAATTGAAAATCATAGGAACTTAAAAGCAAAATTTTTACTGTAGCTGAACAGACAACCAGTCAGTGTCCATGAGCTTACAGGCAGCTCTCATCCAGCCAGTTTTTCCTCCATCTCAAGCCAGGAAGACTTACTCTGGTACCTTTCCCATTTCAGTAGCAGTGGATGAGATTATGATGCCATAACAACACTCTAAGTGCCAGCATTTACAAATGAGATTGCTAGGTCTAAGTATCCTCAAAGTAGCCATGATGGTGGCTCTGTATTAAACTCTGTGCCTGCCCTGATTTCCTAGTTCAGCAAGCTGGGACCAGTTTATCACTGTGTGGGTGTGACCAAAGCTGCGTATTCTACAACTCTTCCTGTCTTTTCTCATGAACTGTTAACAATGGACGATTTGCAGCAGCTGCCCAGGGCACACCTGACCCCTCAGGTGTAAGCTGCATGTGAAAAAAGCCTGTGAGATAAGAGCTGTGATAACTCCCCTCCAGGAAGTTGTTAGCACCTCCACACCCAGCCTGAGGGGTCATGTCTGGTAATGAGCCATCAGTAATTCCAAAAATACCCCATGACTCACAGAGTGAGATCACCAATTGTGAAACTCCCTGCCCTGGGGGAGGTATTGGGTGGTCCCACCTGAACCAGAGGGTATATAATCTTGGGGTTTGGGGACTTTAGGAACCATTTTGCCAGATCCAGAGGAGGAGCAGAACCTCAACAGGACTGCGACCATCACTCTCAACCAGGCTGCGACTGTCATCTGTGCCAACAGGTTTTTCAACTCCTTTTACTTTGGATTTGGGGGAACCATGTGGGTCTCAGCACAGGGGTTAACAAACTCCATTGTGTTTGTGCCGAAGGGTTCTGGGTTTTGTGGGTTAAAACCAATTTCTCTTTGTGCCATTGCATTTATTGTAAATTTATTAAATTGTAACTCTGAAATCTCTTTCATGTTGGACTTGTTTCTCCTACTGGTTTACCTTTAAGCCAGCACACCTAATGAACTGATAAGCAATAGATAAAAGCAATTAACTTGCTCAAACACCTTTCTCTATCAGTTTTCCAAATGTTGCAAATGGGCAAAAGATGGAGGTAAATATGTAAATATTAAGGAAGTGTCTCTCCAATAGAACAGAAAGCAAATTAAACAAAATAAAGGAACATCTCTTCAGTCACCAACTATTTGGCATCTCTAAGGAGAAAGAATGTCATCAGGTGAGAAAGCTGAGAAAAAAGTGATCACTGTATCCAAGAGGATACTAGAATTCAGTTAGAAGCAAAACTTAATAGAGGACAGTCTTTTTGGTAGTAGTTTAAGGTTGGTGAGACTGAACAGTTACTTGAGTGTATGAGTTACCAACAAAACTCTATGGTATTTGTGCTAAACATTTGCCTTTTAGGTCCTTAGTAAAAGGGAAACATTTTTCATAATTGTAGAGAAGTATTCCAGGAGAAGTGGGACTTGGTACCTAGTTAAATACGGCTACAGTATTGCATCATACCACTCATAAGAAAATAAATGCCCTAGTCATAAACCCAGGATTTTTCGAAACAATGAGAATATAAGTCCTGCATAAAATGATACCTCACTAGTTCTCCACTCTCTAGGGAATGTATGTGCTTTTCTACTTATAAAAAAAGCAGTGGAAGTTGGTTAAGTGTAGTGAAGAAGATTATTAATTACAGCAATCATACTATACCACACTTTGCAAACTTTGATTTAGAGATTCTGAAGCCCTAAAATCGGTGTCATGACAAAAAGGTAAATGTCTATTAATATATTTAGCATATAGGCATCATAAAAACAATCTTGGATATATGTTAGGGAGAAGTTATAAAAGCCATGACATCCTTGGTCACAGGTGTGCATGTCTGTATGCATGTGTGTATGGGTGCATGTCTGTGTGCAAGTGTGTGCCTATGCATGTGTGTGCACAGACTTCAGGTGTGCACCTTGAAAGCTTTCAATAAAGGCATCCATCTATCTTTCTCCATTAATATTGTTCTTGAGTGTCTATTTCCACAGGAATTAGGCTTTAGGCAACAAGGGACTGCAAAATGTTCCCACAAGTCTCAACTGCATTGGCAAACCTCCTAGGAGTAACAACATATGAATGTTTCAGACTCAAACCCCTTTTTCATGAACTGAACTGAATTTCTGTTGAGTTGAAATACACTTCCATAGTAGCAATAATGTCATAAATTATTCCCCAAGGCTTAAAAGTACCAGGTGGCAACGCCTCTAGCACCTACTGCGCTATTTTCAATCCAGAAAAAAATTCACACTGGGACCCAGATGAGAAATGTGCATCATCCATCACACTTTCCATCAGATCTGTTAAAGTGGCAAGGCTAACCATGCTGGAAATTTTGCTACACTAGATCCCAAGAATCCTACAATTTTAGGAACCTTGAATTCCAATAAGTAATCTGCATCTTGGTACCTGGATCCAAGGAAATTCCTCCTCCAGGATGGAACTATCAATCTACGTACCTGGAATTCCTCTATCCTGACTTTGGAGTCTGACTTCAGATGTCCATCTCAAAAAACAGTCAAGCTTAGAAGTCCAAACCAGTAAACATATTTTGAAAGCAAAAGAACTAAACTATCAAAACGTGACCTAGAAAGTTGGCACTTTCATGTTAAGAAACCCAGATATACCATTCCATCCATACCGAGCTTTGGAAAGTTTTGCCATGAGCAGTACAATACTTGGAAACACTTTCTCATTGAGTTCTAATATATTGAACATCATTTCTGGTTGATCCAAGTGAAAGTAATGTCCCTTCAGTTCTTATGCTATAACATTTCATGCAAACAACGGATTTATTTTGTATTAAATAATTTTTATAAATTTGCACTAGAAACCCTACCTCAACACCGAGTGTTTCATCCTACTGTGTGGTATGAAAGCAGAGAAAGATATGTTTGCTCTCAAAATGAACTTACAAGCTAAGTATAAAAAAACAATCAGTAAATTGAGAAGGATGAGTCAGAGACAACATGACAATGTGACTGATAATTGGCTTCAGCTACATAAAGCATGATCAGTTTTCCTGATAAATCAACTGGAATGGGAAAAGACAGACATCACAGCCCCCTGGGTTGACAATAAAATAGCAGTCCCAGGGGAGAGCTGAATGATACACTTTCATACAGCAGAATCAAGAGCTTGTTTGGTCTGTATTCTGTACTGTGTGTGCTCTCCAACAGAGCTTTGATTTCTACCTCTTCCTTTGCAGAGCAACATGGCCCATGCTCAACTTTATGTCAAAATAACATTGTGAGTATAAACACAAGAAATACATTCCTCCTTTTCCTGATTAAAAGTAAGGTTTTCTTTTCAGCAAGACAAAGCAGCACTTAAAAGTGCATTGAACTGCAAGCAGGAAAGCAAATGAACAAAATAATGGCAGAGATAGGAACAATCACTGAAACTGATGGGAATTAAACTGAAATATGCAGAGTAGCTAGTAGTGTTATAAATGAATAAATAAAAACAACAAAACCCAAACCAACCAACCAAAAAACCAAACCCAAATGAATCCCAGAATAAGAAACTTAACAAGACAGAAGTAACCTCCAGATTTCAGTACTCTTCTACAATGGAATGGCATATCAATTAATTAAAAATATGTGTAACATTTAAGAATAGTATATTAAAATAGCAGTGAAGAATATAAGAAGAAATATATTATTGCAAGGCACATGGGCTTTCTGACTGCCATGAGAATTAGCCATGTCTGTTTGTGTTTATGGAGACCTGGGCAACTGCAGCACATTCTTCTATAGCCCACCAAGAGCTGCAAGGGGAAACTTGGTACATTTCCACACTTCTTCAGCCTTCAAAACAGGGTAACTACTGGTAAATGGCTCAGTATTGCTATCTCAATAAATAGATACCTCAATTGCTACCTCTGGCTTGTGATAATTCCGTATCTAAACCTGGGAGTTGCTTGAGGTGAGAACTAGTTGTCCTGGGAATAAACTGTGTTGGGACCATTCTAACAGTTTACAACTACAGACGATCACCTCCAGTCACAGGGAACCTCCATGATGTAGCAGTAGCTCAAGAGTAAGGACTGTCCTTCACTATTGCAATGATCCTGGAGACAGATTTAACAAAGGAGATTCCTGCATCCAAGGATAGGTCAAGAAGAAGAAACTGTTCTGCACTTCCCTTCTCTTTGGTGCTTTCCAGGATAAGCAGCTGTGTACAATGATGCCAGCCACAGAGGTGTCTGTCTCCACAGTCTGTAATTCCCAAGTTGCAGTGGGAGCTGTCCATGGCAGAATAAAAGATAGGCAGAAGAAAAAAAACTAATCTACAGATGGCTGTTGTAACAACTGGTTGATATTTAAGACTCAAGTTGTCTTGCAGCAGCTTCCAGTTCCTTGCTTCCTGACTGTGCTAGGAATTCCTCAGTGCTTGCCATAGCATTGCAGCTTCATTTTCCTTCCTCATCCCGATCATGGGCCAAATAAATTCATTTATACAATCAGAACAACCTTACCTGCTCTATTTAAGGCTGGCGAGAGCATGATATCACAAGTTGTGACAGAGACAGTCTAAAGACCTCATCCTTAGGTTCATCTCTAGAGTGAAGAATAAAAGCAGTTTGGTAGAAGCCAGATCACAAAAATGTAATTTTCCATAGGGCTCTGTATAAACCTTTACTGTTCTTTAGACATACTGTTAAATAAACAACCACAAAAATATTGTAATTTCTGTCTTGTGAGAATATAATATTTCAAGGGAGACCAAGAAAAGGAGAGAA
This sequence comes from Hafferia zeledoni, assembly GCA_035583235.1. Lineage (NCBI taxonomy): Eukaryota > Metazoa > Chordata > Aves > Passeriformes > Thamnophilidae > Hafferia > Hafferia zeledoni. Next base: position 39,245,187 of record JAWWEV010000043.1, read on the forward strand.
AGGCATGCCTTCTGGGATACCTTTGAAGGAATTTGGACTAGCTAAAAAATAAAAATACAATTCCTACATTTCTAGTTACTTAAAAGGAATTATGTCACAAGATAGTTCCTAAAAACTTGTCTCCTTACCCTGAAAGGTATATTTTCTTTACAGAAGTAACTAAGTCTATGGTGTGCTAAAACTGCTCTCAGGTGTATGCCCTCTGGACAGCTGGTCCTGGAGTTGGAGGTTAAATGAGATCTTCTGTAACAGCTTGGTCTTGTCCTCAAAGGGGATATAAGTACAAGAAAATTAGCAAAGATGTTATGCTGGTTTTGGGCAGAAGATAAGATCAGACTGACGGACTATGCCACAGAGATCACATTTTAAATATCAATTTAGAAATACTAAACAGATTCTGAGCTCTTAGTCCTAATTTTATCAACTTCATTTGGATTTGGCTTCTGAATTAAAACAGCTGTAAATGTGTGAGAAAATAAAAATGAGAAAAGATTACCAGTGTGATTGCATAGCACTGTGACACTTTCCAGCTATGGTCCATGAAATTTATGACAAACTCTTATTCTTTTAAATATTCAGGCAGGTAATACACATATTGATTAACTGGATCTAATGGCAAAAAATACATCTTCTCAAAGATGTTGTCAAAACATATAGTTATCAATCAAAATTGATTCCTTTCCAAGATAAATACTGATGCTTGGCCAATATTTTAAAATCAATTGAGTTAAAGAAGAAATTAGTTCTGTATATGTTTTGATCTGCTTTAATAGAATAAACAAAAACATGATTTATGTAGTAAACAAAAATGTATTATGAAACTTGAGGATGATATTTAAAAAGGAAAACTATTTCAAAGGTTGCAGTTCCTAATAAAGCTTCAGTAATGATACTTGCCAGGAAAAAAAGTTTAAAATTCTTCCGACACTAAATGGATATACAAAAAGCCTTTTTGCACAGCTACAAGAAGAAATAGAGCTCATAAGCTTCAGCTAATAACATTTCATTAATTTTCTAATTATTTTGCAGCAAAACAGTAGATCAAAGAGACTCAGGAACAAATTTTCATCTGATGAAAATGAGAAAAATATAATGAAATCAATACTAAAGTACTTCTAGAATTCACCAGAAAAATCAGACCATTTTAGAGCTACTTCTATCACTTTTGAAATCCAGGAAGACTTTTTCCACAATGCACACAAGCTATTTTTATTTCTTTGATAATTTTGCAAAGTGGAAACAGTTCTGCTTCTATGCTTATAATCTTGTCACACCTTGCTTTCCTTGCCTCTCTCCCTGGGAGGGATCATGCCCTTCAAGTGGAGGCACAGAATGAGCTCATGACAGGCAGATATTAAGGACCTTTGAGAGGAAACAAGCCATGCAGCACATGCTCCAATTCTAAGTCTAACTTAGCATCCATGTTTCAAAGTATCTTAACTGATTCAATTCTCTCAAAATTAATCTATCTATTCCTCAAATACAGTACTACATAATTGCATAAATCATGACAAAATTAAAAAATCATTGTTAATAGTTTCTGATCCTCATCTGGAGGATGTGGCTATGGAGAGGACAGGAGAAATAAAATAAGTTTTATTCTTCAAAGATATTTTTTCAAATTAGTATTTTAAAAATGGAGAAACTAATTACTTTCTGTAAAACTCATTACAATTTCTCACTATCCAGTTTTCAGACTTATGTTAATACTAGACTCAGAACAGAAATTTAGACAAAATCAGACTAAACCTGAAATGTTCTTAGAAGTAAGATCTGAAAAAGATTTTCTTCCTATTTGTATAAAATTTTCATTATGTCTAAATGCACGGATAATAAAGCCATGAAGTAGCTCAATATGCACCAAAATCAAGAAGTCATGGTAGTAAAATTTATTCGTTATTTGTTTGGGCAATAATCTATTAATATAGAAAAGTACATATTAAGAGAAAGAAAGTTTCACATGTTTAGCAGATCACAGAATGCCTTGCTTGAAGTGTCTTCATAAGGTTTCTTTCTGTTCACTTGCCCCAAAATATGTTTCTTTTTGTTCTTTATGTTTAATTGTTAAATATTTATATTTTTTCCTATCATCTGCCTCTTCACACTTCTTCCTTACTCTATAATCATGCCTCACTGCGTAATTATGCTTTTTACTACAGAAAATACAAGACAGGGAGTAATGGAGTAAGAAACCAGTTGATGCTAATAATTTGATACTGTTGGGTCTCTAAAACATTTAGTCTGAAAGACAGATATATCTAGATAAAAAATAAATATTTTCCATACATACAATAAGTAGATATAGGAACGAACAGACAAAAAAGCCTGATGGATGACAAACTTTCCTAAATGGTTTTTGGTTTTCTTTTGGTTTGTTTTTTGAGGGTAACTTTTGTGCTTGTTTTATTTACCTAGGTTAAAAGGCATCTACAATTTAATCAGAAAAAGGAGAGATTTGCAAAATTCATTGTATCACTACTTTGGTAACCTTTAATAGGCTTACTAATTATGAATGAAAGAGCATTGGTGCTGCTCAAAGGTCAGGTGAAATTCAACTCTACAGAATGATCATACTCCCACTTTGGTCTTTTTGCAAACATAAACTAATTCATACTGCAGCAAAATGAGAATGTAAATGTAACACTGAACAGAGAGTTTCTCTTAATTTCTTTCAGTGGGTTGTCATTATGGCTCAAAGAAAATAAATATACTGTATTTTAGATCTACTGTTTAGAGTTCTCCGAATACAGATTTTTTTTCCAGGTATTTCCATTAAGAAAATGAAATCAAGTTTAATCCTTGCCTTAGTATTATATTCCATTATTAATTTATAAAACATTTACGCATTTTCAAGTCCATGACTTCCTTGGGGCACCAAGGAAACTCAGAACATAACCTTTGGTGTAAGCTTTTTCATCTGCTCTGTCACTTGCAATATCAGTATGCTTTCCAATTATTTCTAATTCAATCTGCTGTAAGCGTGAAACAAGTGCTTAAGTAATACTGACCTTTGAAATAATTCCTTCTCTTTCTTGGGGCATGTTTGTTTCTTTTTCTAGTACAGAACTGTTATCAATTTAATAAACTAGAACTACTGGCTGGAGAAACAATTACAACAAAATTTCTATCCACCACTCAAAATGCAATGTATTCGCAAATATATATGATTATACAAGGGCTATATTAACAGAGTGCAAGAGTGTTACTTAGGTGCCAGTACCAGAATTATTGTTGTCTACAAGCTTAACTCTTACAAAGTTGAGTGTTTAAAATATCAGTTAGGTTCTTTCTCTTAAACTATTTAATTAAGTGCAATCTATAGCTTGGTGTGACATTATTTTACTGACTTAGAACTAATCCATAAGACTAAGGAGTTCACGGATGTATTTGGCAATACATCCTCTACTAATTCCCAAAGTGGAATGAATAGTTTCCTCATTAACATGTTAGATATACCTTATACAGAGCATCAAATCCGGGCTGAATATAGAATTAGAAGTAGAAATATCCAGACCACATCACAAGTGCCACCTATTACACCATCATTCATAGTTTTGTCTGTTGAAACTCAGGATACCTTCTGTGCAGGCACCTCTGTCCCACTGTCATCCCCTCTCAGACACTTCTATAAAACTTCATATTTCCATGAAAATATCTCCCTTTTCAGTTGGGAGAACTCTGCCATTGAAACTTCCTTCTCCACTCTTACTTCTCATCCATCTCACTTCATGTCCTTCCCCCACAGCCATCAGCACCAATGTTTCCTCTGGTGTCCCTGAACTTCCACCTGCTTCCAGACTCCATGATAATGACTAATCATTAATTGCTGCCTTTCAAGTCCCTGGCTGCCCTTTTCAATTTGTTTGTTAGTTTGTTCTAGTCCAGGAACTTTTTCCCTTTGCATGAGGAGAGCTTCCTCCTCTGCCACCATTTGGTTCCAGCAAAGGTGTGACAACAGCAAGAAAGGAAGGCTCCCAGCTTCACTAAGCAAAAGCTGTTCACCATAAACAGTATATTTCTAAACAGAAATAAACTGAATATAGGCCAATTTATTTTTCAAACATCCTTGGATGGAGGATGTCCTTTCATTCTTTCAAAGGAATTTGCCAACTGCCTTTTGCCAAATGAGTTATTTCCTAGTCATTAAGAGCTGGTGGCTCTTCTGTATCCCTCTTTTCTGAGACAAATGCAAATTCCAGAAGAGTAGTAAAGGAAAATATTTAGAAGCATCATTGCTCTCTCCAAACCTATGAATTCAATGTCTGACATAGAAGGATTTTGTCCCACATGTTTTCTGGTGATAAGTCTAAGAATTTTCTCAGTAATAATAGAGAGAAAAACCAATGAAAATCTGCTCTTCTGTGCAGAGCATAAGTCTTTCCAAATCTACATCTTCCTTCTGTGGCTTGAAAGCCTCCATACTGAAGATGTGGGAGGAAGCAGGGGGGAAACAAAACAAACAGCTTCTTCTTCTCAGCTCATTTCTTGAAATAACATGGAAGCTGTTTTTAGATGTGGCATAAGCAGAAGAGGGAGAAAGCCACTGGTGGCAAACTTTTCTTCATTCAGTCTTGTAGATGGTGGCTCACAGAGCACACAGTGTGAAAGCCAGACATTTTCATCTCAGTTACTAGATGGGTATCGGCAGCGCTCCCTCCTGTTTGTAGACCTGTGTGTGTGAGGCATGCTCAGAGCAGCTGCACAGGTGTCCTGGGCACTGCTGCACAGGTGTAGTGATGGGGAGCTGCACAGGCCCACAAACAGGCAAAGAATGAGGGAAAGCAAAAGACAGTGAGAAAACACAGTGTGGACATCAAAGTCAGAGAAGGAAAAGGAGGAGGAGGAGGTGGTGCTCCAGACACGGGAGCAGCTGTCTGCACAGCAGTCCACAGAAGACCCCACACCACAGCAGAGAAACATAGGAGGAAGAAGAAGCAGTGGAGAGGAGCTTTTATGGGATGATCCCAACACACATTCCCCAGTCCCCTGTGCCAGTTGGGGTGGGGGGCTGGAGGAGCTGAGAGTGAAGGAGTCTAGCGCTGAAAAAGTGTGTGGGTGTTATTTTTTTCTTTATCTTTTTTTCTCACCATCCAAATCTATTTTAATTGGGAATAAATTAAACTAATTTTCTCCAAGTCAAGTCTGTTTTGCCTGTGTGGTAACTGACATGTGATCTCCCTATCTCTATCTTCACCTATGAGCTTTCTCCTCCTGTTTTATCCTCCTGTCCTGGTGAAGAGGGGTGGTGAGGAAGCTGCTGGGTGGATGTATGGCTGCTGGCCAAGGTCAGCCCACAGCAATGATTAACCCTCTCACTGGGCCAATAAGAGAGGAATGTCTAGCTTCAGGGTCCTGTGTGTTTCACTCCAGTGGGTCTGCTCAGTAAAGCTGCCTACTAGCACCTAGGGAATGCAATCTAGATTTTTTTTTTAATTAATGCCTTTCATCATGATAATGATGTACTGATTTTAACATTGTTTCCTCCCCAGGATGCAACATATAAGGACCTATACATTGCCATGCTGTCATCAACAGCACAGATAACCATATGCAACAGTGTCCATGCCCAGGGCATACATACAAACGAAAACTAAAAAGGATCCAAACTTAAATATCATCTGAGCATTGTTTCTTGCAAATCCGTGCAAGCACTGCTACAACTCCAGATTCTTGATTTCTATTTTGCAATTTTCAGTCTCTCAAATCAATGCATTGGGCCTGCGTCAGTCCAAATGCCATGGGAAAGTGGTGGAATGCTTGCAAAGCTTTGCCAGGACGCTGATGCTGTGCACATAACAGCATTACCATGCGTGAGCAGCCACACACTTGAGGACCCAGACACCACACTGTTGCCAAGGCATACATTTGCCACTGATACATCTCCCCAGCTGCAAAGCATTGCTGCTATCTCTTTCTACCTCATGATTGAACTCACTTGGCACAGCTGGCCAAGCAGCAGATCTGCCGGCTCATTGCCTGTCTGAAGCAGAGGCAGAAATATTGAGCTGCACAGTGAGATTTGCTGGCCCTGTGGCAGGGAAATGGGAGATGAGGGCCAGAAGATTAGTGTCACGCTGAAAATACAGGCCTGCCTAGTCACTGGCATTGAGAACAAATCCAAATTGCTTTTCTCTTTGCAAGTTTAGTTGTGAATGAAGTAGCTCCTGAAAACTTTGAACTAGGGAGTTTGAGTAAAAGCTTGAGAAAGGAAACCTCCCTGCAATTTTTTCCTTTCATGGATGCAATAAGATACCTATGCATCAAGAGGATCTGATGCTTGAAAGGGTCAGGTGATCATACAACATGGGTTTGTCAATTGAAGCAGTAGGTCACTGTTTGGTAAATCCCTGCTTCCTATGAAGCTTGAAAAAGAGCTGAAGGAGCTGAGTTGAAAGTTCAGGCAGCTTTAGCAAACTGAGAAAGGTTTGGGGCTTGTAAATATGTTTAGGTTTTTGGCTTTTTCTTCCTATGTGTAATGAAATGTTCCCAGCATAGAACAAATTGTTTCTGCTTCAGAAAAAAAGGCATTTGGCTTAAATTTAAGGAAAAGACATGGCCAGCTCATTCACATGAACAAACATGCAGGATTTAATCTCTGATAAAAAGAAATATCTAGAAAGCACTGAAAGTACAGTTGTATTCTTATAGGCGAAAAGTATGTATGATTATGCTTTAAGGCATCTGTATATTACCAAAGCTTTCTCTTTCTCTCTCTCTCTTTCTCTACTTAAATGAAACCCTCCCAAAATACCTTTTGAAATAGTATAAAGAATTAAGACTGCTGATGAATGAAAACCAACAATTTTATCAGATGTTGCACAACTGCTGAATTTAACAAAATTGCTGTTTTCCTACGGAGCTCCTGCAGAAAATGTCTATAGATATGTTCTGTATCTTATCTAAAACAATAAAATAATAAAAAAATGAAGCACTTCAAACTTTGTAATTAATATAAGCATCTACCCAAAGACAACAGTCTTAATCATGTATGCTGGAATTCAAAAAACTTTGCATTTCAAAGTGCTTACTCTAAAACTTCTGACTAGGTCAATGAAGAATTCCTGAAGGTATCTCTTTAGACAGAACAAATGGGACTTATTCATGAAAGACCAGAGTTATAGCTGATGCTGCAATAAAAATATGCATTGTGTTTGCACTTGATTAAAATTAAATAATTAGTTTTCAGTTATATGCTGTGAAGTATGTTTTTATTTATTATACAGCACAATTTTGTTTTACAAAAATGCAGACTAAAGTTCTGTTTTGAATCAAGAAACACAGTATGTCTAATATCTGCCACCATTTTCTTTTGTATTTTGCTGTTTACATTTTCACTGTGCATCTTAAAGAGCTGTAAAGGCAAGGAGTATTAATGCTGCAATTTTGCAGAAGCTCAAGGTCATGCAGCCACAGCAACTGGATCTGCATACAAAGTGTCCTTTGTTCTAACCATTAGCTTGTACTGTTCCCCATCAGCAATCAATGGCATTGAGATATCAAAGTATTATGGACTGTTCTAAGTGACTCTATACCCATCAGTAATGTTCATCCAGGCATATTATAATGCATGTATTCTTTAAGAATACATCTGCAGATACTCTTCTTATCAAGAAACTGTGTTTACAAAGCACACAGAAATTGTAGTGACTGTTTAAAGACCAATCTATTAAAAAAATACATATAGGTAGGTAGGTAGGTAGATGGATAGATAGATGGATAGATAGATGGATAGATAGATAGATAGATAGATAGATAGATAGATAGATAGATAGATAGATAGATAGATAGATAGATAGATAGATGAGAGTGAGTCATGATTTGGGGGATCTTGCATGAAAGACAGCAAATAAAGGAGTTATTATCCCACTAAACAATACAGACAACCTACAATGGGATATTATTACTGTATGTAATATCAATTTCTCCACTCAGTCTCCTGTGCAAACAGTTTATAATTATGATAAATAGGAAACAGAAATTTTATGTGGGAATAAAGGTAAATTGAAGCCTATAATAGTGAAGGTGAAAACTTCACAGGGCAACAGTATACAAATTAATTTTTTTCATATGTGGAAAACTGTCCACAAAATTTTACCTTGAAAATTACCATAACACCTGAATTCTCAATTTTGAATATATAGCAGTTTCTTCTAGAGTTTCAGCTTTATTGCAAACCTTGTAGTGCATTTTTATAAAGCAAAATGACATACTATACACCCTTTATATTTAAAAACTGCTTACATTTGCTATTAGTAACATTAAGAGGTGTTACTCAGGCTTAATAAAGCATTTTTTAACATTTGAGAATATATGCCTCATGAGCAATCTACTCTATGTTTTCTTTACAGTTTTAGTATTTCAAATACTACTTCTAGGTGAGTACTTCTAGAAATATATTTTAGGTCTGAGATTAAGAGCCAGAAAAGCCAAATCACATGTATTGTGCCTTTTTAACTAAATAACTGAGTTTTATAATTAATTACAATTGTATAATTAATGTCATGTAATTAAAATGCTGAACCAGTGCAATAGATACTGACTGAAAATTTCCTGAGGTCATCCTCTGGGGTTATTCCTTTTACAACAGGGGGAAGTACAAAGTTGGGCAATTCACAGTAATTACAAGAAATTAGAAAATATTGCAGAATAATGTAGCCCAATAATTGAAAATTTACCATGCATTCAAACAGTTTCAGCTGTAGATTTGACGGTCTTAAAGCCCATTATTAAAACCATTGTTCACACACGTAAATTTAGGGTTGGAACTCAATGGAATAAAATGAATTATTTAATTAGTTTTGTTTCTCATCTATGACAAATTGTATTAAGTTGCTCCTCTAGCAGTATTTTTCTAATTAGCATAAGCACAATTGGTCATAATATAGAAGCGTACTGAGAAAAAAATCTAAGGAGGTGGCTTTTACTCAGTAACAAATAGCTACATAGACAGTTTCCAATCATCAGGAATGCAGGGAGTTTAGGAATGGATAAAACACTTTAATTATTCATCAAGTTTTGGAGGACTCTCTTCAGTTGCACTGTCTCTCTATAAACTGAAGCTGGATGTGCTTTTGCAATTGTTACAGTGCCCCAGGAAGATCTTGTGTCAAGAGAAGTTGTGCAAAGCAGAACCACCTTCCTCTCCTGTCCTCCCTGCAATATGCTGGGTGAAAGGCTGAGCGCACATTTCCACTTCTTGCTCTTGCTCAAGGCTTTGTGCATTTGGATGACATGTACATGTTGATAGGGATTATATTCTATCTCTGAACCGGATTCCTTTGTAACTAATAAAATTTTGGTCATTATTAATTGTAAATTCAAAAATCATAGAACAATAGAATGGTTTAGGTTGGAAAGGATCTTAAAAATCATCCAGTTCCCACCCTCTGCCACCAGACCAGGTTGATCGAAGCCCCATCCAACCTGGCTTTGAACGCTTCCATGGATGGGGCATCCACAGCTTCTCCGTTGCTACACCAACTTGATGAAACTGAAAAGAAACTTGAGGAATTGAAGTATAAAAAAATCACCTGCATATGATAAACTTTCATTGAAAATTGTTTGGAAGTCCAAAACAGAAGAAATACTGTATCTCCTTACTGAGAGTCTTCAGAATTAAGAATTTGGTTGTTTGCACCTATTAATAAAGAGAGCATCTAAAATGAAGGCCTCATAACCACCTTACAATGACTTTGGGGGTAAGTAAATAATGATGGCAAGAGCTTGCTTTATATGCTTTGTAACTGAACTGTGCTATTTTCTCCTTTGGAAGGAAATAAACAGTAGTTTTAAACAGGAAAGTTTTTATTTTTAATGCATTTACGCTAGAAGTGAGAACTAACATTTTTTATTAAAGACTAAGAATTCTTTTTAGTCCAAGGACAGATTTCAGAGGGAAATATGAAAGCCTAGTCTTTTAACTGAATTGCAAGATTTTCCACTGTTACCTACACAGGAATTATATTTTTTTCCAAGCTTCATCTTCGAGAATGATCTTTACTGTCTAGGCTAAGAATATTCACCTAACCTAGTGCTAAAGGTAAGACAAAAAGACCCCTCAGCAACAATCCATCCAAGCCATCTCAAGAGGGGATGATTCTTCAAATGAAGAATGATTTTCTTCATTGAAAGTGGCTGCAGCATAGCTGAATTTTTAGGAGGCTACAGTCAGGTGAGGTAAGTCTTGTCCTAAACCCATTTAAAATTGGGAAAAGATTTTTTTATGACTTAATTTAATCACCTACAAGTAAGGTACCTAAGCCAAGATGGCCTTTTCGATCAACTTTTAAATTAACAGAGAAAGACTGATACCCTTCAGAGAGCCAAGAGGAGACAGACTCTAGACTACACTGTCTCTAGACCAGAGACAAAAACATTAAATTCAACATTAAGGCAGGAAAATATAGAGTTAGAAGAGCATTTAATGATTTCTAAGGTTTATCCATTTTCTTCCTGAGATTGATGTATCTCTTTCCAAGGAGATTTTATTCCATTCTTGTAAGAAAGCATCTATTTATAGTCTGTTTTAATGTACTTTACCAAAAAACAAAATTAAAAATCCCCCCAAATTTTGAAATAATAGCATGGACTTCTATAGCTAAACTGGAAATAGTGCATTTTTCCATGCTTAGCAATTATGTCATATCTTTCATATTACTATCTTCCTTTAAAAACAGTACTATTTGCAGACTGGAATACTAAAATTGTTTTGGAGAAGTTAAAGTACTATTGAAAATCCAGAAGAGGTTGGACATTAGTCATACATTATGTATTGAGGAAGTGTTTTTCCTTTGCATAGGAGTGAGTCTGAAACTGGAATCAAACATTACACATCATAACCAAGGAATTTTAATATTGGTCTATTGAAGGAATTTATTCAGATTCTATTCACAATGATTCAGATAGTCAGATGCAGTATCTTCCAAGAATGCAGCATAAAGAATTTCTCTGTGTTCCCTTAAGAGCACAAACTTTCAGAAAAAAAATGGTTTAAGATGGTGATTTTTTTTCACAGATGGGGAGGACAAATTCATTTCTTGCCAATAATAAGTCACACTATTATTTATTTTAGCTATTAGTTACTGTAACTGGATTGTGCTTTTACTTTGATTATTTGCTATATCTTCAAAGAACTTAATGTGATGAAAGTGTTTATCCAGAATTCCTTCTGCTAGTTCCCCTATAAACATGATAATCTATAGTTGAAAAATAAATTATTAACACATTATATGATAAAAAATAGTTTCTATAAAATGCAGAGCCACAGTCTTTGTACTACATCCCAATTTTCATTAATGCTTCCCCATTAATGTATAAGAGTTCAATTTTTACCCAACAACTTTCCATTATCTGAATAGTTTTGGAAAAAAAAAGATAAATGACCTATTATACTACAAGTGAATGATTTGTTTCTTTTCTTAACAAGATACAATTCTTATTCTGCCTTACATAAGCAATAGTAACTCATCCCTCCTTCTGTTTTAAGTCATGGTACATATTTGTCTAAGCAAGAAAAATGAAATTACCTTCCTTCCAGATTTACTATTGCACATCTTTATATCAGAACCCAATTTAGAACAAGGTTAAGTAGAATAAATATAGCCTCTGATTGCTTTCCTCATTTTGTCTGTTGCTGTTTTACTGATTTCAACTGACAGGAGCATTGAGCTGGCTGGGAAGCAAGGTAAATGAAGAGAGCGCTATGAATATATTATCATGGTCTTTATTTAGCTGCACCATCAAAGCACGTAAAAAGAAATCAGAGTGATTTTATAATTCTGATAGGCTGAGACCTCACTTGTAGTACAATATTCATTAACACTTAAATATATAACGTGAAGTAACCTCAAGATGCACAAGTTTCTGTGGGCAACAAAATATCAAATTCACGTAAGGCGGCTTCACATTTAAATTAGGCAAAAAACCAAGATACTTTGAACATACATTAGGGCAGGATATGGTCCTTTGAATGTTATTCTCAATGCTCGTACCAGCAGCAACCGTCATCTGAAAAAGGGGGCAACAGAGATTCTGCTGAATGGAACAAAATTTTGTACAGTGCTACAGTACACTTAAATTACACCATACCAACAGATGAAATTATTATCATTCAAACAAGCTGATCTAAGAGAACACTAATGTGGCTCAACTGAAATTTACATAAAGAAATTGAAAGTATTGTTACATCTCCTGGCTTGTTAGGTACTGAGAACAACCAAACGGTAACTTACTCTGGTGTTCTGCAATACATTGACAGAAATGGACTCTGAAACACTGTCAAATAGTCAGATAATTATGGAGAAATAATCATAACTCCATGCCTGACTTCAATCTGAGGTCTCTACAAAAAACAGGAGGTCTTTCTGTTTGTGGGGTTTGAAGAAAGTAGGATCTTCGTCTCCATATTAAAACATCTTATGAAAAGACATCAAAAGAAATTGACCTATTACATTATTGGGTATTAACTACCTATTAAATTGACAATTTTTTCATGCTGTCTCAGACTTCTTGTGCCAAACAATCACAATCATAAGAGTGGGAAAATACCAGGAAAGAAGCTACATTAATTTAAAAATCTTGAAGTCCTTTCAGCTATCTGAAGAATGTATTTCAGTGTTGAATGCTATTTTTCCTTTTTTTTCATGACTTTTTCATTTATTTTTGCAGAGCCCAGCATATATAACATTTTTTAGAAAGACCTTGACTAGTAAGCAATCTGACAGATGGTATTTCCTCAGATTTCAAGATTTACTTCAGAAGAAATTAAAAGCAGAAATTTTCAAAAAGTTCCAGATGTAAAACACTCAACAGTTCTAGACTAAACCTTTAAACACTTTCTTTCCATTGTTGAGAGCATATGTAACAATACATACAATGTTCATGCTAATTATAGTTGAGCTTCATCATTTCTCAAAGTAAATTTTTACTTAAGATTTATTTCTGTGTCTGTTTACTAAATCAATAGAGTAAACCTGATATTTAGAGCAGACAAAACCCAGTACTTTTGGATTTAAGTATTTTTAACAGTACAACGTAACATGGAAAATGTAACCTATTGCAAGATGTGTTTTTAAATTAATTTCCTGTTATAATTTATGAGGAAGTTAAACCTGACTGAAGAGAACAGCTTACTTTTGCAGTAAACAAAAATGTATGCATTATTAATACATTTAACAGCCACAGGCATGTATACATGTCCATCCATCTACAAACCAAATATTTCCCATGATCTACACATTGTGATTTATAACTGGTTTTAAATATTTGAAATTGTTTTAAACTTTCAATGTTTTAAAGGAGAATTATGCAAACAGTTATACATAAAAAAGAATAAATCTTGAATTTTAAGCAAAATTCTCCAGGTATGCAGGTATGCTCACACATGCTTATCTTGCTTCTGTCAGATTTCCCCTTAGGTTTACACTTTTAAATTTGAAAACATTTCTATAATGCCTTCCCCCTTCCCC
>JAWWEV010000043.1:39270938-39285580 GCA_035583235.1 Hafferia zeledoni
ATCTATCTATCTATCTATCTATCTATCTATCTATCTATCTATCTATCTATCTATCTATCTATCTATCTATCTATCACATACACATATTAGTAATCTGTCATATTTGCTGTTACATTATTTTTAAGTTTGCTTCAGCAGTTCTAAGTTTTTTAGCAATACATACTATTTTATATATATACTTGCTGCTATGATTATTGCTATTATTGATGACTGCTATAGTATTGATTGCTGATAATTTTTAATAGCTTGACACATATTTTTGTTATTAATCATAGATATACTTGTTAGGGTTTACTTTTGCGACATTCGTGGTAACCTCTAATAAAATCAAGATTTAAAGGATAAAGTCTCCATGTCCTACAAACTCACGGTTGTGATCGCTACACATCCACAGGCCAGATAACCCTTTAGGCTGTGACAAGCTCCGCATGGAATGGTTTTCCTCTTCCATTTTAGTATCATGCTGCCAAACAAAAGATCAGTTATTCACTGTCACTACAGCGGTCTAAGGATACTGCAGTGATGCGCTGGTATGAGACTCAGAATAAATGAAACCTTCTGTTTTTCACAGTCCTGAGGAATTAAAATTAACCCTTTCCCCCTTTCTAGTTTGTGTAAGACTCATCAATTTATCTTCATATTTGAACTTCCCAGCAGAAGTTTGCCAAAAGGACGAGACAGAGAAGCAATGCAGCTGGTGCCTTTAATGAAAATCTGACTGGTTGGGTCTGCTACTCTAGCGATTTTATGGTTGTAATTTCAAAGACTGAGTGTCAATTAATAAATGTGGGCTCCTCTGTAGCCATCTATTTTTAATTCCATCAGAGAGGCTTAGTGTTAAACATGTGATGGAAGAAATCTTAGTCAGAGGAAAGCAGATGGGACAGCTAATTTTTCTTTCACAGTGTTTACACAAAGATGAAATTTTGTGAACTCTCACAGCAGAAAAACAAGAATACCCTGCTCACATACAGCAGTAATAATCAGCAGGCTTTAAACACGAAATTGCTAAGTTCTGATCTGGTTTTATTGCTAGGTAGCCTTTTAATACAATGTGCCAGTAAAGATACGTATCTGCAGCCAGTGCCAGCAGCCCCCAAGCTTCAGGGGCTGCTCAGGTCTCTAGGCCAAATACACCTCTGTGTCCCTCTGGAGCCTCCTGCTCTCTGCGTGTATGTGCGATCCGCACACAGAACAAAAAGTACATTTTGTGACATTCCTTATAAGTATAGGCAGGCAAAGAGTAAAAGGAAGCCCAGCCTAGACTGTACCAATCAGACAAAGAAACTAAACAAAATATGCTATTCATAGAAGAACACTGAATTTATCCTGAATTACCTAATTGCTGAATGGGAAGCAGCATAGCTGTACAAGTGACATATAATGCCTACAAAGAAGGAGCGCTCAGTAACCTAATAACAACTACAAAACCACCTGATTTTGTATGCAAAGCAGGAATTTCTCCACTGCTCTGCATCATGGTCTGCTGAGGTGTTAGCTTCCTTGGGTCTGCAGTCAGCTCTGTCAACTCATGGGGCTCCAAAAGAGAAGAAGAAATGACTCACACTTCATATTAGTTGTTTCTAAGATCTCCAATGTCTCAATTGATTCTTACCATAACCTTTCAAACTTAAGACAGAAACTTGCATTTAAAAAAATGTAGACACAGATTCTTAAGTAAAGATTTAAAAAAAAATATGTCAGCACTGTGAACACAGTACACGAAGCCCTTATATTTTGAACATATGCTTTATGAGGTTTCCAGCATTGCTTCGTAGGGTTGTATATCTTACACTGTATCAGAAAATGCACTATAAACTCATATTATGATTAAGATTATTAGTATAAATGTCACTGACTAATCCAATGAGAACTCAAATGCAATGGTAGTTTTCACCCATGTATATAGGTTATATTTGTTTTCACGTTCAGGACTTCACTTTTAACCATGCCATTTCAATAATGATAGCATCACATGTTGCAAATGTTCTGTTTCCGCATAATGGTCCAGATAAAAAAATTATACCTTCAGCTGTCAGAAGAATAATAAAAAAATCCACTGCTCTGAAGCAGTTCTGTGGAATTTTAAGTTATACGGAATATGAACACTAAACCCTGACGTGCTGTGTACAATAAAACCATGCCACCCACATGAGAAAGCCCCTCCAAATGTGCTAAATTCAAAATTCATGTTAGACAATCAAGCTAACTCCTTCAAAGTATGTGATTTGAATACTCAGACTTCAGTAAAGAGGAAAATGCAGACCAACTAAATCACTTTCTTACAAGTGAACTGGAAAAAAAAAAGTTCTGTCATCCCTTTGTGATATCCAAAAATTTGTATATGTCCTTTTTGCCTTCCTGTACTTTTGTCACTTCCTGACACTATATGAAAGAACTGGCACAAAAAGATCTACTTACACTTTGAAAACAAGATAGAGTGGTATTTGCTGGATGGGAATGAAGTATCATATCTTCACCAGCTCATGTTTTATTATGGTTTTGAATACTCAAGTCTTTCATTATTCTTTATCTTCTGAACTACATGCTTCTGTCATTGCTGTCTAATAGAATTTGGTCTTTCATAAATTGCTTTTGAGTGTTGAGATTTCAGAGTACAAACCATAGTTTTAGAAACAAGACATCTACTGCTGACAAACTCAATTTTGAAACACATAAAATGCCTTAAAAACCTGGAAGTTTCAACCATTTTTTCCAAGTACAATAGGCATTCCATTTCTCACCCAGTAATGTACTCTTTTCTGCTTTTCCACCTCTGTTCCAGTCTTCCCTCATTTTAAGGTGTCAAATTTTACACTGTACACTCTTTGTAGCCAGGACTCCTTTTATATTCTGCCTGCAACAATGGGACCTCATGCTTAACTAGATTTTCTCAGTGGTACCACCAATACTGAAGAAAGTATACACTACACAGAGCCCCAAACAGTTTCAATGTTAACAACAGACCCAATATGTCTGAAGAGAACAAATGTTGTAGGTCACAATGATGAAAGTATGAAAAAGTTATTTGCAAATATTATAGTCAGTTCAAGGTCTTTGCATGAGGTATAACCTTATAATAAAACCTTAAAAATGAAAGCTGGCAGGGAAGGATTAAGAAGGATCCCAGGGATTAGGGATCTGTAAAATCATGAGGCAGAAGCAGAGCAGCGGGCGGCATTTCTGAACAGGGCTGATTACTGCTGGCCAGCCACCCATTTTAGAGAGCTTCACTTCTGTCTTTCTGCAGGAGTTAAACAACTACAAGGCTGAAGAATAAGTTTGGACATGTGCAAAAATAGGAAGAGTCCTTTTTCTAGGTGTTCAGCTTGGAAATAAGAGTTTCTGACACTGAAAATCAAAATGTATTGAACTGCAACCTTTGCACAATTAAGTCTGAAAATATAGACTGGATGATGTAATTTTACTTCACAGCACAAAACACAACAACTTTTATGAAATTAAAAAAAAACAAAACAAAACAAAAAACCCCCCAAAACTAAATCACCAAATCATTGTGAAAAGCAATGGTTCTAGCAGTGCTTCTTGATTTCTCAATAACATGAATAAAAATATCCACTTGTTATATATCTTATGCCTGTACTATATCCTTCATACCCTGTACCTTCTCTGGGCTCATATACAAAGCTCAGAGGAACTCAATCTAAACTAAAACCTCAAACACAATGTAAACTAAAGTTTGCATTCTACTTTATTTTGTAAATTAAACCAAAGATACTATGTCCCAAATTTCTATACCAGATTTATCTACATGAACAGAGAGTTATCATCAAAATGGTAATTTTATTTTACTCATGTAGGGGAGGGGTAGGTAGGTATATCTTTGTTTCATTGCACATTTTTTGGTTGAAATACTCTTAACCTTTTTTTTTTTGGATTTCTAATCTGCCAGCAGTTGCCATTCTGTCACATACCAGCCCACCTTTTCCTCAAATACTGTAAATCATTTTGCCCAAGAACAGCTTAAATACCTTAGAAGCCTCACAATTAGATTCATAGCCTTTATGCATTGGTACTCCTTCCACTCCATATTCTCTTGTAACCTTAAAAGTCATCTACCAATGGCCTGAAAGATAGTGTACCCTGCCCATTTCCCATTACGCTGTTCTTACTGTCTCTTGCCTTTCCTAAGGACTTAGTGTTAACCAAACCCACAATAAATTGTCTAATCTAACTTGCATATGCTTGCATTGTACACACTTTGTGTACAACACGTAGCACATCATAACTTGACTGATGCCCATAGGAACACTCAAGTCAAGAAAAGTCAACATACAGATGTCACATGTTCTATGATTACTTCTGCATCCCCTTCTCACAAGCTTCAGGAATATCACCCTGTTTGACAATGTTATGCTATAGAAAGTTTAGGCATCTCAGCCACTTTTAAAAACCACATCATTCATTATTTAGATTTTTTTTTTAGTGCAGTTCTCAGAAATATACTTCAGAGTAAAGACTTTTTGACAGCTGACAGTGTGCCAAATTAGTCAGAAAGTACTCCTACTACATGTTCACAGCCCATATTTGATTTAGGGTTTTATATACATGTACACACACACACACACACACACATATATATATAAATTGAAAGAAAAAATTATCTTCATTGTGCTGATTTGAGGGGTTTTTTATCTGAATATACTCACAAAAATACTTGCATGTGTAGTATGATCATGGCCTCACTGAATAACTCATGCAAATTTGCTCATGCAAATCCCAGCCGTTAATAATATAGGTTAAGTCTTTATAGTGTTAAAACGGTATCTCCTTAAGTACATATTGGAATTTGGTGCACATCTGCTTGACTAACATAAAAACCTGTCCATATGGTGTTACAAGAATTTTTAACAGAACAATTTTATTGTGGAATTAAGAAGTCAAACAGCAGACTTTAATAGCAGAACTATGGCATATAAGCCATTTTTAATTGAAAATTGCTACTGGCAGCCTACTTAACCCTCTTATGTTTAGACGAAAATGACATAGATTTAGTTTTTGTATTTAATAACAATTTATCTCCCAGTCATCCTCCTTTGTAACCATTTAAGTCTTTCAATTCCATCAGATTTTGAATGGATAAGCTACTAATAAATACAGTTTTATATCTATTTAATTTAAACACATAAATAAGTAAGTAAATAGGAATATAGTTACAGGAATTCCCAAGGAAAATATTTCTGTGGTTTAATTTATAATCTGTTTTTATTTTGGGATTAATGCAGATAGCATCAAAGTATCAAAATAAGAAACAAGCTTCGTAGTCAATTCTATTTCTGATATTCCAGTAAAACAGCATGCAGCTTGAAAATAAACACAAATATTTTCAGGTTGGTGACTGCTTTTGAATTGTGTTTGAATACGAAACTTCTCCAATAGCACTCTAAATACTTCTTGAATATCTAATGTCTAACAACATGGAACTGTATCAACACTACTATCAACACTATTGAAAATAATTCAAACCTTGCGTGAAACTTCATATATACTGAAAACTAGTCATATCAATTAAACTATAAAGAGTATGTACATATATGGGGCTACAAACCTTAAGAGCTTGATATATCTCATGCATTTCTCATGTGAAACTGCTTAAAGAACAAATTCTAAATAAATTTTTTAATAAAAGAGGAAAGATGATAAAAGGTACTCAAAATCCTAATCTCTTGAAAATAAATTCTGTACTGGGGCTTTTCCTTTGCACAGCTTTTGAAAAATACAAAGTAACAAAAAAAATGCTTCTATGGGTACTACAACAGATATTGAGATTACTATTAAAAATTACAAAAAAGTAATCCTAATTTGAAAAACATCCTTCAGTTAAAAGGCATAGAGAAATCCACTATATGCTGGTTGACATCAGAATCTGAAAGCTGGAAATGTTTGTGTTTATCTTGATCACTAAGAACAATTAACATTTTGGAATCAGAATGGAGCCACTCCTAATGGCAAAGATATGCCAGGAGAAACATACTGCACCTGTGTTGCTGATAGCAGAATTCTACAGAGGAGAGAAAAACAGAGAAAAAATAGTTGTCCTTGAAGTACTTGTGTGTGATTCAGAATGTGTGCAAGAGACAGACCAGCGAAGCGTGAAGGTGCTGTTTATACTCAACTCCTTTACACAGAAGAGATGCCTCAAGATTATTTTCAAGTATAACTATTTTAATATAAAAATAAGATGACTGTAATATTGTGAGAACAAGAGGCCAAATTCAGCTAATGATTTTGGTTATTTGTCCCTTTCACTTCCCCAAGCTACAAAAGAAGAATTCCCTTTAATTTTTCTGCTCAAGTAGGTGTGTATTCAAGAAGGTGTGAGCTTCCTTCTTCAGGAACATGCAGTAATATTCCCTAATTGTAAATGTGCAAGCATTCAGTGTAACTTGTGTGATTTTAACACACAAAGCTTTTGGTCTAATCTCTTGATGTCTCAGTATCAGGTGCCTTACAACATAGTTGGAAACTTATGGTAACAGGGCATTCATTGTAAGGCTGAATCTATTTCTAGAATTTCACTATTCCCTCTTCATTAGTTTGGCCATAATATTTTCACTTGAGGGAGCTATACTGTACTTTTCTTGTTCCCAACTTCATGTGGAAGATCCTTGAAACCAATAATTTGGAGAACTGGAGGAAAGATTGGTGAAAAATTAGCTAATCTTACTTTTTCACTGTTTGTAGAATTTCTTCTCAGACTGAATGCTTTCCCTTGTTTCATCAAGAGTCTAAGTTATTCTTTCAATCAGTAATTGGTTTTAGATGCACACCACTCTATCAAAAAGATACAGGTAATTAGAAGGAACCAACAGGGGAAAAGACAAAATAACCATCATAGAATAGTGTTCAAAAGGGCATTGAGTAAGCAATTTTTATTTAATAGCAGATTACAATCAATTATTTTGTCTTTTTTATATAAATTGCTTTTATTTCAGGAGTATTCATTGGGACATACTGTTGATGTCTATGGAACTCTGTTGTATATAAACTGTGAAGCTAGAAGGGCTTTATTTGCTATTACGTCTTAAGTTATGTAATTTTCTTCACTGGTATTATTTGCCTTTTTGGTTTTCTGAGTTTTTATCACTTGACCTGTAGTAAATAGAAGAATTTGAGCATTAAAGAACAGTTGATTTGATATATTCAACATGAGATTAAATTTCAGACCTCATAATTCTCCCTCTCAAGCACTTACCTATCACCTGTTGACATTGCTACCACACCTATCACCAGCTCTTGAAAAAGAACACATGTAATTTATACTTGTTTTCCCACTGGATGTGCTCCACAGTAGTATCCAGATTTAAAATTTGCATTCCATCTGCAGATTTGTACTACCAGGCAGAGCAAACTACTGTAGTAATAGAGATGTTGTGGCCGAGAAAGACTTGGCTGTTGTGCTTTGTGAAAAAGTCATAGCAGGCAAACACAGAAAGTCTGCAATATTTATGTAGAAGTTTCTGCAAAATTTCATGCACAAACACAACAGGGAGGAGCAAAAAAGGGACCTTGTTCCTTCCTCAGGTAATCTTACAATCAGACAAATGTTGTACATTTATAGTCTTCTTGTTCTGCAAGCCCAGATCAGCTTACAACAGTGAAAACTCTCATGGATTACAAAGTGGGTAGAACACTGTTCTTTGGTGCATCTAAGGTGCTCTGAGTTCTATTTTTGCATTCAAATATGCAGTAAGTGCATGCAGTATCAAATTTATTTGGTTTTCTAACCATCATTTAAGTTGGCCAGAACTTGCCAGCTCAAGCTAGATTGAAGAACTGATCAATTTTCTGCAGTCTCAGAGGAATTCTAAGATTACCAGGAATGTTAGAGAATTCTAAAGTTGCTAAGATAACTACCTAGTTAACAATATATGATGGGGGGAAACATGTACGTATGGCTCAGCTTCGCAAACGAAGATTTGGGCAGGGCTCTCCCCACGTAGGTGTGTCCTTCAAGCCTGCGCAGTGGATTTTTTAGGTGAGGCACAGCGTGCGCAGAACTGGCCCCATCGTTTAAGTCCTAAGGTTCATCTGCCACGGCCTAGCGAGCTTGGACGGTGACAGTGAAGTCCTCAGGACTAGAACCTACAGCCCCCAGTATTCCCAGGAGGTCTCCCATCCTAGTGCTAACCGGGGCTGACCCTGCTGAGCTCCTGAGATCTGACGGGATCGGATGTCAGGGAGCATGTTTAGGTATGATTAGGAGCTACAGCTCAGCACTTGGTTATTTTATTGATTTTTCATATCTGTTCTTTTCTTCCTTATCAGTGTTGCCCTTTTTACTGTTGCAAATGAACTCCTAAGGCAGTTTTTTACCTGCTTCTAGCTATTACATTTTCTTTGGCAAGAGAGAAAACTTTGTTCAAGAGCAAGTGCCTCAGCCCAGAAAGGTTCTATTAACTAGAGCACCACACCCAGCACATGATATTTAAACTGGATTGCAGAAGTGCATGAAAAAGCTCCCAAAAACCCATCACAAAGTTTTTAATCTGTCCTTGACTTTCACTAAACCACAAGACCAGCTACAGTCCATTTCAAAATGAAGATGATTTACGCTCCGGTTCCCTTATCAAAGAAAGACTTTGACTGAAACCACAATTTGCTACTGACAGCGATGAGGGCAGGAATACCATTGGCAAAGGTCTTCCCATGAAATTTAGGACATATCTGGATTAGTGGATCCATTCCTTTCCTCTTAGTTATTACTTTTTGCTTTCCGTAAACATTATTACACTTTAAGGGACTCTTTGTGATTATTAAAACTAAACCAACCTTTTCTTTACAAAAGAGGTTGGCACCTGTATTCATCAGGGACTCTGACAGCCCAAGTTCTAAACACATTCCAACATAGTTTTTTAGCAGAGGCATCTTTAAGCAGATGACACTCAAATACACTATAGCAAAGCTGACAGTTATACTGAACATCAATTTCCTAAATTTAGCCCTAAGTACATGCTGTGCAAGAAATAGGATGTTTTTGGGCAGGAAATTTTGAGATGCCTCATTTAAGAAATGTGTTAAGGAAGAAATTCTACCACTATTACAGTATCCACTACTGTGTCCAAGGACACAGCTAGTATTCCAAAGTTTTTCTTGCAGTAAAACAAATACTTCAAGTGAAATATTGCTGACTTAATGTATGCACTGTGAATCCATATACATATCCCTTTCCTACGCACAGTTTACTTGCTTCCCAGGGAAGCAGTAGAATATATGTGACATAGCAGTGGATTTAGCAGAACATTTTGTAGGCTACCTGATCAAGAAGATGAATGGGAAGTTTGGAGACAGAGTACTGAATTTATAGCATGCTCACACTCTTACTTAGAATTGCAAAGGGGCATTTTGGTAAACTCACACTGTTTGGTGCTATTTCCACCTCCCCAGTGGAAAAGAAATAAAAAACTCTTTGTACAGAAGTCACTACCATAGGGACTACCTATGTGTTCTTCAAGTAACACTATATTGATGCTGAATAAATATACACTGTAAGGATATTAACAACAGTAACTAAATATAATCAGAAGAATTGGCACTTTATGCATCTTTTGAATGGTATGCGCTTATATCATGCTTTAAAATCATCCTGTATCATGCTGTAGCTTTGTGCATAGGCAGTACTGAATTCTCTGTGGAACTTTTAACCTCATTCAATACATTATTTTTAATACCTACTAATTCTTATTGCTGTGAACTTGCATGAACAATTGTCTTTTATGGGAAATGCTTAACAATAAAAGTATAAAAGTGGTTTTCAGAAAAACAACTATATGCCACAGTTAGCAACTGCAAATATGTGTTTAAGGTGACTTCTAAGAGTAGACAAGAAGTGTAAATAACAGTGGAGCCAAGCTGTGGCTGCTTAATGCCAGTCTCCCTGCAGCTGGTAAAGAGTGCCCACTCTCCCATCTGTCTTGAAACAGATATATCCATTTGGGAGATATAATCTATAAATAGAGACAACACCACTCTAATGGGAAAAGTGTCATAACAGACCTATTAGTGTTCTCATGGTACACTAGTCTAGTTCAGTCTTAAAGCCAAGTCCTATTCCATCACTATATGCAGCCAGAGCCACTATTATAAATCAATTTTTGTTCTGGTAGGTTTGAACAAGGTGGTAACAATGATGTAAAGAACATGATGCCCAAACTATGCCTACTAAAGTTAATAATGATCACGGTCTACCTTAGGCTTTCTATGAGGAAGTAGTTTGTTCTCACTCTATCCACAAATAAAACAATGCTAAAGAGATGATTAATTTCAAAACCCCCCAAACATTTATTTGCTTTCATATGGTATTTTAATACACCTGTTCCTACATATTGTTTTCTTATTAGAACATGTGTAGTTAATAGCAAGGCCAATAGTGTATTAGTGTTACAGACACTGCAACAGAGGAAATGTCAGAATTACTAGCCTAATCTTTAACTATGTAATAGCATCAGGAAAAAAGTTATTATTTAATTTTATGTCTGTCCTTCCATTGTCTTGACAGCAGCACCTACTTCCTACTAGCTATTTTTACCAACACATCAAAAAAATACAACTTCAGAATATGAAGATGCTTAGGGGCAGGAGTGGAGGTTGTTATCAGGAAAGGAGGCTGTATCTAATGATTAAGAACTCAAAATACCCCAAATACAACTTCATATTAGGAAAAAAAAAGGAATCAGAGTAATGAAAACTGAACACTAGTTGCTTAGCATGGAAGCACTGAGCTGTTCTAGAGGAGGATTTACAAGAGTGTAACTTCACCACATAAGTCAATTTAGTTAGTATATAAAAAGTTAGCTTTTATTTCAATCCAGTTGCACCAGGTCAGATTTTTCAGAAATCAGTAAGCTTTTTTTTTTTTTTAGTAAAAAATACTATGACTTTGAAATATAAGGAAGCTTGCTGGAGAGCAGCTTGCATTGTAACAACACAGTATCTCTAACGTAGTCTCCGAGTCTAATAGTAGCTTAGTACAACTGTGTCAATGTGCTACGCAGGTACAGTGAGTGTGCCTCATCTCTGAGAGACACTGTTATGGCACACAAGCAATGAAAACAAGCAATGAAATTATCACTTTTATGAAGTGATGGACAGAAAAAAATCTGCCCCTCAGCTTTCTCCTGAAATACAATTTGACCTAAAATTTAACTATACAAATCTCTCAGAGTTGTGTCCTTACATCAGAACAGTTTTTTTAAGAGGGGGAGATTATTATGCAACTGTATAAATACTCCATATAGTAATAGTTTAGGACAGAATTTATTTTGCAAAAGAAAATAAAATCTGACTTTATGCTTATCAATTATGTTTCCCTTAAGGCCACCGCAGTGGAATCAATTATTCCAAAACCAATTTAAGAGAAATGCACAGAAATAAATCATTCTACATATTCATTCAATACAAAAATTCAGATTAAAAAAACATTTTTTATTTTGACATTTTCAAAAATTGCTTGGATTAATTGAACATTTCCAAGTGTCCCTGAAGTATCACCAAAACCAATATTTTCAATAGGTTTAGGCATAAAATTGAGTCATAGCTATGAATAGTTTATTAGATTCTATACATAAATGTAACTGACTCCTAGCAGGCTAAATAAGATTTAGAATAATCTATTTTTTAAATAATGAAAATGAGAATACAGGGCCTCCAGGCTTTGTAAGGTGCAATAACCAGAAGCATGTATACATATGCAGATTTGAGTAATTAGGAAGAGATAATTATGGAGTATATGTTTTTATTTGGGAAGAGAAGTTACTGATTTTCTTATGTTTTGTTACATATAAACTGTCAACAGAAAAGCATAATATTTAGTCATAGAAAGGTTTTCTTAGACTTTTATTTTCATATGACTGCTGATTTCCAATTTTTAATTTAGGAGGCAGCATTCATGATTCGGCTTGATACTAAAATATATCTATTTGAGTTAAGGTGCAAAGTAAAAAAATCTGAGCAGCTTAACTTCTACTAGAAAATACTGATAAACAGAAAGGAATAAATAAATTAGTGCATATATGGGGAGGACCAACAGAATAGTTACATTATCATATTAATTGCAGACTTGTGGGTCTAGACTCATTAAGCAAGGAGATAATTTCATTATTTTACAGAGAGGTACCTGAAAGAGTCTTGTCTTTTAATCTTTACTTTCTAGGGAGGCTTAGCATTGAAAAAAAAAAAAAAAATCAAAATCCCGAAAACCTGAAAACCCACTGTTCTAAGAATGAAGAGTATAAACCATATTAGAAACTGTCAGTATCAGCGAACCATCACTGAAAGAGCTTCAGGTCAAGTAAATCTATTATTCATTCACTATTAAGAGCTATGTGTTCTTTCTAAATGTAAATTACACTCTGTAATTATTTTCAGTTTTCAAGAGTATCATTCATAAAGACAATTAAAATGGTATGATTAAAATAATCAAAATTCCTGTACAACATCCCAGAGGGCAACTGCAATGACATGATAAATTACACAAGTTTAGTGGTTCAAGACTTTATGTAGATTAGAAAGAGGTTATCAACTCCAGAGAGTGACAGAGTGCAGGACTGTCAAAGAGAAAATAAAAACAACTTGTTTGCTGATTTTTGGGGGAGAGAGGGTAGGAATAATAATGCTGTCTAACTAAGGCATGAAGATTGGAAGCCAAACAGCCTTAGCCACAACCCCAGCAGAGGGTAGGCAGAGTGGAATTCTGACAGGGTGATTCGTAGTACACTTCAGAAGATATAACGAGCTGACATAACAGTTTGCAGCTTCCTAAGGGTGGGTCCCATTTCCATATGCTGACCTCTGCAGCATACTTGACTCCCCTGTGAGATCATGTAGCCTAATAAAACCAGAAATTTTCAGAGAAAAAAACCTCAACCAACCAAACAACAAAAACCCACAATTCTTGTGGGGGTGATTTAAATCATCCAGCAAATGTCTTGGCAATGCACAGAGGAGGGCAGAACCTTGAGGCCACAATCTGGTAATAGAAGGAGAGATCACAGGTCCTTAAGGGCCTCAGGGACAGCAGGCAGTTGGTATTGTCAGGTTAGGGGTCTACATAATCACAGCTTGAGGGCAGGGGAACTCCTAAGTATGGTCTTGTGCAGGACTGCCTCTCCCCGATTAGGAAAGCTACCTTAAACACCCAGCATAAGCAGTGTAAATACTTTCCTGCTATCTCATTGAAACACTATCAACATGAAACCCTGAGTGAATTAAACCTAAACTCCACCACCACCAAAACTGGTGATTCTTACAGTTGTCTAGTATCTATAGAAATCAAACTTAAATCAACATGATACCTGATTTTCACAGAAAATATTCATAATGAGTTCTAACTCAGTTCTAATGCCCTTGACAGATTCATGGCCAGATTGTGCCTCCATGAACTCAAAAACAGCCCCTATTTTTGTAATATTTTAGTAAAATTATTTTTCCAATGATAAATAAATTTCTGTTTATGATCTTCCAAAGTTCTCACTGTTATACCCTTGTTTCAGTAAATTCTTTTTTGTTTTTAATTTAATATTTTTTAAAACATAATTGAAAGTTTCTTTTTAACTTCCAGCACCCTGTGTGTCCAACTGGTGTGACACAAATTAGAAATTTACATAGCTTCTCCGTTAAGAGAAATATTTATTTGAGAAAAGGTTGTACAGTGAAAAATCCTCTGAAATAATTTTGTCTTTCGAAATGGACTAGAGAACATAGGAAAACAGAGACATCCAAGAGAGCAAGTACCATCTCAGTATCCATCAACACACTTTATTTTCTTATCTGTGTATCTACCTACCTTCTACCTATCCTCCTCTCTGTTTGCAACACTTAGGTCATATCCTCACACAGGTAAACTTTTGGGAATTACTCACAGACCATGATTTTGAGTTTAGGGAGTTTTCAGTTTTCTCTCTCCTAATAAATATAATGTTTACTATCTCTCAGGTGCTGCATGGAAAAAGCACAAAAACCCCCCACAGGATTAAGTACTTATAGGAAAGGTTCTGTTAAACCTACAAAATTATAGGGTTACTCATGAAAGGCTCTACATTTCTGAGCTATATACTTTGTGTCATCTTTCTGCTTCTGCAGTAGGCATAAGCATAAACACAGCTCTTACCACTCCATTACTGTGCACCCCTTGTTCTTATGAAAGAATGAAAAGGTGAATTAACTAAACACTAGTGCAGCTTTTCATTAGAAATACTGCCAATTCTCCAAGGGACTATGAGACATTTTACATCTGCTCCCAAGTCTCAGCTTGGGCTCAATCTAGCATGTCTCCTCCAGACCAACATATGGCTTTGGTGAGAGTAATACACTTGAAAATTTTCAGAGGTAAAACTGAAAGAAAACCTCTGTTATTGCCCAGCATCTCTGTGATTCTTTTACAAGTCGTATTTGATCAAATGAATGTACTCTGCAAAAACATAGACATTTAAAAGCATGGGAATATGTTTGTTTCTGTATATTCTATTAGCAGAAATTACTTCTCAAACAACAGGACCTAAAAGAAAGTGTGTATAAAATACATTATTTAAGTACTCCAAAGCAACGAGAATCATAGAATCATAGAATCATAGAATTTATTGGGTTGGAAAAGACCTCTGAGATCATCGAGTCCAACCCTTGGT
>JAWWEV010000043.1:39285680-39312654 GCA_035583235.1 Hafferia zeledoni
GCCGCTTGCCGCTTTCCTAGCCTTGCTCCTGGAAGCGAAAAACCCCTCCACTGTATCAGTGGACCTTTAATCCACTGTGAGTCCACTGCAGTGAAGCACCTTGCTTTTGAAAGGTGTATTCAACGATGTTTTACTACAGGCTCAAAACTTGGAAGTGCAATAATATTTGTGTTACAGAAGTAGACGGGTTTGTT
Organism: Hafferia zeledoni; assembly: GCA_035583235.1. Classification (NCBI taxonomy): domain Eukaryota; kingdom Metazoa; phylum Chordata; class Aves; order Passeriformes; family Thamnophilidae; genus Hafferia; species Hafferia zeledoni. The sequence continues at coordinate 39,285,875 of JAWWEV010000043.1, forward strand.
ACATCATGGAAGCCTCATTCGCTGTACTGGTAGTATCACAGAAGTTGTCAAAATGATAAAACTATTTAGAATGTAGAGGACAAGAAGAGGAGCCTGAAGACAAAGAAGATGGTATTAGCTTATTTGCAAATGCTTCATATGTTCTGCAATGAACAAAAAAACAAAGCTAAGTATATGGTGCCTTTTAATAGTAATGTATCCTTGAAAAGGTGAAATAAGAGATTTGCTTTGTAAACATGTAAGTTCTTTGGTTATACAATCTTGATGTACTTTTCCCTAAGACATGTATTCTCATCTGTGGTCCATGCACAGAGCAACACAAGATTGAGATTTAATTATTCTTGAATATGAAGAGAATTTATCCTCATGACTTGCCTAAGGACACATTAAAAACTACCAACTGCTTTGATACAAGTTTTCTCAAAATAAGGAAATAAAATTTTGGGCTTAAAAAGAGTTGAATTAAACTCATCAATACCTGCAAGAATATTAAAGATATATCACTACTATTTTTCTTCCCAGTACTATATTGCAGCAACTAAATCATGTTGCATAAAGCTGTAAGGATTAATTAACCCTTTATTATTTTTATTTGGATAAACTCAGTACAAGTAGAAGCATTTCAAGATAAAATTATACAGCCTTTTGCATAAGTGTTGTAGCTGATTATCTAGGCAGTGGACAGCAGAAAGTTGAGCAGCCTAGGAGAAAAAGACTAGATAAATATAAAAGTAAAATTCAGGAATAGTAGATTTTCTCACAACTGCTTGAAGACAGTTTTTACAATCAGGAGTTGTATTAGGGGATCAAGGCAGTCAGAGACGAGGCACAATAAAAATGTTGCTAAGGAGCATACATTATATACAAGCACAGCAAAACAAGCGCTATAACTTGTTTCATACCTCAGATAGATTGATCTTGATCAATTAACCCATCTAGGAATTAACTAATTAAAACTCACTGGCTAAACACTGTTCTCTTTAGGGGGAAAGAAAGGAACTTCATGCCTTGTTCTTCTCTTCCTCCTCTTTAAAGGGATTTAAAAGTGTGTTGTTTTGCTAGTACTACACTACCTACATATTGTCCCTCATTCGTTTCTTCACGCACAAGGAGAGCAATACAATAGGCCATCTCAGAATATGGATTTTTGACAACTCAATGAAGTCATCCTATTTTTTGTTCACCCAGTCCTTGGTTTATATCAAAAGCAGTTTCATAATACAGTCTATAATAATCTTTAAAAATCCTATATAGCACTAAAAATATTTCCCACAGCTGCAATTATCAGCAAAAACATGTTTGTGAATTAGACCATACTAAAGTGTGGGTCTCTGCTGGTCTAAGCATAAGGAGGGTAAATTTGTGTGTTCCAGCTAGTCCCATATTTTCCTACTTCCTCTAAAGACGACAATGAAAGTTGATCTATTCCTATTTGACTCACAGTCCTGATATTTGCTATGCATGGATTCACTACTGAATTAATGTAGAATAAATTCAGGATCAGAATAATAATGTGCAATTTTTCATTTCTAATCCTATTATTTCTAGTTATCTATGGCAATTATGTTTCTGTTAGCCACTTAGTATTAGACATGCTTTGCATTTAATTGGACACTGCAATTACTTTAGGTCTACAGTGGACTTTGAATTCAATTCTTGTGACAGCAACACAATTGGATTTATTCACGTATTTCTGCCATTCAAAAGAATCACACACCTTAATCATAACAAACTTACAAGGTATGATCAGCATACATGACATGCCAAGCAAGCTTGATGTCCCTTGATCTACTCAGCTGTTTGACTCTATACATATACCTGAACATTACGCTCTGAGCCATCTTTATATGCTGACAACATAGTTCGTCATACTTCAGAATCTGATCAATAGCACTTTCTTAATGGATTTTTTTTTTTTTTTAATGAGCTATTTATAATGAGGTATGGTGACCAGTGACAGGACCCAAGGGAATGGCCTGAAGTTGTGTCAGGAGAGGTTTAGGTCAGATATTAGGAAAAGGTTCCTCACCCAGGGGGCGGTTGGGCACTGGAATAGGCTCCCCAGGGAAATGGTTGCAGCACCAAGACTGACAGAGTTCAATAAAATCACACAAGGGAAAAGAATTTTTTATTTTATCTTTTCAGACTTTTAAAAATCTAATTATGAGCTAAAACACAGTAAAAATTTTTTTGGAGACAAACAGTAGTTGTATCTGCAATCTGCTCCAACAGGTAGCTTTAGAAATAGGAACATTCTCTATATGAACAAGATTCAGTCTGGCTTTACATATTTGCAGTCAAATTTCCTTGCATTTTGTTAGATGTTTTTAAATAACTATTAGGTATTACATACTGGGTATTACTCCATGATGCCTGATTATCCCACATCCCTGTGTTCCTCTGTTTCTCTACATTTAGATGCCTTTACCATCTCTCTAATGTGCCCTAGAATTGACTGTTCCCCAGGTATGTCTTTTTGATTGCATTTCTAAAGTGCAGGCACTAGAGGCTAGTGTACTTTTCTCAGCATCTCTTGACACTGAGAGCAATGTGAAACATATCTTCAAGTCCATCCAGAGAATGAGAACATTTTCTTTGATATGTCTTTGTGTTCTTCGGTCTGAAAACCATCAACAAAAATGTCTCTTCTTTCCAGGAAGTTGGAGAGTCACTTCAAAAATAAGACTGCTGCAGTTCTTTTTCATGTGCTGGGTTTTGCCATTCTGTCTCTTATCCCCAGAAAAGCCTCTATGGATGAGTATTTTATTTCAGACCTTTTCCTCTGAGTATTTCTACAAGGAAAATGCCTTGCCTCTAAATAACCAAGATGTCACAAATGAAATTAATCTTTCTTGGTGGCATTTCCTAAGGAATTTGCCAGAGCAAAGAGTGGGAAAAGGCAGTCCCATTCAATGCGATTACTTTTGCATGAAACTTCAAAAGGACAACAAGGTTATCAGTTTCAAATGTAACACAGAATGAGGACTACATTTTATAAAATGGTTTTATAGACTTAAACGATTCATAGTGTCTTTTTGGCAGTTTCAATTACACTGACTTTATATTCCTGACTTTACAAGCAGTCCATTAATAATGAATAGCACTACTGTTGTAACCAGCCAGGTGATACTTCCGTTTCAGAGGCTACATTGCTGTTACTATGCTTATGCAACAGTTAATCTTTAATATAAAATATTACTAAGAAACCTCTCAAAACCAAACCCAGCCAAAAAACCCCCAACACTTCAAGTGATATATATCACTTGATATATGATATCACTTGATACATGTGAGATGTATCTGTATCTATCTATATCTATATCTATCTATATATCATCTATATAATATATATATATATAATCTATATATATATAAAATATAGTGTTTAAGAACTGCACCGCCATTAAGACAGGAAGAAAGTAAAATAGTTCCCTTAAGGATTAATTACTGAAGAGTAATCCATGTTTATTCTATTCATCCTCTATTGCAATCTTAAACCTGACACTCACAATGGCGATGACACAAAGAAAACAAATAGAAATAATAAAAAAAAAAGAATTGTATTGTGTAGGATCACAGCTTTCATATCTTGCTAGACACAGAATATCTTCTAAAAAATTAATCAAAAGATGTCCCTTAAATTTTATTGATCAAACCTGCTAAGATACTGCACAATATGACATGTTCTCAATTAAATATATCAGATGAGATGTGCCCAGATATATCCAATGAACTAAGCATAATTATGTTGAAACATGATAAAGTCACATAGCAATGAGCAAAGACATGATCTACAATCTCAGTCTTCCTTGGATTTCCTTTACTGTTTCGTACGAAGCATGTTTTAAAATAACTGCATTTTCAATCCAAATTAGAAAGTCTCCTTAGGCAGCCTGTTCTGTAGGATTTGATCAAACCTGGTGACTAGACATTTCTTCATCTAAGCCACACCTCCCCTACAATTTATCTGGGAAGTAGATTTTATAGGATCCTTAGGCAGGTGACAAGCTTTGCCTTCCCAGGGGAAATGTGCCCAATCCCTCCATTATCCTCAAAATCACAAAGCATCCTAAGGAGTTTTAATAGACTGATCCTCTTTACATTTTCTCATCCTGAGATGGTAAGAAATACCATTTCATATGTCAAATCACCTCTTGTTAAATACTGAAACTTTATTTTTAGTTTCTGTTACATATGTTTCAAAAGAAATACAGTCTCAAGAAATGCAAAACATAATACTATTGTTAATGTAGTCATCTTTAAAATACATATATAATATGGGAAACTATGTCAAAAGAAGTGTCAAAAGGGGAGTATCTTAAAATTTAAATGAGTAGCCTTTAAAAAGCCAAGAATAGCTTTTGAATGTAAAGGCTTTTTTTTCTAAAAAATCCAACACAGGACAAGTTCACAATTTCTTTTTACACATGTATTTAGTTATGGGCAGACTTCTACTATCAATAATTACGAAGGTTCTTACAGGCTAACTATGAGTTTAAAGACCTAGTTTTCTTAGTTGCATTGAAGTAAGTTCACAGAGTTATAGAATAGGTAAGGTTGGAAAGGACCACAGTGGGTCAACCTCTCTGCTCAAACAAAGTCATCCTAGAGCACACGGCACAGGACTGTGTCCAGATTGTTCTTTAGTATCTCCAGCGAGGGAGACTCCACAACCTCTCTGGGTCACCCATGCAGCAAAGAAGTTCTTCTTCATTCAGGTGGAACTTCCTATGAATGAGTTTCTGCCTGTTATCTCTTGTCCTACTGCTTGGCACCATGGAGAAGAGCCTGGTTACATCCTCTTGACACTCTCCCTTACACACATTGATAAGGCTCCTTCTCAGTCAGCTCTTCTCAAGGCTGAACAGGCCCAGCTCCCTCAGGCAGAGATGCTGCGGTCCCTCAACTGTCTCTGTCACCCTCTACTGAACCTGCTCCAGGGGCTCCACATTTCTGGTGTACTGAGGAGTCCAGAACTGGACAGAATACTCCAGATTTCACTTCACTAGGGCTGAGGAGAGGGGCAGGATCATCCCTTTTGGCCTGCTGGCAATGCTCTTCCTAATGCAGTCCAGGCTACCTGGTAGATTTGTAAGGAGAAAGCACACTTCATTTGCAAATTCCAAGTCTACAGGTATTTCAGTGTAAAGCCTCATTCATCATGAAGAACAATACTTGCTCAATAGCCAACCCACCCATCATTTTCTTGACTCCACGTTAAAAGAATGTCCCAGAAGTGACCAAAGACAGAAATCACCAAACCAGACTATTTGGGATAATAATTTGGGGTCATCTGTCATCAGTAACTCCCTTCCTCTACTTCTCATCTTGATGGATATCTAGTTGCAACAGCTCTGCTACTTGCATCTTTGGTGCTAGTACATGGCAGGAAAATGTCTCAGGAGACTAATCACAAGTTGTTTCTAAATGAAATTTGTGACATTTAAAGGAATAGAGAAAGTCATGTAGTCAATAGCTTTGCTCCCTTCTCCTCACATCTTCAATCTAAACACATTAGATCATCATTAGATCATTAGATCATCAAAGGATGGGTAAAAGGGCATTTTAATCTCATTTTACCTCTGTAGAATGAAGGAAAAAGAAGGTCAAGTAAATTTCCCGAGACTATATGAGCAGTTTGTAACAGTTTTTCAGTATCACACCTCAGTGATTCAATTTAACTGACTCAAGAAGTCAGCCTGTTTAAGTAAAACATGAAGTTTGACCCTTTCCTTTAGATACATTTGACACTTTCTCAAAAATACAGAACAATGTACTGCCTGATATCCCTCAGTTTGTGTGCATATTACAACTGAGATGAACAGCTGCCAGAAGCTTTGTGTTCTTTATTGTATTAGCATTGAAACACACACTTCTAGATCTCAAGAGTAAGCTGAGAATAAGTATTCACCTGACATATTAATAGGAGTGCCTTATCCTTCTCCCAGCAAAAGCATAATAGGCTGTTTTTCCAAACTATTATTACAGCAGTTATTACAGCAGTTTCTGTGGGTGAACAGTGAGATGGAAGAAAAAAATAAACATTCAGGCTTTGGATAAACAGCAAGACCTGCACTTGCATAAAAAACTCCTATTTTCTAGTCAGGCTGCTGAGGCAGAATCGAAAATCCAGAGTGGCTAAAAGCTCTGAAAAATGGCAAAAGTGCTGAGCAGATTATCCATGGGGAGTTGGATGTTTCTAAGGTAACACAGCTATCTTGTCTTGGGCATTCTTCAGGTCTAAGAATACAAAATAGTGTGAATGAAGACACAGCTGGCAGAGTTCAGAGGGATGTTGTACATATATCTATAATTTGTATAGTATACACAGGCTATTTCCTACACCATGGATCTTTCTTCCTGCAAGTCATAAGACTTCAATCATAACGTTTAATTCAGAGGTCCACGCACACTGCACCACACATCTTTCTGAAACTCCTCCTGTTTTCTGCAAGTCCCTTATCAACACAATTGAACAATACAGAAGAAGGGCAGAAAAGCCACGGGGCTTTCTATACTTCCCAGCCTGCTGGTAAGAAGACAGGTCTGCCCATGCACATGAGAGAAGCATAAAAGTACAGTAATTTGTCTGTATCAGATTTCTACTTCTAAAAGGGGAAGAATCTGGAGTAGGTAGGAAAACATGGGAAAGAGTGGAACAACTGTGCATCTGATCTTATGTTAACTTTCTTCCAAAAAAGGCTGTATAGTTAAAATTTTGAACTAAAGAAACACAAGAAAAATTGCATTGTGATCTAAACTAAGAAAAAAGAAAAGTGATTAAAAGTAGGAATTTTTTTTAATTGCTTGTTTATCTAATGTAAGACAAGAAAATGCTTCCTACCTAGAGCAAGGCTTCAAATATAAAGTAACTTCAGTTTCTTCAAACCATTATCTCTGTCTCATCAGTCTCATGGCAGCTTAACTCTAACTTAGCTGTAACATCAGTGTCTGGCAATAAAACGTTTTGCTAAGCATGCGGTGCCAGAATATTCCATGTCTAAAAACTTCTAACATTTCCATGCCCTTTCATGCTGGGACTGAAGAATTTTAACTAGACAAGTCTAAAGACAATGTCCTTTGCAAAATATGTTCTCAAGAGAGCATGTAAGTAGTGCAGTGGAAAGAATTGTTAAGATGAATTAAGTTAGAGGAGATCTGGATCCTCTGTACTATTCCATCAACACAAACTTTATTCAACTTAAAATAGTGAAAAGGTTTGAGAAGAACTGGTGCACTGTTTTTCTTTCAAAAACATTCAAAGTACTCTTACAGATGTTTATTTTTTCTGGTAGATTTTTTATTTTTGAATTAGTAGTCTGATAATATGATGACTTTCAAGCCTAAATTAAAATACAAGAAAGTGATCAAAAGTGAGATAAAAATCTTTATTGATTTTTCTGGATAATTTTGTTTCATATGCTGAATTATGTCAAAACTACATGCTTGAAGGTGTGCTTACAAACTTTCCATGTAAATGCTGGAAAGCTTTTTACTGTTTAAATAAAGGTGCCTGTTCACACAGTGTAGAATATTTAAACCATCTACTAAAAAAAAAAAAAAAAAAGGGGGTTTATAGTATTTCATTACTTTATTCATGCTACATTCTTAAAGCTGGTCCAATCTTTGAAGTCAGGCATGTTAGGCCATGACTAAGACACATCTTCTGTGTGCAATTATATTTAATATATTAAAAAAGTTTCTTAACTGTACAGTTGGAGAAATATACTTTGAAAGCACACTAGAATAAGGGAAATATGGTATACAGACACAAAACGAGCACAAGTCATTTAGAGAGAAAGAAAAAAAATATTTGGTCTTTTTACGTCATTCATCTAAAATACTTTTCATAGTAAGTGCTGAAGGAAAGTGGACATGAGTTCTGAGCAGGAAAAAATAGCATGAGAGATATTCCATAACGAGAGAAATTTCATGGATTTGTTCCGTAGTCCTATATCATTATTAAAAACACTATGAAAAGAAATTGGGACCCTGGACTTTATTTTTTTGGGTCAGGAGAGACGGAAAAGCCTACAGCTTGTCATTTAATATTCTGGTTTGTATTTATGTCCTACAAAACAACAAAACCCTCTCATTGCTCCTGCATCTCAAAGGCCCCTAAGGAGAAGCAACCTAGTCTATCCTTAAGACAAGTTTCAAAGAAGAGAAAAAACTGACAGCTGAAATCACTGGAAGATGTTTTTAATTTCTAATAAAAGACGACAGAGTTTTGTAAATTCTTCATCTTTCTGTGTATGCTGTTGTTTATGCAATACTAGTTGTGGCAGAATATCTGACCATGAGTTTTGTGGTTTGGTTTTTTTTCCCCTATCCATAGATATCCTTTGGCAGAGCGAAAGTGAGAGTCAAAAAAGGTAGCTAAGAAAGTCAATAAACCACAGATCCACGATGACTACTTTTCTGTCTTTTTTCTTGACACTAGCCTGCATTTATTCTCCTTGCCCAGGAAGAAGAAAACTACCAGTTTTGCTTAACAGTTCTAGCACTCTAATTACTAGTAGGCTCCCAACAATACTGAAAATTAAATACAGGTCATAACTGCCTGTTTATTGTCATGTCTGTGCTCTTTGGTAACAGACACAAAGTTTATTATCCTGCCTATCTTTTGGAGCTCTTAAAGAACCACTTAAAGTCACCTGCAATTTTTCCATCTAGAATGATGGAATATATCAGATATTTAATCTGATACTGGAAAAAATGCACCATGGCAAAGGCAAGTAACTTCTAATACTTCCAACTAAGTATGCATTCAGTCCTGTAAGAACATTGGAAATAGAGTTTCTGCATGATTATGGGCAATTTAGAAAACCATTATTTGTTTTTCACATAGTACCTTTACCATTGCTAATTTCCAACAACTATTAGTAGCAGAACGATAAAGCATTTATAAAGGAAATATATGATAGAAATTAATTAACAGACTGACATATTTGTGGCCTTTTCAGCTATGGTCAATACCTGCCAAGGTATCTCATACATTTTATATTAGATACAATACTGTTATTAAATTCCAGCATTTCTAAGACTGACACAAGTTAAACCTTAAGGCTTTATAATTTTAAATTAGAAAAATGACATCATAATATAACTTTTATTTTCACAATACTGTAGACGTTAAGATGTATTTGATTAAAATTCAGTAACAATTCATAGGATACTAAATTATGGAATATATATTGATATGATTTCACATAACATTTCATATTTCAAATAATCAGAAGCAGGCAGTAGTTAATCTTATATATTTTCACCAGTTTTCCGACAGAGCAGTATTTTTTTGTGTAACATATCATTTACACAGTGGCAAAGCTTTGAGGGGACCAGAGTGTGAAAACATTGACTATCTGAACAAGACATGCCATCTTTTATCATTAATTCTTCCTCTGAGAGACCGAACACTTGTAACGGAGCTACCCTCACATTGTAGGTGGTAAAACTCTCATGATTATTACTTCAGCAGGACTTAAAATGGAAATGTTCTTTCCACACCATAAAGCACAAGAATGTCAAATTTTTAGGCTGAGAAGGAAGCTGAAATCACTTAAAGTATTTTACCATTCTATCTCGTAAAAAACCCCAAAATTACATGCAAAATTTTAGCTTTTCTTAAGGTAGGCAGAAGCAAGAAAAGAGGAGAGGGAAATAAGAGAATTATATGCCTTCCTGTCACTGCTCTGAACAAAGAAAGACAAACAATAGCTAATAGGGAACAAGATTTAAGTTTTATTTAATTAGCAAGAGGAGACACATGGAGTTCCATATGTTCTGCTAGGGGCTGCCATAAATACTGCTTCATGGAATTGTGGGTCTACAAACAGATTCATTCTACTGTTTTGCAAGAACCAATGATTATTTTGTTTTGGAACCCCTCTTCTTTAAACAACTTCTTTAAATGTTTTCAAAACTGCATTAAAGAAAAAATTTTACCTGCTAGCTTGGAAAAAGCCCTAGAAGACAACACAGATATTTGGAAGGATAAATTCCACAGAAGCCCTTTGACACTGAGCTGCGTTTTCTGTGCCTCTGGAAGTCATTAGTTTACCAAATATCTTTACAGCATTAATTAAACCCTGTCAGGAAGGAATATAATACTATTATTTGAAAGAAATTAAGTAGATGCAAATAACGGGTTTGCGTCTCCATTCTTACACTGGTTTCTTGCAAATGTGAAGCAAAAGATCAGAGCTAACATGCCTGGTTTTCCCAAATATGCAGAACATATGGAATGAAAATGTTCATATTATTTCTTTAGTAGATTATACAATCCAGTCATACCATACTGTATATTCATCTGCTATCTGAATGTATATTTTTGTCATGTTCAATGAGATGATATAAGAACTGTAACTATATCAGAACTGTAAGTGGAATAACAGCAGACTAAATGGTGATAAAGCAGCTGGTACACAAAATGAGTGGGACTTAAATTTGAAAATATCCATATCCTTTTTTGTGTGTGAGAGAAGTGCAATCCAATTTGTGATTTGGATCTCAGATGCTGCAGCTGCCATAGGAAAGCTTCCAGCATATTCTTCAATCACACTACTCTGTCTCACTTTATTTTCTCAAGATCAAAATGAATTTTCATTGCCTTGGTAAATTCCTCTCTTCAATAAAAACAATTCCTGTCTCCTGAACTCTTCCTCTTACAAGAGGGATCTTCAAAAGACCTAACTCCAGCCTAACTAACAAGCCTAACAGAGATTTAGGAGAATTGTTAAGTTTTTGTTCACTGAACAGGGAATTATCAGAAATTCTTTCATAAATGCTGACTTGCCAAAAGCTAATGCATTTGGTCTTGCATTACCTGTGGAGGAAACTGTTAGTCAGCATACTTCATTCTCTTGTTCTGGCTACTTTGAGGGAAAAGGATAAGCTCAATGTGATTTTCAAGTCTCACATGTGCTTAACCGCATATTTCACCCAAATTTTCTTTGCTGCTTACTTACACAAGGCTGGACCCCTTTCTGGACTCTATTCCAGTGACATACCAGACACTTCAGCTGCAGTTCCACCATGGCTTTACAATTTCATTAGTGTATTGTATTACTGAGACACCACACAATAATCAGCCTTTAGCTCACAGTACGTATATGCAAAGCAACACTAGATTGCCATACCATCAAACCTGTCTGGAAAAACACAAAATGTTGTATAAATAGTATAATTAAATAATACTCAACACCATATTAAATGGTCTGTGACAGCTAATGACAGCTGCATAGCTGTAAGAGCTCATGCTTTCTCAGAGATATTTTTAAGCCCTGGCTGCTGAAATCCCTGAAAAGTACAAAAAAATCATACTCTTAAAAATCCTTTCAGTGCTCCAAAGATTTCTGATGTCCTACCATTTATAAAAGATTCCAAAGTGCTATTTTTTTCATAGTCAAATATATGTATATGTACATATGCACATGTTCAAATTCATGTCTATATATTTGGCTTATATATAATTACTGGGTGCAAAATAATCCAGTGAAAAAGTGACTGCATAGGTACTGTGTGAAAGATTTCTCAAGTTTATTTCTCAAATTTTGCAGGGTAATGCTTTATCAAGGCATTTCAAAATAAATGTCAGAAAAAAAACCCCTTCTATAGTATCAACTCACAAATGTGCTGGAAGTACTGAACTGCTTCATATGGTTTACCTTAAAATACAAGAGATATGTTTTATTTTAAAAGTCAGTGCTCTTGAAGGCATAAATGGATTAATTTACCATTCACCCAGAAACTGCTCTGGAACACTTCTGTTGAAGATTCACATCATTATGGTACTTCAGGGGAAAAAAAGCCAGCAATCAATTAAAATAATAGACAAGTTTTGCAACAAAGGCAGGAAATATTTGAGAGCAGCAATGGTTCACTATGCTGCTAAGGTTAGTGACCATGCAAAGGGAGCTACAAGTACACTGCAAGTGGACACTTCTCCAAAAAACTAACTCACAGTTGGTGAGATAACAATTTTACTGATTTCTCAGAACTTGACATCTATTTTTTAGCATAAGCTGCATAGATATAAAATATACACTCAGACATTAGTCCTGCGAAGATATAGAGATGCTTATAGTAATGAATTAGGAATAACTACACGAAAATCAATGACCTCTCATACAGAGAGGGGAGATCTATATCTTTTTATAATCTTTTCAGAGATAGGGTCTTTACCAAGTTAGTAAAACAAATTATTTTATTCCAGAAATGGTCAGCTAGCTTTATTTTAAAAGTGATAAATAAGAACATGGATTTTCCCAGGAGCACCTTCTTTGAACTTGTGACTTTCCTTTTCTCTTTAAATGCTTAAAATACACTAGGGATACTACTGTTCTAGTAAATCCTATCATTGTTACTCTAGAAGCAGAGTCCCAGGCCATACTAGAGCCATGATGATGATTTCATTTAGTAATTCTGGTTGACAAGAAGAGTAAAAACTGCTCTTTCTCCAGAAAGTTTTTGAAGAGAGAAAATTATAGTCATTTTAGCTTAGACATAAGAATTAACCTAAAGGTATAACTGTGAGATCTAATACTGCCTACTTTAAGGGTCATGTCACCACATTTCCTTAATGTAATTTTAAAATTAAAGATGCCCATACTCACAAATTAGGGTATTTTGAAAAGTTCTCAGTATATACCAATGAACACCAAACACAAGCAGGACCAGAAGCAGGTGTTAGAGACTTTAATGCACATCAGATTTCTCTGTTTATACAGGAAAACAAAGAGTTGATGCAAATTGAGGCAAAATATAGAATATATCTTTTTCCTTTATTTTCCACTTCTAGAAATCATATATGAAAATTCTTAGAGAGAAACATTGCATTTAAGGGGTTTCAATTGTTTTACAAAGATTAGAGATTTCCTTTTACACTAATACATTACTGACACTTTCATGCTTCCAGAAAATGAAGTTTCCTTCTATAAATAGCCTTTGAATAATAAAAAATCATGAGTAATGGAAGGAGAGCTGGTTTCAGAGACCTGTTATGAATGTCCCCAAAGGCAAATGTGTGAGAGAGGATGAAACTTGGCCTGAACCTCAAGACTGCAATGGAGTTGGGCTGCTCAGAATAAGGAACTAAGATGCATTCTGTAAAGTGTTGGCATATTGATGTTCCTGGAAGAGTAAGAAAGGAAGTAGGGAACTGTGAGAAACTTCCAACAGTAGTTTTGTTGTTGAGGGTTTTTTTGTTTCATTAGTAGGGTTTTTTTCCTCATGGTCCCTGCTGATTTACTCTGAGATTAACAATGTAAGTCTGCATAATTTCTTTAATTTATTTCATCTATCTGCTATCTAACTCCCAAAAGGATACTTGACAACCACTACATACTAATACCTAACCAAAAGTGTGTAGCTTTAAACTGTAACTTGAAATTAATAAAAATATATGACAACAAAATGCCCTGTAAGACAGAGGGCTAAAAGTTACAATTACAAAAACAGACTAAGAGTTTTTTAATACTGGGCTAAATGTAAAAAGTATAACTGTTTAATATGCAAACAGCCAAAATACATTGCAATTCGAGTCCACCTGAGACATAACCCTCAAGAGGTCCAATTCCAGAAATGCCAAAGGTGCTGTGCGTTACACAGTGTCCTGTTGCGTCTGAAATGCTAGTAGGGAGAGGGTAAAAGCAAAATGCAAACTTAAATATGAATATTGCCTTGCTAGGAGAAAACACATACTACTGGACTCATTTGCCACACAAAACCTGAATGGATTGTTTTCCTTGATCAAAGCAGATTTTTTGTCAGTTTGCATCTATTTATGTTAGAGAGACACTGAAAGGTAAAATAATTTTTCTTAACTTCCTTTGACTGGAAAAGTGGAATGTGTGCCAGTGAATAGTGAATATTGACAAAGGTGAGACTCATTATTGACTTTAGTGGCAGAGCTCTGAGAAAGTGAGAGTACATACAAACTGGGACAGGCTTTCATATTTGTTAAGATAAGTATTGTCTGCTTTCTAGTCATCAAAGATGTGCTGTACTGTGGTAGAGCACAGTATTGGAAAAAAAATATACTTATTTTTATTGTATTCATTAGCAGCTGTATTCTGCACATTATTCACTGAATCACCCTTAGGAAAAAAGAAGTAACACAGCAAAATCATCTCAATTTAACTTCTCCATTTTCTTACTATTCAAAAAGATGAAACAACAGTTACTTTTGAGAGAGAGAAATAAAAAGAAGCCATATTGAGTTCTAAACATGATTATATTATGGCAAATGCAAGATTCAATTAAGCTTTAACTAAAAACCATGACTGATGCTTCCAAAATTAACTTGACTAAAAGACAATAGCTATTCAACTACTTGTCAGCAATACAACGCCAAGAAAGCATTCAAAGCATTACTGCTCCATAATGAACCCCTTACAGCTTCCCATCGTATCTCTAGGAATTCTCATAAATTTATTACAAATTATATCTGTAGAAAAGCTTTGTGTGTGCTTGGAATGATATTTAAAAATAGAGGCAGAAAGTAATGTTTCTTGAGGGATGATCTATGTAGAATTGACAGAATGTTTAGTCAAAAGGGTAGCTTTTAGTTTGGTGTTTGTGCTCCCTACTAACCTGATTTAGTTCCTCGGCTTCTTAACTAATAGTTTGGTTAAATGCATTGAGATTTATACCATTATCTGAAATTAAAGCAAAACAAAACAAAACAAACAAACTGTTGCTGAATGTCTATCTGAGATTGTTCCAAAACTGCTCATCCTTTCTTTATTCACTTAGATTTGTATGTAAGCTATGTTAGTTTTATGTATGTGAGAAACATGATGGTGACTTAAGTCTACTGAAAGAAGAGAGGATTGTTCCTTCTAGTACTAAACTGGAAGCTGAAGAAGAATTTCAATTCAGTTCTAATAACAACCCCTTTGTTTATTCAAACTTCAAAATCTTTTTGTATCTTTAACTGACCAGCTGAAAATTCCCAGACCATCTCAAGCAAGCTGCTATGCTCCCAGCCTAAGGAGATGAGAACACACTACTGTCATCAGATGCACTGATGTGCTTTATTCCAGATACAAAGGTTGATGTTGACAGCTTTACTTCAAGCCAATAAATGCCTGCATACATGTATTTAGTTTAAGTTACTAATTTCATTCTTTTGCTGAGCACAGTTTAGCAGTTAATTAGCTGTATGCTTCAGTGTTCATTACAGTGCTGGACAAGCCATTCAAGGTTTCAGGCCAACAGAGGTCATGTTATGTTTTCAAACCTTATGAGATACAAAGCCATTCACTAAGCCAATCTGGAATTCAGGTTGCCAACTAGATGAAACAGAGACTCATTGACTAACCTGAAAAAATGTTCTGCCTGTCTACTACTAAAATAAAACTATGGTAAGAAGTTTCCATAAAGATGAAAAAAAAAATCTTCTTCTTTGCTTCATCAAAACTATACATGAATAGTTGTTATTGGCTCAGACATATAAGATCCTACTAATAATTTTCTCCATATAATATTATTTTAATAACAGAAGAAAATAGTTAAATACACTGCAAATAGTATGAATTGAACAGATTCACCTGAAATCAGTATGGCCATCTGAAGCAAATTTTGTCATTGTCTCAACTAACCTTGGTTGGCATCGTGATCTCCGAGTGCCTGCACTGGGTGCCTCCATGATGAAATGAAAGATGTTCTGTGAGAGTGAATCTCATGCTTTCCCTCCATTTCTGGATGTTCAGACAATGAGACCTGACTAGACCTATTCACTTGGCCTCTAAATGGGATGACACAGATCAGACCCTCCTCTTCTGCTCTACAGATTTACTTTTATCCTGCCACAGTACTTATAAATGGAAACATAAACACAGGAATCCAGATCAGGTACCTTCCCTTACACCTTGGTTAGGCTTATAGTACAAGCCTATCTCTATGTGTAACTGCAGCCTCAATGCATTTTCAATGCTATTGGCATCTCCTCTGTCATAGCTGATGGTGTAGACAAAATCATTCCTCACACTGTGCACCACCATGCAAGCAAAATACCTAATTAAAAAGAAAAAAATCAATTCATACTTTGTTAGACCTATCACTAGGAATAACACATTTCATACAAACAAGCACTCATATGTGGGATCTGTTCCTAGTGAAAAAATAAGAACAGATCACTTCCATGAGTCAGTAATTCTAATTCTTTCAAAGGAAATACTGAGTCCATATTCTTCTCATTTACATATTTGAATGAATCACAATATCAACTGAATTATGTGATCTGTCACTTCAAATAGCCTCAGAGTCCTCCATATATGTTATGCTAAGCATAACTGCCAACTAAATGTTGAGCTAGACAGGAACAGATGAGACAAAATGCAATCTATTTACTGAAATCACTATTAAGATATTTTAGTATTAAAATTTTTTGATATATATTAACTCTGCTTCATTCAAAATGAAAATACTACCTATGAATAAAGGCAGAATTAGATTAATACCTTATTGCTTCTATCACAGTAATTTCCCCAAAACAGACATATCTATAGGCATGATTCCTCATAACTTCCTCAGCAAAAACTTTATTCACATCTCAGCATTTTTAAAGCCCTTAAAACAACATACTTTACTGCTTGCCTTCAATCATAGGACAATTCAACATGTCAAATATTTTGCATTTTCTGCCTTCACCTGCTTTATTTCCTTGCTTTAAGTGGTGTAAGAAAAAGAAGACATTTTCAGGTAGATTACCAACCTTGCAACATCATCAGATGATGCTGCTGATAATGAAGACACCATGAGTAAATGCCATGTGAATATCAGGCAGGCAACAGATCCTCTCACCTTACAAATTGCTGAACAATGTACAAAATGACCTTGAGGACAAAACGCTTTATACAAAATAAAGTTAATACTGTGCTAAGATGTTAGTGTTCTATACATGTCCAATGTGTAGCCAATCAAGAAGAAGAATGATCTAGATCTGAGACAACTACTAGGGGTGTATTTCAAATGCACGAAGAAATCAGCAAATTCCTTACACTCTCCTCACAGACATGGATGGGAAAGCTTCTGCAGTGCTGCATAGCAAGATTGGTAGTATTCATTGAGGGGAAAACCCATGCCATTTCCAACGGATTATCATTACAATTTATACAGGATGTCTGGGACATTCACCTACCAAGACACAGTCTAGGCTCTCAGAACAGGCTATGCCTATATTGTTCTGGGGTTTTTTTCCCTATAAGGAAAGCTTACTTTCTGAAATTCTATACAGCTTTTATTTAGTTAAGCATATGGACCAACAAGTATCAAAACAATACCATTAATGTGTAATAATCCTTAGTATCCTTACTCGTCTGGAAAATACCAGTACATTTCTTTGTCCAGTTTTATTTTCTATGAAAATTATGGTAAAATAATCCAACACTGAAAGCACTTCTGAAATAGAGACAGAAACATGGTTTTCAGCTATGATTCAGAAACCCTACCACGGTTCTATTTCTGGAATGGGAGGAAAGCACTCCTATTGCTATTCCTCCTACTGGTTCCCTGCTTTTATTGGTCATATCCACTCAGCTGCAAAAGAAACAGCAGCTCTGGTTTAGCCCCGGTGCTTCTGGAAGAAAAAGGAAAGGTACTTTCTAACTCTACCTCATTATACTGCAAAGCAGAAGTGGCCACACTCTGCATGACAGGAATTCTGCATAGGAAAGGTGCATTGACAGATCTGCTGGGTTACTGTTCAGTTTCAACACATGAAATAATGCTACTATGTGGACAAAATATTTTTTATGACAGAAATATCTTCATGAATATTTACCTTAAGACAGAATGACTTTGATCTCTTTCTATTTTGTTGCATATGTGTATTTGAAGATACTGTATTCTTCGCTTACTCTAATTATCTTCTTTTTTTTTTTTTTTTGAGTAAACAACATAAACTACAAAGTCTTCAAAACTGAATCATACTACAGACAGTTCTGTCCTCAATTATTTTATTAATTATGGTGGGGTTTTTCTAAAGCATGTGTATGTGCATGTGCATACATACAGTTTTGACTTGTGGCTTTTGGCGAGAAGGATTAGTTTTCCTGTTTTCCACCACTGAATTCATGGTAATTAGGTTAATCTTAGAACCATAATATTTCTCATTTCTTCATTAACCAACCTTTGTTTCCACCAAGAGAAGAATGCAAATGTATATATAGATGAAAACAGTCAGTTAATATTCAGTCAAGTCAGACTTCTCAGTTCATTGCATGCAGAACAGCATATACATAAAAACTATCAGACCATTTTATTGACTGGCTGGAAAAAACAAAATGGAAAATATGGGGCCATGCAGTGCTACTGACTTATAAGCAGAAAGAGGGTATGTGGTGGGGCAGCCACACGGCCCAATTCTAGCTAAAACTCAGAAGCCAAGCAGAAAACAAGTAGCTTTTCAGAGACACTCTGTGTGACGTGGATGTGGATTGTGGTTCGGACATTGCCTTTCATGAGCTCTGACGGCCACAACTCACAATTCTCTGGTACAACAGAATTAGGAAAGAAAATAACCCCAACACTTGTGCAAACAAAATTATTTCTCTAGATACCAAAGGCACACTAAATAATTCACAGTAACACAGTTTTAGTGCATAAAACAGTCAATAAAAGTACTTATCACAGAATAATAATAGTAAATAACACTCACCTGCAGTGTAAGACCAGTCTTTATTGCCATTTGTCATTTTTTTCTGAGCATGCATATTTCTCACGCTATTTCTTGAAACACCTAAATTCCAAAATTATATAAAACTTGCTTACCCAGCTATAAGTATTTCCAAATATTCCAGGTACATGCAATGAAAATCACTTTATTGTTGTCTCCTGCCTTTGATACTGCCCAGATTTTTTTGAGATTTTTTTTTTGCGAGGGCTACATAGTAAAGCACTGGTCCAGTATTACTATGTTCTGTCAAAGTTAACGTGTCAGAAGTCATTAAAAACTAGCTCACTGTCAGCCTTTCTGCCACTGTTATTATTCACTAACACAACTTTCAAAGCTTCTGAAGTCTACAGCAACCCACATGATCTGCACACAAACCCAGTTCTTCAGTGGACTTCTGTTACAGGGGGTCTCTCAACAATGTTTACCATCATTACTGATACAAGTTACCAACTGGCTATGCAGCTTTCACAAAGAACATACCTCTAGTACTTTTGTATGATGTTTGTGAAAAAATGTACTGTGCCAGTGTGATAACTAAGAAGTGAAAAATCTTTATGCAGGCAAAACTAAGGGAGAAATCCCACGCCTGGCAGAGGGTTGCTGGAAGAAGCTGCCCACACGCTCAGCCAGCTGAATGGTTCAAGGTAAGATCAGATTCCACAGTTCTTCTACAGATCAGGTGACACAGCTGTGAAAGTATACAAATGTTTGGCTCTATTCTGCATGTTATATATGTCATATTTCCTACATGTGCAGTTAAATATGCATAGAGTAGAAACAAAGTCATTGAATTTTACAAGAATTTTGTGGTGGTATAAGCGATCACATCAGATAAAAGGTGACTAATAATCCATCTCTATCACCAGAAATATTCTTTTCATAGCACTGAATATTTCTGCAAAGAAACTTAAAAACTGTTTTCTTTGATATTAAATTATATTGCATTGAAATATGTGAAGCAAGAAAATAGTTGAAAAATTATGGCTTACTAAAGAAGAGTTGCATGGCATACCTGCCCAAAGCATAATCTAGTGACAAATGTATAAGTACAATTATAAATTCTAACAAGATACTTTCTCTTACGGGAGAGGCTTTTTGTTTCACTTACTATTTTCATGTAAGATATATGAAATAAAATAGGATTACCAAAACAGACAACATAACTAAGTTCTGGGTAGGTATGTAAATTATTTAAACTACTAATATAGAAATGAAAAGGAAAATTAATGAGTTCATCTAGCATTTCTTACAGAATATGGTGTTTTTCTCACAGAGTTCTAAGCACATTGTGTACCAGAAAGTAACATTTTTTGCTTGCATTTTGTTAATTCACTCGTATTGGAGTGTAACATTTAGTTGCTAAGAAATGAAAACCAGTAGGAATCAGTATCAAGGTAGTAGCCATGTATTATGTATAGAAATGTTTCCCAGTTTCCCAGTAACCCCCTTTCAAACCTTTGATCAGCAATGCACTTTTACAGTACTTCATAGTATATTTACAATGTTATGTCATATGAATATTTCAGGATCTCTCTGCAGGTTTTGTAAGAAAGTAATTTCCCTTCTTTATAGACCTTATTTTACTTCTTTATAGACCTGATCATTAGATAACTTTTAAAAATTACTTTAACCTCCCAAGATTTCAGGAAAGAGCAGCCCTTAACTCACTACTTGTTAGCAAAAAAGAGTACACTCTAGTTGTCCTAAGAGTGCATTTATAAACCGCAAATCTCATCTGAGTATAAAATGGGCTAGTAGTGCTTCCAAGTCTTTGAAAGTTTGTGTTCAACATGTATGGAAACTCTTACTACGTACATACTGCTAATGCCAAAGTTAAAGGTTCAGCCGGATCCATGAGACCTTGTGTAGTGTGGCAATTCAAGCATGTTTTTCTCTCCCTACTGCATGTGCTTAGCTCCTTTGCTCTGCCTATTGGCAACTCCTTTAGTCCTCATTTAGGTCTGTGCTTAGATCTGTGCTGTAGATATGTGTTTAGCTTAGTAACTGAAAATTATAAGAGCTAAAAAATACTGTTCATAGAAATATTTCAGGGGTTTTTTTCTTTTGCAAAGGTGCTGACAGAAAAAAAAGGCTTTTTCAATTCAAATTCTGTTGAAATAAACATCATTACAATACGAAGTTATTTTGAATGTTCAGTTGTGCAAATCAGTATTCACGTGTTTTACTGTAGACAACCAATTTAAGAAAACAAAAATATTTTCTGGATGTGATAAATACCAATGCAAACTTAAGTTGCTTTTAAGTGACCAAAGCAGTATTATACAACTTTCAAAAACAAAATCTAAAATTTCAAAACTAAATTTGTTTGTGCTATGCTTTCATAAAAAGAAACCAAAAGCCCCAACCCCCACAGTGCCAACAAAAGCAGCTTGAATAAAAATATTATGCAGTGAATTAATGTTTCCCATTTCATAACCAAAAATCAAGTTAAAAATATCTTTTTAATCCAAAATTCTCCCCCTATATCATTATTTTATGCAACTAACCAACACATACAGTGAAATACATGACCAAGCAGACAACAAGGAATGTTACTACTTGGATTTTGCTGCTTACAATGTTCATGAAAGATATATGCTCACTGTGGGACTGCTGGCAAACTAATTTATCCACCTCAAATATCAGAAATACTATCAAGCCTGAATACAAAAATAAATAAAATCACTGCTTTTTGTTATATAGCTGCAGAAGTCTGCCAAGGTTGGCACAAGCAAATTCAGATGAAACAGGGAGACACTGAAATACAAAGCACTAAACTTTGGTATTGCCCTGGTTATTATGAAATTAAACCTTGTTCATAACAGCATAACTCCCTCCTTTCATACAATATATAACTTCTTTATATGAGCTCCTCTCACACAGATTTCTATTTTAATTTCTTTAATCAAGCACAGTGTAGGGATCAAAGCTTAAGCTTCTTTGAATTATAGCAGGGGGTTCAGGAAACATACTGAACCAAATCATGCTTTTTACATTTGAAGAATTTCAGGAAAAATTTCCTAAGCAGAATGAAGGTACTAGGAATAACATATCTTCCATATAGTTGCAGATACTGATGTAACTAGTGGCAGACATGGGAGAACCTAGAATGTTCAGATGCTCAGTCTGTCAAATACTAACTATGGTTATCTCCCACCAGAGCACTCTGATAAATGCATCCCTGTATGGCCAGTTTGATTCTTTGGCCATTAGAGTCCAACTGCTCTTATTTCCTGAGAACATCAGTGAAACGATGGTAATAAAGTTAAAACTTGCATGCATGCTTTGTGCTTCTTTCAGTGCCATTTCTGTTGCTGAAAGAAGTAATGTGTTATTGAATCAACGTACAATTAATTCAACTGTTTAATCATTACACCAGTGTACAATTAATTCAGTAGCCTAATCACTCATTACCCTCCATCAGTCAGCGTCCAGGCCCCCATCTCACAATTTTTGTATTTTTTCAGTTTTTAAATATCCCAGATATTGTTTTTGCTAAGATTATTTTCCCACATTTAAGTTAAATACCAGCATACATATTTCAAATTAAGAACAATTATGCTGTGCCATAACTTTGCAAGCTATTTAAAGGAAAGTGTTTCTCTGTCTCAAGGAGAGTCAACATAACCTATAGAAACAATAAAATATGTAGGAAAGAGAAAGGTGAAAGTACTTAAAACATAATAAATAATTAACAAGAGACATACGAAGTCCTATTCAGCAATTACTACATTTGTAAGCAAAGACTGAAGGAACTCAAGAGGAAAAGAGAAGTTATCACAAACATGGTGGTCAAAACCTAGGGAGCAAAGGACAATGAAGCCAAGGCAAGAACTGAAAAGTTGTTGCACAACTCTTTATACAGCACATATGTAAATAAATAAATAAATAGGAAAAAAAATTGAAAAATTACGTCACAGAACAATACAGGCTTTCTTTGGTTGATTTCTTAAAAAAAAAATAAAAAAAAATCAGGAATTCTTTTAGCACTGATAACACCAAGCTGTTCTAGAACACAAACACATACTGTCCAGAGTTAGTAGCTTTACATTCTAAGGTAATTTAAATCTACATTTTTCATTAAAGTATTCAGGATGCAACACAAAATTCAGTTCTGATTTCCTTTTTATTTAATGACCCCTCAGCTCAAAAAATCAGCTGAAGAAAAAAATTTTTAAAAGAGAATTTTTTTGTATGTGGGACATGGTCTACTGTAATGACAGAGACTGCTAGTAGCAATAATACATATTGTTAAATATATATATATATATATATACACACTTAATTAGTACTTACTTTCATAAAGTACCATGGAATAAAATATTCAATTTGGTATCACAACCAAACATCCTAATTTTTGTGACTTTTTCAACTCGACACACTCAGAAAGAATACCTAACATCAGGTATAGCTAGAGGATGCTGTACAGAATATTTAGATTTGGTGTGTGAAAAACGTAGTCATGCTGTAGAGGAACAGGCCTGGGGCATTCATGTCTCTGAATCACTGCCAGGATCAGCAGATCATCACTGTTAGGAGGATGCCACTCTTTCTGCATAGCTCTCAACTATCATTTGATATCACTGTAAGAAGGGCAAGGCAGTACAATTAAAAACAATGGATTTAAAAGAAGGCAAGAATGAAATGCAGTTATTTTGAGAAAAAAGTTTGCTATGCATTTTATGATCAACTTTTAATTGCTTGAGATTGCTTGCTCTGTTAGTATAAACAGGGTTTATTACATATTAAAGACATCACTCTTACAATAGCATAAAGTAATGAAAACAAAACTGTTAAACAACCAGGAATGGGAAGGTTATTTAAATCCTAACTGTATCAGAGGCTGAGCTGAAAAAGCTGTTGCCACTTTAAGTAGTGGAGTGTTTGAATTGCCCTGCAGGGCCAGAGTGCTGTAAAGACCATCTGGGGCAGGGGTGTGTGTGAGGGTTTTCTTATTACTGTTAAATCTTAAAGTAGGATTACATAGTTTTTTGGAGCCAAGGCACTGAAAATTTCTTAAAATTAAATGATAGTGAAAGATGTTTGTGATTAGACTGGTTTGCAATTTAGACACAGAACATATAATGCATTGTTACCTTTAGCTAAGCAAGCACACAAGCTTATTTACCTGAATTAGGCAAAACTTGACTTAAAACTGAGAACCTATATAATCCTAACAATAGACTGCTGTTCTATCAACTGCACATGCACCGTTACTATTCATATGAATCAAATTAAGCATCAGCTAGCATGAAATTACATTCAGGATTAGTATAAAAAATCCAGACAGGTACACATAGAAAGTTTTTAACATTTATTTTGCATAATATGAGTTTGTAATTTCTGATAATGCCAAGAGTGCTTATCTGAATTCAACAGAAAGACAGTTGGGTCTATGTAAGGAACTATAAATCTAATGAATTGTAAGATGATAACATTATTGGGAAAAACAATCAATACCAAAATCATAATGACTGTAATTTTGTGTTAGTACAGGAGCAATGACATGCCAATTTTTTTAAGGCAGCAAACTCACTTGATTTCTTACATATTTTCTCCTACCTATGCAAAACTAATGAACACATAAGCTTCATAACATATTAGCTACTCTTACTCATAGTTTGCCTATTGTTTAATATCCTTTCAGTTTTATCAAAGTACACTTACCTGAAAAGTATAAAACCGGGTCCCATTAGGAGGATGCACTTTAGGAGAGGCAGAGACAGTGTTCATATCCGAGAATATCATTTCTAGTCACACACAATACAATCCACAGAGAGCTACAGATGCAGAGTGGAGTGCTAAGCTCAGAGACAGATCCTTTTATACATTTAGGGAGGCAATCGGACAGAATTCAGTCTATCCCATCCGTTCAGATGTACAGTAACAGCACTTTGAATTCTTCACTCCTGTATCTGGGAGCTAAACTGTAAGGTCATTGCTCCCTGACCTCAAGCTGAGCTAGCCCGTTGTAATATGCACGATGAATAAAAATTAGAAATGCCAAAGAAAAGAGAGCTAGAACCTACAGTACATGGAGCTTGTGCAGAATCTGGCAATGCTTTGGACCTGCCCATCTGTTCTCAGTGATAATCACCTCCCTCCACCACAGCCTTGCAAAGTGATTATGCTAAGCATCCCAGTTAACCAATAACACACAGTTTCATTTTGAGCAAGCATGCACAGTGAAAAACAGAGGACCTCTTCTGTCTAACTTGAAGCATGTCTTGTGTTCAGTTTATAGCTGTATTTGTTAACAATGATAATTTTATCACTTCAGTTGCTGACAGCCATGTTAACACATACCAACTCACTTTAAATAACACACAGGTGGGGTTTTTTTGTTTTGACTGTCTTGTGTAGGAAAAAAAGAAACTATGTACTGCTCTCCAAATTCATAGTTTTTTATATTTCCTTTTTTTTTTTCCCTGCACTACTACTGACTACAAATAGGGAGAAATAAATATTTGTGAGGTTGTTTACAGTTATAGTCAGCTTAAACAGGATACAAAATATAAGCTTCTCTTTTCTCATTATTTTCTAATTCTTATATTCTCATTTTCAGTCTGAATCTCTCTTTACAAAAGGCTGGAATTTTATTTTGAGAATTACTATGCTACAGACTTACAAAGCTACAGACCTATAGCTTAATTCATTAGCTATACATAAGATGTTTTCAAAGTTATTTTTCAAGGCTGATAATACTTCTGAAGACCTGCACTGAACATCTAAAAAGCATTCATTGCATCTTTTCTTCACACATGGATCATTTTAATGACATGACGATATTAAGGAACATAATATTCCAAGAACTTGACATCTTTTAGCAACAAAAAATAAGTGTTCCATTTACAAAAATTGAAAAGTAGCGTTTCAGTAAAGGGTAAAGTTAACTTTACATGTTGTATTGTGCACTTTGTATTTTATTCATTATGTTTAAAAGACAGACAAAGAAACCACTTAAGAAAGGGTACTTTCAAAAGGAAATTTGTCAAAATTCTAAAAGCTTGGTGAGTTGCCAGGCTGCCTCTGTTTTCCATTCTGTTTCATCTTAATGCCTTTAGCAACTGAAGATAATGCAGCTTCTAAAGTAAAATGACTATGAAAGGAGTTGGAAAAGATGTAGAGATGTCTGTCTGTTTAAATGTGTATGTCAGAGTGGTGCATACTGCAATAAACAAATTTTGAAAGTCAAAGATAAAAAAAATCCTCTTAGGCCCTAGTCATATCTAACAATTTCTTATAATTACCATGATATGGCTTCTATAATATTTACAGAATCAAAGCAAAACTACTTCCTGAAGCATCTCAGATTACAGTTTATTCTCCCCCCTTCTGAGTTCTCTCCCAGAAAAGCTAGATGCTTGTATTTGCAAAGCCCCTCAACTGGTCAAATGAAAGATACCAGTTTGTTGATAATCTGAGTACAGAAGCTTTTACTATGAGCAGTTATTTTCTTCTTTACAATGCCCACCAAGCAGGTGTTTTTTCTCCACAGTGCAACAAAGTTTCTTTTTTTGATACTTAAAATGGTTTGCCCTGAAAGATTATAGAAATGTACCTTGGAGTCTCCTCACGAAATTCACAATTTGAAGAATTCATGTGCAAAATCCCACATACATTCCTCCAATAGACAAGCACTTTCACTACTAAGTAACTATATCTATTAACTTGAACTTCCCTTGCTACAACTTTCACAACTTTTAATCCTCCTTTCTACCAGGGATGCTTTTTAAAATACTGCTTTCTGATCTGTTTTGGCTTTTCTGCCTAGGTACAGGAATTTGCACTTAAAATCGACCACCAAAAAAACCCAACCATTCCCTACACCTGCACTAAAGTTTCAATAAACACACCTGCCCTAGTTCAACTGGTGGGACCAATTTATCACTGTGTGGGTGTGACTAAAGCTATGTATTCTACACCCTCTATTCATTTCCCATGAACTGTTAACAATGGACCATTCCAGGGCACACCTGACCCCTCAGGGTGTGAGCTGGATGTGAAAGACACCTGTGAGAAAGAGCTGTGATAACTCCCTTCCAGCAAGTCATTAGCACCTCCACACCCAGCCTGAGGTGTCATGTCTGCTAATGGG
>JAWWEV010000043.1:39319183-39334347 GCA_035583235.1 Hafferia zeledoni
TATCGTAGTTTATTTCGTCTTTAACTAAACAGGGCTAATCCGGACAGCCTCT
This sequence comes from Hafferia zeledoni, assembly GCA_035583235.1. NCBI lineage: Eukaryota > Metazoa > Chordata > Aves > Passeriformes > Thamnophilidae > Hafferia > Hafferia zeledoni. Next base: position 39,319,236 of record JAWWEV010000043.1, read on the forward strand.
CTTCACTTAAAAATTCCTTCTTACCTCTAATCATTTAAACTATCTGTCCCTAAATCCCCAGATAGTAGTTTACCATGATCTGCACAACCAGATGGAAATCAAAAGGAAACATTTTATCTTCCTCCTACTCCTGTCTATTTACCAAGACTCCCAACCTTCCAGATAGCTCATGGAAAACAGCACTTAGATTGCACTTAATTGTGGTTTGCTAAGATTGAACGACAGTACACCTTTAATAAAAAGGTGACATACCAACCAATTTAGACCAGCAGAAATACAGTTCTAACTCAAAATTTTCAGACACTGACCAAGAAAGGTATTTCATTAAATGGCAGAGCAGTTTTCTACATTTAAAGCCTGCTGAACTGAAAAGATTAAAATGACCATGGACATGGTTTGACAGACAAGCAAAACAGAACAGTTGGGAAAATAAATCACAGATGAGTCAACAATTTAAATAAAACTTGTGATTTTATTTTTAAAAAATTGCTAATGACTCACTCACGATTATCTCCCCATAATTTTCCATTACATATATTCCACCTCAATATCTGAACAGATGAACTTGGCTTATGTGCAAGCTAACAAAGATATTTTATTGCTTTATATGTCTTTGAACTGTTCACATATTAAATTAACCAGTGAAATCTTCGCTTTACAAGAACCTTCAAAAATTCTTCCTAATTTGTGCAATTTTATTTTTGCAATTAATGCATTTAAAATGAATAATAGTAAAAAGTTATTAAAGTACAGAATATTCATTTTGGAACAATGAATGCTATTAAATTAAAAATGACACATTTGATCAAGTTCCATGGTTAAAAAAAAAATCTCTTCTCATGAGAGTTAAAAATAAGCTTTTACTACTATCTACAATTTAAGCCACAGTCAAACCTCATTTCTGGATACCTCTTCAAAGACTCTTCTTCAGCTCAGCTGTTTCTTGTTTCAGTTTAAACAAAGATCATCTTCCCAAGCAATCCCATCCCAAACATTATTGTGTTGTACTGTTACTGCCCATTTCCAGAGTTCCTATTAATGGAGCAAGAAGAAGATAGGCATAATGTATCAAAGCTAAAACAGAAGAGGTAAAGGAGTTGGAATGGAGGCTGTGACACCACTAGAGGGAAATGGAAAGCTATATTTATAGGAGTAAACTAAACGTGCTTGGGAAAGCTCCCAATCATTGTGGCCAACTGGCAGAGTACACAAATATGCTAGTCAACACTCAAGTGCCCGAAGAGCCTTCATGCAAACTGCTTATTGGGAATGGTCCCTGCAACAGTCCTATTCCCACACCATAATTAGTAATCGCCTGGAAAAAGTATAAATTAGTGTGAATGAAAAGTGTGCCAGGGTCTGGACCAACAGATTACTAGTACAGATGATTCTGTTTGACCATCCAGGAACATTTCCCAGTACTGTTTGATTTATTTGCATATAAACATGCTAAGCCTTTCCAGAAGGTTTGAAGTTACAGCACATAGTAAAAGATTTTGTGCATTTCCAGTCTTACTGTTGAAAATCATTTGGTGTTTAGGGTAATGAAAGATAGGATATGAATGATCAATATTAAAAAATTATTCCTAAAATTTCAATCAGGATAAATCATACTGGATGCAATACAGTAGTTGCATTTTTGACTGAAGAATGCAATGTAGTAACCGGAAAGAAATGCAGACTGGTACCATATTGATAACAGATGCTTTTCATGAATTTCACTCAGTTATCCCTAGCTCTTGATGTGAAACAGCACGTGCTCTGCCCGTATTGTCTATAGAAGATCGCTGCTGATTCCTGGCAGGTATGCTTCCAAGTCTTTAGGGCTCTTTAACATGCAAGTCATCTAGACCAAAGTTGGAACAAATTACATTATCTAGATGTATTGCAATAGTACTTCCCGAACATAGAGTGCACACAGTCTGAAATAAGGCCTGAGAGAATTGGGAGATGTCAGTTGTGAAAACATTACAATTTTTGATATGCTTATCCATGTAGAATATTTGGAAGACTCTTCACAGTTAATCATGAAACAGAATGTGAAAGGTGACTCAAGATTCAGATTTATCACAAGCAGCAAACAGGGAGAAACACACACAGGTGTCAAATTAAAGGACAAAGCACATAATGTGTATAGCATAGTTAAAAAAAAAACCACATGGGAAACAGAAGAGAAACATGAAAGAATGCAAAGGGACAAAACCCATCAGACAGGCAGAACAAAAAACCAAACCAAATAAATACAATGCAAGTTATATGGGAGCTGTTAAGACCAGAGAAAATATTTTGTATTTCAAGCAAATACTTAGAAACTAATATATCCTACCAATCTTAAAAAATGAGAATATCAAGTGGAAAAAGTGAAAAAATTAAAAATATAATAGAAGATTGTTTCCTGTTAAAGAGAAAACATGTTTGTAAAGAAGACACAAGAAAAGCCAAATGTAAAAAAACACCAGCAAAATATTGCAAAGGGTTTACATGTGTCTTGCAATCAGATGTCAGAACTCAGGTAAACACAGTTAATGATACAGAACGAGAATTCATAGAATCATAGACTTATTGAATAGTTTGGGTTGGAGGAAAACTTAAAAGTCATCTAGTTGCAACCTGTCATGGGCAGAGATGACATACACTATATGAGGTTTTTCTGAGCCCCATCCAGTCTGATTTTGAATACCTCAAGGGATGGGGCATTCACAACTTCTCTGGGCAACCTGTTCCACTGCCTTAGTACCCACTGAGTCAAGGATTTCTTCCTTACATGTAATCTAAATCTCTTCTCTTGTAGTTTAAAACCATGTCTCCTTGTCCTATCACTATTTGCCCATGTGAAAAGTCGCTCACTCTCTTTTTTAAGAAGCCCCCTGTAGGTACTGGAAGGTGCTAAAAGGTTTCCCCAGAGCCTCCTCTTCTCCAGGTTGAATAACCCCCTCTCTCAGCCTGTCTTCACAGAAGAAATGCTCCATTCCTTTGATCATCTTTGTGGCCCTCCTCTGGACTTGTTCCAGCAAGTCCACATCCTTTTTGTGCTGAGGACCCCAGAGCTGGATGCAGTATTCCAAGTGGGCAGAGCAGGAGGTCAGAATCACCTCCCTCAACCTGCTGGCCACACTTCTTTTGATTCATGCCAGGATACAGATAGATTTCTGGGCTGCAAGCACATACTATTGGCCAAAGGAAGTTTATATCTTAAAAGTATCTTGAAATTAGATGCAAATTTCAGGCCTAGAATAGGAGGACAGCAGTTCAATGTTCAGTTGAGTTCATCTTGGAGAATGTTAAAATTTTGTAATGACAATTATGTGCAATTTATACATCAATGTGTATAGTCCAGCCAAGAGGGATCACAACGTAAGCAGATATTCACAGAGAAGTGTAACTCTTAGCAATATTAAAAGGAATATTAAAACTATTCCATGATAGTTACAAAAGAATGATAGGTATTAAAGAAATGCCTGAAAAATGTGTCAGTGGAAGACAACATTTGGATGATATAAAAGCCAAACTGAAGACCAACATAGAAGATTTATTGGGCTGCTGGTGGTGTTTTGTTCTATCTCTAAGGTGTTGGGCTCAGTTTTAGAACACTTGACCTGATTCTTAAGGAATGAGAGTTTTCTTGGAATAGCGGAGAGAAATGTGAGGAGACTAGATGTGATTAAACCACTTAATGTGTTTTCTCAGGATAAGAAGGTAAAAGATGTTCCTATTAAAGGCTTCCTTTGACAACTCCTAATTTCTTCAGAGTATGTTTGGATCAAGAAATAGCACTTTTTGCAGCCTCCTAGGCAGTATAAATAGCCTTGCAGAAGCAAAATTCTATCTCAGTCCCTGGGAGATGCTTGCAGAAGGAAACATACAAAGGAACCGCAATGTAACAATTGAATTCCAAGTTTTGCTACTCTCTCCCATAATAAATCTATATAGAATCATTTAGATTGGAAAAGACCAAGTGTAAACCTAACACTTCCAAGTCCACCACTGAACCATATCTAAACTAAGTGCCATGTCTACACAACTTTTAAATACCTCCAGCAGTGGTGAAACAGGCTGTTCCAGTGCTTGACTAACCTTTCAGTGTGGGAAGTTTCCCTAATATCCAATTGAAAGCTCCTCTTGAGGTTATTTCCTCTAATCCTATTCTTTGTTGCCAGAGAGAAGAGCCCAACCCTCACCTGGCTATGATCTCCTTTCAGCTAGTTGTAGACAGTAAAAAGGTCTCCCTCAAATTTTCTCCAGGTTAAGCAACCCCAGCTCCCTCACCTGCTCCTCATCAGACTTGTTGTCCAGACCCTTCACCAGCTTTGCTGCCCTTCTCTGGACATGCTCCTGCACTTCAGTCTTTTTTTCAGTGAGGGGCCCTGAACAGGACACAGTACATAATGTGCAGCCTCACCAGTGCCAAGTACAGAGGGACAATCACTTACCTGGTTCTGCTGGCCATACTATTTCTGACACAGGCCAGGATGTCATTGGCCTTCTTGGCCACCTGCGCACACTGTTGGCTCATGTTCAACCAGCTGACAACCAACACTCACAGGTTTTTTTTCCACCAAGCAGCTTTCCAGACACTCTTTCCCAAACCCATAGTGCTGCAGTGGGTTGTAGTGACATAAGTGCAGGACTCAGCACTTCACTTTACTGAAGTTCAAGCAATTGTCCTCGGCCCATTGATCCAGACTGTCCATGTTCTCCTTTCGATAATTTTTATCAATTTATGTATTCTATTCTAAGCATTAAATGTGTGATATGGTGGTGCTTCTTATCTTATGGAAAAAGAAAGCAGTAGTTGCATAGCACTTCTAATTTAGCTTGTTTCCCTGATTTGTCAGGACAGTTTAAAATTTTCTAAATTTATAATTTTAAAATATTGCTAAATAAATTTATATTTCTTGACTTATTCTACATTTCCTAAATGTAAATCAAATACTCTGGATGATGACACCATCTGTGACCTGATATCTTTCGTTCTCTCCTGACAGGTTTTTAAAAATATTTTTGACATTCTGATGTTGCTTTCTGAATAAGAAGATACTAAATGCGTAACACCTGGTCTTATAATTAACTTAATCTTACTAACAGCCACCCAGAAGAATCTGTATTTCTCTATATTGTCCGTGCAACTTGAGATGAGGTTGGTTTTTACTTTTCAGTATATATCAGTAATTCAGACACTGGCAAACTGCAGCCAAAACCATTAATTTTACATCCAGCATGGAGTATGAAATACCTTACACCACTTTTTTCAGCTAACTCCATACTACATGACCAAAGAATTTTTGTCATTCTTACTGGTAGTTCTTGAGAACTGCAAACCTTAGATAGTCTCAAGTATTGAGAAAGGAGACCATGTGTCAAGATCAGTTCTTGATTGTCTGTTAATATTTATAATTATGTGACCTGATCAAAGCCACACAAATAGTCTATAACAGAGGCAGCACAGTGTGCTTCAGAAAAACATTCAACTGCTATGACCAGAATGCAGGATTTTTCTTATTCTGTTCTCTTGCCACACTCCAGCATCTTAAGAGCTGTAATCAGTGGCACAGCAGAGTTCAAAAGACAGTATCTTTCTCAAGGAAGTGTTCTTGATGTAATCACCAAATTACAGATCATATTGAATATGGCAGACAGAAGTACTGCATAAAACTGTAGGCGCTTCTGCTTCTAAAAACTGATGTTTTAGAAACTTAATTTCTTTTTTCAGTCTGCTTGTTTCACAAATTATTTCACCTTTCAGCAATATGTACCTACAAGCACCTGACTATGGAGAAGCAATTTTTAATTAAAAGCTGTTTCTCCCCCTTTTTTGTTTCACTTAATGATTGCCAGGAGGTGTTGCTAACCACAGGCCCTTTTCAATACCTTCTGAGCATCCTTATATCCTACCACCTTCCACAGAAATGATGGGTACTCAGCATCTATGGTAAGTGGGAGGACAGAAATATTTTTCTGGCAGCTGAGCTGTGCTAAAGTCTCCACTGATAAGTTCTCCTTTTTAATTAGTTCTTCATGAAAAGAAATTGCTTCCATTAGTCAATAACACTGCCCTAAAAATCTAGAAGTACAGAACAAAAAGTTGTGTCAGTTATAAGGGTAAATAACCTTTGACAGGCTATTCATGATTTAACAGGTTTTAATGCTTCCTAAATCAAGTCTTAAGGCCATAATATATATATGCATTCATGATAATTTACTCCATGACTGATTGGGGATTTATTACCTAAGTTTGAGCTAGGATTATATTGCTAAATTTAGATCACTGAATGTTTTTGCTCATTCATTCCTTTAAGAAAAGTGGTTAACTATAACGTCTATAAAACGGTGCTGTCAAAATTACACTAGACCTTTTCCATCAGAAGAGTTGCTTTCAACATCGGTTTTGTTCTATGGATTTGGCAGGTTATACAATGAAAGGTTCTGGTTTAGGCATTGATAAACACACAGTTTGTCTGTTTTACTGTCTTCTTTCTCTTGTTTACCAGCTTCTTCAGGAATTTGGTGAACTAGTTTTATAGAAACTATTAAAGTTACTTTCATTAAAATCTAGTTGGCTTAGACCTTTTGATGTTTTGTTGTGAAGGTGGCAGAACACAGGAGTTTTGTCTATGGCTATTCAGACATGGTTACTACACACAGAAAAGTCCAGAATGGTACAGCTCTGTACAGCACTTTTTGCTCTATTGACTGTGATGCATCAGCCCTGGAAAAAATACACAGAAAAAAGAAAATACTTTTACTCCTTTCCTCCAGCTGATACAGAAAATACCACCAATCTAAACCCTGAAACAGACACACAATGAACACTCCAACTTCCACACACATCCCCTAGTAACTTACAATAAACTACTATGCAACTTTAAACATGTTATATGAGTAGGGTTCAAAACTCCTACAAAGCGAAGGCTGCCTGAGAGAACAGTGTTCCTGCTGACACAGAATATTGCTGCATAGATATTGCAAAGATGACATAAGGGAAAAAACAGTTTAGATTGGAAGATAAGGAACTTTCCCCATGAAACTAGGCTACATAAATAAAAGGATCAGGGAATAACACTGGACTGGTTACCAACAAAAATAGACTTCATCTACAATCCAGGTGAGGTCTTAGCCCTCTTGCATTGGGTTTTCCCTGTAATTCAGCATACAATCATCTGAACGTACAGTGAGGTGCTCAAAGGAAACATCTAACACAATTAATTGTAAGAAGCTTTATATTTTTCTACTTCAGCTAATAAAAAAGCAGAGGTAGTCTTTTTTCTATACAATCCAATCAGCAGTTCTGTGAGCAGCATGTGAGTACAACAACACTGGTCAAGGTGAACAGCAGAAAACAATACTTTTTGACTTCTTATAGCTGAAAGATTAGATAACTGGAAGAGACTTACAAATACTTAAGTATTACTCTGTCCACTGCATCTTGCATTGGGTTTCTTTCAATTAAGGCATTTTATGCCTGATGATTATAAAGTCTTAAGAAAACAAAGCTTCATCTTCAGAAAGATAAGGACATTTCTTCAGGAAGAAAGGAAAACAAACTCAGTTAAATAGGAAGATCCTTTAAAGGAATTCACCTTTATCTGAAAGTTGTATCATTCCTACTGAGTTGTAGTTACTCCTAAAACAAAACTAATTATCTCCATATGACTTGCAATTGCAGATACAAAGAGAACAAATGTGGGCATGAAACTATTCATGCCAAAATAATTTGTGAATCATTCTACCAAAGGTCACATCAAAGTTGCATACTGGCTTTTAAATAAAGGCTTTAGAAAAATGCTTAAGAAAGTTGCTGATATACTTAAAGAGAAGAAAAACCCCCACTTCTATGGTTCAAGAAATTATTTTAGAATATTTAAGAGCTTACTGGTAATTTACTTCAGCATGCACAGCTTCAGTCCACACTAATCTCTGCTCAGCAGCATGGTTCTCCACATATAGCGAACAGGCAGACATGCTAGGTATCTGAGATTAGAAAGTGGCCCCTCAGTCACTAAGTAGGCTTTTCTTTAAGTATATGCATATCCCGTTTATAAGGGCACACTTTGTAATCTCCATCAAGTAAGATGCAGTTAGTGGACAACTACAAACACTCAGCAAAGCATGTGAATCTGATGATTTCTCAGATGTACAGTGATGTATGTCAAAAGTTAATTGTGGACTCAGGAACTAAATCTCTAGAGAACAGTCAAGTTGAAACATGCTTTAGAGGCCTTTTTGCATTCTAATGGATGTGGAAGGGAACATTTATATGCACAATTCATTTTATTCCTCAGAAAAGTTATTTGCTACCTGACATGAGAAAAAACCAACATCTTCCAAGCAAAATATAACACCTCATGCAGGACTTGAACCTGAAGCAGCCACTGACAACCTATATGATATTAGGCATTATAAGACATGATCAGGCATTGTTTATAGTTAGTTATGATGTTGAAGGATGAAAACAGCCGATTCGTTTTCAGGTCTGAGAAGCCCAAAGACAGATTTTCCACACCAGCCGAGCTCTTCTCCCGTGCTTTCCCGGTGTGTGTATCATCCCCAAGCCCCAGCAGCGCAGGGAGCCGGCGCCGGGAGTGCAGAGTTCCCATCCCCTTCCCCCGACCGCCACCTGCCGTCGGGCCGAGCAGCGTCTGCCTCGAAAGGCTCTGCCACAGCAGTGGGGGAGTCTTTAAGGATGTTCTTCCAGGTCATCTGTAGGTTAAAAGGATCAATAATTCTGCGGAGATGCAACGTCTTTCGTTAGAACAAGGATAATATGCTGGAAAAAATTATGTCTGCTGGGCTTCTCATTCCCTCACACAGTACTTGCTTCTGGGAAAAGAAATCCAGGAACAGCTGAGAGATGGGTGCTTACTATACAGCACAGACTTCTCAATCCATAATTGTTGGAGCAGATCAAAGAAGAACGGGAAGGTGTTTGGAATATGTCGCTCTGACACTGGTATCAGCATTCCAGCTTTATATTAAAAACTATTAAAACTATTAAATATTAAATTTTAAATTCAAACAATTCAATTGTTAAAATTTTGATTCAGTCACTGGTCCATTATTGTTTCATTATTACTTTAAAAGAGAGGCAATAAATATAAATTACATACAAAAGCAAACTTTTCTGAAAACCATATTTTCATTTCTTCTTGTCAGAAAGACACGTCAAAGTTTAGTTAATTCACATTATGGTCCTTCCATACCTAATGCACACAGCAATAATTTTAGAAACTCTTTGTGTTATGTATTGCTTAAAATTAGTGATAAATAGTTGTAATGGAAGCAGAGGGCAATTACAGAGGAAGTAAATTGGTGGTCCTTTGAAGTGTTACTATGGCTGTTATAAAAATTAAATAGATTTGTTGCCTCATTCAAGAGAAAAGGCATTCAGGTGAATTGTAGCTATTTTTAATACATGCATAAAATGTTTCATCTGAAAAAACACGAGACGAGATTTTGGATTTTTTTTTTCTTAATTTCTGAATATTTTAAACTTGTCAAGAAGGCCAGACATTAACTCATGGTAAGTCTTAAGAGTTTCAGTCTTGGCAAAACATTTGCTCATAAACAACTTTAGTCAGAACCAATCTGTAGTACATATTTCAGGTAAAGATAAGCTTTCAAAATCACTGATAGATAGGAGTACCATGTACTTCTCATAAAAATTTTCTGTTTGTTGTTAGACTACTGAACTCATTAGAATAACCAATACAGTCTTACTGAAATGAGTGGGGCAAGTAATCGTATCTCTTGTGAAAAGTTTATACAGAATTGTATGTCCTTCTGTTTTATGCAAGCTAAACTGTACAAAACACATAATCACATCTTCCTTGAGAGTTATTATTGTCTTTATGACATTTGTAGTAACACTATTATGAAGTGCAATGAGGCTGAAATTTTATCAGAATTGTCCCTGTATTAGCAGTATGTTTCAATATTTAAATCTTCAGGAAAAGCCAGTGCTATCATTTGTTGTTGAATTTATTAATGTGAAATTCATCAATCACAGAGTATCAAAACATGCAAACTTGGGCATTTGTTCCCAGACTTCTTGATACATGGTATGCAAAACAATGGACTGATGATCTGGGAGAACAAGTTTTCTCCTTCTCTGCAAGTGGGTGGTAAAATACAAAGAGAAGCACATGACAAGGAGAGCAAACACTGGTGGGAGTCACCCCTCCTCTGAGTCATGGGATCACACAAAACACCACCAGCTCAGTGCAGATTTATCCATCACAGCACCCCATCAGGCCAAACAGAACTGAGCACACTTACAGCAATCAGAAAGAAATCCCCAAATCCTCACTCAAGAATGGGAAAAAAAAAAAAAAAAAATTGGGATCTCTGAAATTGGGAAATTTGTGTCAGGTTCCGGGATTCTCTAGACTTCTGGCCAGAAGTCAATTTATGTGTAACACCTGCACAAATGCGTTGTATTCCACACATACGCTTCAAGCTGTCAAATGCCCACCTGCAAACATAGCCTGCCTGCAGAAGTGCAGTCAAGGAAAAGGACTCATGGGCATCACTGGAAAGCCAATGGATCCCAGAGTTAACTGTGGTTTTTTAAAAATTGGGCAAAAATTGCTCTATGCCAAAGCAAACTCAGTCAAGCTGAAGATTATTGACTCAGAGTTTTCAGGAGGAGAAGGAGTAGGCAGCAGCCCCAAGGACTGCACTTGCTGGGGCTGGAATAAATCTACAGAAATTTATCAAGGATAATACACAGTACAATAGGGAGATTGTATTTTCTTGGCCACCCAAATACTATTTCTTAAATTTAAGTAGTTGATGGCTGCAATTTTTTTTTGTTCACCAGATAACAGACAACACCTTAATATTCACCTCGGGAAAACATGGTGGAAAGTTTTATCCAGCTTTTGTCAAGGAAACAATTCCTTATGAGTGTATATAAAATTAAGTGCTTCATGTAGAACGTTTAAACATAGCTTTCCTGTCAGCTTGTATGTAATTGTTTTAACGACCTCTTTGGATGAGTATGAATCCTGACAAATTACATAATACAGTGCCAGATTCTTGAAATTATTTTGATATACATAATAAAGTGAAAGATAACAACTACTCGTGGTAGGAGTACACATCTCACAGTCTTTCACAAGTTTGAGTAAATTGACAAAGCCAGGATCATTACAGAAACTAGAATTTTTTATATTTGGGGAAGGAAGGAGAGGAACAAGAAGGTTTGGGGGTCTCTTATTATTTCACTTTAATGTACTTGCTCTGCACATTGAAATCTGAATATTATGCTGTAACTGCAGAAAAGGAAGAGCACAACAGAACAAAACTTCAAGCAGTCTTTTAAATAAGAAATAATGACGCATAGGAGAAAAAACCCTCAGACAGAACACAGATAAAATTACACCACTTTCCTTCCATCTCCAGTAGAGCTATAGCTCTTAGATTCCAGGCAGATGTATTTCTATGTGTGATCTCACAAGCAGGCACCCATCACACATCCCAAAAGAGGAAAAGCTGTTCCTAACACTAAAAAACCTTTCACACATCTTAAACATGAACAGACGTTGAGTAAAGGCAATGACTTTCTTAAACTATACAAAGTGGTATGTATACCCATTTATAGTACTCTGCCTTTTTCACAAACAGAAATGCACTCTCATACATTACACTTCATAGGCTGCAATGCTAGCTCAAATTTCTAATAAAAATTATTTCCACTGCTGCATTGGACTCTCTTTCTGTCAAAACATGAGGTGACCCAAACCAAGGGTACACATCTCTAACCTATTAGAGGGGTCACAATTTCTGAAGCTGCTAAAGCATTTGTATCAGAACATCATCTGATAGCTTTTTGAGCAACATAAAAGATAAAACATTCTCCGCAAGACTGCAAAGCAGCAGCAGCTAAGGAGGGGAAAGGAAAAAAATGTCAAATCCATTAGAACAATCATTCAAAGCCACAGAATTTGGAATATGCACAGCCTCCTTCTGTGAGTTTGCACTTCCAGCACTCCATAGGTTTCAAGTTAAAGAATATTTTACCTTCATGCAAAGAATATTTAGCATTGCAAGATAAAATAAATGTTTAAAAATTCTGCAACAAAAGCACAGCTTACCCAAGTGCAAGATACTAGTATCTCTATCTTTACTTCAAAGTTTTAAAACAAAACAATACCCCTGCAAAAACAAAAGAGCCACCACCAAAAAGGCAATTTCTCTTGTAAATGGATAGTCAAAAAATCCTTCAAAATTTCTTGCCTTTTGTGTGTAAATATATATCTCGAAGTATAGTTAAAAGGTATACCAGACTGTTAGATGTCCAGTCTTCTCTACTTGGCAGCACTTGTATTAGGTTGACAGGTGTCACTTACTGATCTTTCAGATGACAATGTAATATATAGCTTGTGCTCATTTTGATCTGCATTCACTGGAGGCAGACACATTGAACTTTAAGGCTTTAGTGTGTACGTTTAGCCTAAATACACAGACATTAGCAGAGCACAGATAAAATGCACTTATCGGGATAGGAACAAAGGTGCCACTGTGATTGGTCATGTTAGCCTACCTTTCAGCAATAACAAGAACAAACTACTTTCTAAAAAGAAAACTACAGTTTGAAGTTTTTCAGGAAGCCATCAGAAATAATCTGACTCCTTCAAAAGCTTAAAGGGAACCTTTCAGGAAATTTTACTTTTTAAAGAGCAATTCACCTATCAAAGCAGGTTTCAGTCTGATTCAGTGCTTACTTTCAACACACACCATTTGAGATGAAATAATAGTAACAATCAATGGCTATATAGGATGGCTAGGACATTTAATGGAAATATAAAAATAATTTTCATGGTTATGAAATCCACTCTGGTAATACAAAGTATTTTTAAGTACTTTTGTAAGTCATTAAGTTATATCCATTTTGAACTGCATTCCCAACAACAAACAGTTATTGCAAAGTTGTTACATATTGAAAAGAAACATAAAAATAGGTTCACTTATTCATTGAATCAACTTTTTGGAATTATTCCGCAGAGATGTATATATATGTATAAAATTGAAAATATACATCTGTATTATATATTTTATGTATGCATTTATATATATATATTTATATATAAAATGTTAATATTAGTATAACAGAATATTTGTCATAGGAAAATCTCTCCTGCTGCTAAGGGAAGACTAAACAAGTCCTGTATTAAGTTTTGAAGCAAGCCACTCTTTGCTCCTATGCCAAGGCTTTATTTCTGACATACCAAACAATCAATGTCAGTGTGATGACAGCTGCCCAATGGATAATGGTATTCTTGCTGGGACAGTTGTACACTCTTGGTCATGGACATGCAATACCAGGCCTGATTTCAACAGGTACTCTAGGTTAACAGCTCTGTGTTAAGAGCTATAGCAACTAAACTGGAGGATCTGAGAGTGCCACATACATATATATATATATATATAAAAAATAAAGTGCAGTAAAACAGGTGAATTTTGAGTACTGATTTATTTTGACTTTATGGAAATAAGTAATAGCTTGAGTAAATTGATTAGTTCAAATAAATAGATTCAATTTATCATCTCATTTTCTACTTAATGAAGCACTTCTATTTGACATTTTTATACTTAATGACTCTAGAAAACAAAGCATAAAACCAGCCAGCCAGTACAGACAGGTACAGAGAAATACCAGACCTAACAGAAAGTCTAAAAAACTGCAATTCACCTACATCATAATAACATCTAGTACAGAAGTGACTGCTGCACAACAAATGCACTAAAGGCTTAAAACCAGGCTGTAATACCTGTCTCTCCTGCAAGGACAGTACTATGTTTTCCCTTTAAAGGCCATTGTCTGGGTCTAGTAAACAACTATGTGAAACTGTATAGCTAAACTTACTGTCTAAAATAGTTTCTGCAGAAATCACAAACTCCAAGTTTATGTTCTCAGGCATAAGCCTCAGATCCACTTTTATCACTCGTTTATCCTGGAGTACGTACAGAAGTATCTCACCCTACTTAATGTTTACATACTTCAATAAGCTCAGTCCTCATGAATCCTTATGATAATACGAAAAAAATATGTTACCTCACCTTTTTTTTCTTGTTTCCTTAATTCTCAGAGGTAAAACTGTAACTATCGAGACTACAGCTGCTGAAATATGCCGTGCCCAAGTGTAACTGTGCAGCTTTCAACACGATTTGGGCAGTTCCGCACAGTGCAACACATACTTCCACAAGATGGTGCTCTTTATTAAAAAATCCAACTTTAATGTGCCTAATGAGAAAACGTCCAAAAACTATGAGGCTCAACTCCATTTTAGCTGTGTAAGTATTTTCAATGAAACAATGCCAAAGCCTACATAATAAAATGTTTTGAACAGTAAAACAATGAAGAAAAACACTTTAAAAAAAGATACTAATTAGCTGGGAACATGGGATTTTAAACACTGTAGTCTCTGGCCACTAACCTCCTGGCAATCCAGCCAAGGTCACATAAAAGGTGTCTTGTGCCTTGTTTCCCAAAATAATGTTCACTATGGCCAAGTTATGGGAAGCCAAGGGAGCGCAACACTGGTTCTGCAGCAGTTGCAGTGGGTGTCAGGGTGCTGGGTGTGGAGCTGTGGCTGCCTGTCCTGGTGAGGAGACTGAGTTCCACAGCTCTGGTGCATCCTGGGGAGCTTCACCCTACAAGTCTCATGACCTACAAGGGTTGCCTGCAGAACTGAGTGATGTAAACTGTAAACTGGGTTTCACAGTGTTGGACTAGATGTGGGGAGCCTGGCATTCATTTCCTATGCTTACTTTGAACCCATCGCTGAGGAATTGGCTTACATGGGTTCCAGACAGCTTTAGACATGTCCTTCAAGTCTGTAACAGTTGGGATTTGCTTCGTGTAAAAGCTTCAGTGATAGCAATAGAGTGTAGTGGGTTGACCCTAGCTGGATTCCAGGTACCGACCAAAGCCACTGTATCACTTCCCTCTGCCACTGAATAGGGGAGAGAAAATATAAAGAAGGGTTCATGAGTTGAGGTAAGGACTAGGAGAGATCACTCCAAGTGGGGATACTAAATAAATTTATTATCAAAAAAAATCAGAGCAGGATCATGAGAAGTAAAATAAATATTTACAACACCTGGGGGGGGG
>JAWWEV010000043.1:39334447-39369091 GCA_035583235.1 Hafferia zeledoni
CCCCCCCCCCCCCCCCCCCCCCCCCCCATCTCTCTCCTTCCAAAGTTCTTCCTCTTTCACCCCAGCAGTGCAGCAAAATGGGAAGGGATTGTGGTCAGTTCATCACAGGTTGTTTTGGCTGCTGCTCAGAGGGGAATCCTTCCCCTGCTCCACCTTGGGGTCCTTCCCACGGGAAAAAATACTTCATGAACTGCTGCCACGTGGGTCACTCTTCCACAGGGCAAGCTCTTCAGGCATAGGCTGCTCCAGCGTGGACTCCTCCCTCCACAGGTCAGCAGGTCCCTGCCAGACCCGGGACCCTGCTCCAGCCCTGGCCTCCCATAGGGTCACAGCCTCCTTCAGGTATCCACCTGCCCTAGCGTAGGTCTTCTCCATGGGCTGCAGGTGAATCTCTGCACCCCTGTTAACCTCCTTGGGCTGGAGAGGCACAGCCTGTTCTCACCATGTGTTGCACCACAAGATGCAGGCGACCCTCAGCTCCAGTGTTCCCCTCCCTCTGCACTGACCCTGGTGTCTGCAGAATTATTCACATTACTCCACTCTTCTCTGGCTGAAAATTTATCGGTGCAATAACTTTTTTTTTCCTTCTTAAATATGTTATCACAGAGGTGTTACTGTCATTCCTGATTCGCTCGGCCTTGACTGCGGTGGGTCCACCCTGGAGCTGGCTGGCATTGGCTATACTGGACACAGGGGAAGCTTCTGGCAGCTTCTCACAGAAGCTACCCCTGTATGCACTCTCTGCTACCAAAACCTGGCCACACAAACCAAATACATTATTATTCCCAGAGTCAGGAACTCTACAGGATAAGCAGAATTGTAAACCCAGGTTTTTGATCTCTCTTGATTTTGTTTCCTCACTTGGGAAATATAAAATGATTACATGACTGGGTCCTGTGGGAATGAGGTTAGCACAAATCCAATAAAGTTGTGAGTTACTCATAGGGACAGATAAATAACAAAAACACACATAGTAAAGTAAAATATTAATAGACTGATAAAGTTCAGCTTTTGATGAAAAAGACAAACTTGGGTGGGAATTGTGCCAAAACCTCTGAAACCCAAACCTCTGGTCCAATGAGGCATATGTAATATTGTATTTATTGACCTTAGCCCACTTTCTTTAACATTTGCAGATGTTGATGTGTTTTCCCTGAAAAAAATTTCCTCTTGTGACCTGAATTGCCCTTAGTCATACAAAAAATTCTTTTATCAACAAATAATTATGAACTGTAATTGGCAACAGAGATACTGTAGCAATCATATCTTCACCAAGAGTTTACATTTTGTTCAAGTGCTATGAAAAAGCAGGTTAAACAGTGAATAATATTGCATGACATTGAAAGTACGTACTGGGCATAATTAAAATATACTTTAAGACTCTTAAATACTGGGTAAAATACTGCTATATGAGTGAGAAGTAGAAGTATGCCAGATAGGTAGTGGGGAAGCTAGGGAGACTGAGAGACAAGTGCACTTATAGGAGCAATTTCCATCTGACAAACACTCCTCTACCTCCTCCACCTTCCTCCATGATAATCCTCTTTCCTTACTAACACAAGGCTCCCAATTTCTTCCCTTGGGCTGACAGGAAGGGTTCACCACAGGACCATCTCCCTCTCCTATGGCTTATGAGCACCTCCAAGGACAGAGATTGGATCCAGAGATAACATCTTCCCTTTCTGATGCTGCTGAGAATTGTCTACAAGTCTTCATAGCATCTCCAGTGCCAAGAACAGTAGGAATGTGTACAGTTTGCTGAAACAAACAGGCACAGGCTGGGGAAACAGTTTCCTCCAACCAGACGTACCATTCTCTTTGGTCTCCTCATACTCATAAAAAATAAAGTGATAAGAGATTCACTTGCATCCATGAGCTAAGTAATCAAGAACAAAAATAAAACAGAGGAAAGCCTTTTTCTACTCCTCTTTTATTGTGATGGCTGTAACTTGCATCAGCTCACAGAAAATATGTGATCTAATCCTTGTATCAGTGGACCCAGCTAGGGAGAAACACAGATTAAGTTCATTTTACAGGAAACTGCTCCAGGACGCACTATTCATTGTGCACACTGTTTTTCTTTACATATCCTTTCTCTCTTCAAAGAAAATATCCAAGAGATGCCAGTATGTGAAAGCATTATCACCTGTTGCCAGCCTTAAAAATGCCTACTTGAACATGGAGCACAACCTCCACGCCCTCAGGAAAGCAGTTTTGCCCCAAGCATCTGCCAGTCCCCAAGAGTTGTTAACTGCCTCAGATGACACAGGGTGCTATTGGCAGTTTCTCTCTCCCTCCTGCTAGTGAGGGAATTAGGTTTATGTGGCTCAGCCTTTCTTTTTGAAAGAAATCAGATGTCAGGGAAGCTTACTACAACATCTTTTTCTGATCAATAATGTTCAGGATGACTAATGAGTTGCAGTGACTCAAATTTCAGATAACTTGAAGTCTTCAGTACTTCTAAGATGGCTGGTTCAGTGAACAGAACGACCCAATAATTCTTTGAAACTGCAGCACTGACGTGGGCCAGGAAGCTAAGTTTTCTGACTAGCTGTAAATGTCTCAATAATTAATGCTGGAGGTGGATGGTTTCCTTTAGCTCTCAATTTCAGTATCAAGAGAACTCAACTGGTAGGACACTTTCCAGCACTGTAGCTACATCGTGCAGAAATATGGGGGGAGAGAAATGGGAATTCATGCCCCTGTTACCCCCATCAACTCCCTTATGCTGTGCAAATCCTGTAAGTCTCTCTAGCTGCTTCGTCCTGAATTCCAGACTTACTAAGATACAAAGAAATCAAAAAACCCTCTTGTAAACTAGAGTGCTGCCAGCTCAGTGAGACCACGTTACAGGAATTAGGAGAGGAATTCAAGTCAAACTGAAGTCTCATACTGAAGGGCCATGCCTACCACAAAGTCTGTGCTCATTTTCCCCATTCAAACAGAGGTTTGTCCAAGTCCACCTACAGAGGGTCAGCATCTAAATGCAGGCTGAGACTGTAATTTCAGTTAATTCTGATTCATAGTAGGCATAAGCAATAAAATGGGAATTAATAAATGGATAAATTATTAGCACTTCTAAATAAGATTTCAAAGTTACAGTCTGAAGTGGAGAGAGTCAAACTTCATTTTTAGTCTTATTTTCATCTAACATATAGAATCACAGAATCATAGAATCATTAGGGTTAGAAAAAACCTCTATGATCATCAAGTCCAACTTTCAAATGAATAACACCATGATCACTAAACCATATCATGAAGTGCCACATCTACTCATTTTTTTAACACTTCCAGGGATGATGAATCAACTGCTTCCTTGGTCAGCCTGTTGCAAAGCTTGACCACTCTTTTGATGAAGAAATTTTCCTAATGTCCAAATTGAACCTCCCTTGTACAACTTGAGGCTGTTTCCTCTTGTCCTGTTGCTGGTTGCCTGGGAGAAGAGGCCAATCCCCATCTCACCATAATTTCTTTCAGGTAGTTGTAGAGAGTCGTAAGGTTTCCCCTGAGTCTCCTTTTCTTCAGGCTAAACCCCAGCTCCCTCAGTCACTTCTCACAGGACTTACTCTCTAGACCCTTCACCAGCTTTGTTGCCCTTCTCTGGACATGCTCCAGCACCTCAATGTCTTTTTTTTTCAGTGACAGACCCAGAACTGGACATAGGATTTGATGTGCAGCCTCACCAGTGCCGAGTACAGAGGAACAATTGCTTCCCTGGTCCTGCTGTCTGCACTATTCTGATACAGGCCAGGATGTCATTGGCCTTCTCCTGGCCACCTGGGCACACTGCTGGCTCATGTTCAGCCAGCTGATGACCAGTACCCACAGGTTCTTTTGCCCTTGGACAGCTTTCCAGATCATAGCACTGCCTGGGTTTGTTGTGACCCAAGTGCAGGATCTGGCACTTCACCTTGTTGAACCTCATGCAATTGGGCTTGGCCTATTGATCCAGCCTGCCCACCCCTGCAAATCAACACTCTCACTCAACTTGGTGTTGCCTGCAAACTTGCAGAAGGTGCAGTCAATCCTCTCATCCAGATCATTAATAAAGGTATTAAACAGCAATTGTCCCCAAACTGAGCCCTAGGCAACACCACCTGTGCTATGGTTCTAGCAGCACAGTGGATTTGAGACATTTTGCATTACTGAATTGCAAAGGTTAATTCCAGAAATAATAATTAGCTGTCATTTCCTGCTCTATGACAGTTTATATAATTACATTTTTCCAGTATGCTAGTAACCAGTTTTCCCCTAAGATTATGATACTGTCTGTAATGAGCATTGCTGATGTCTGAGAAATATGTTTACCGACAAGCAAAAACTTGAAGTCGGAATGCTATTTTATAGGTAGGTTTGTGGTATTTTTTAATTTTAAATTAAATATACTAGAAATATGAAAGCTTTACACAAGTACACAGAACTTTTTTTGCTTCTCAATAACTTTAAGCAAACATATTATAGGAAATTAAGTTAATTTCTCTTTAAATACACTATCAATAAAAATATCAATAGTGGAAATCACTTTGTCTAACATAGATGCTACATTTTAAATGGAATTTCTTCTAGCATGGATCACAGAATCTTCCAATATAATTAGAGTTTCAATTTTCTTCTATGAACATGGTTTGGCTCAGTCAGAAAAACCCTCTGGCAATGTATTAAGACAGTCTTTCTGCAACTTTGCTGCAGATACGCACTAGAAGTTGTTTTGATGAAGCTAATAGGGATTTATGGAAATCTTTTAAAGAAAATCACTGACAAGGTTTTGAGAGAAACTCTTGTCTGATTTATTTACTTTCAGTACAATGCTACTGTCTGTACCCTGGTTGTGCTATGCTTTAGGCATATAGAAGCACAGTAAGTATCATCATTTAGACAGGACAAACAGAATAAATATTAACCAGATACACTCCCCCATCTCTGCTTTCTTGCTTTTCCACATGTAGGCACAGCAAGGGGAAAAAACAAAATTCACAGCTCCTAATGTTCTCAGAGATTTGTCGATGGCAGTTTGCTGTGGCTCATATGCAGAGGAGACAACTGCAGAGAGCAAGTCAGGAGTGTGAAGTCTCAGAGAGCAAAGCCACAAGGACAGAACAATCTCTAAGCAGCTGGGGAGAAGAGGAAACCAATTAAACAGGGAGTAGAGAGGAGTTGGAAGCTACAAGCTAGCAAAAAAATATTCATCTTGTTGATGAACAGTGGAAACTGTTCATCAAACAAGTTGGGGGTTTTTTTGTTGCAGAAACATAGTTTGAAGCTATACCACAAGTACAAAATGCTTTTTATCAGCAAACTATACTCTCCAAATGAAATGCAGGCTAATATTTAAAATTAAGGTATAATTAATTTTATATATTGTTTTCTGGAGGCTTGGAAAACAAGCAAGCAAAACAAAAAAGTTGTTACTTTTCTACAACTGAAAGTAAAAGTTCTATGAACTATTCTTCACTCATACATCTTCTCACTTTCATTCCTTCTCAGTCTGGACGTGCCTTTTACAAGGATAAAGTAATTGGATAATTGGATATGTCTATTTCTCCAGCACTGGCAGAGAATGTGTGCATTGCTGAATGTCATGATGAACAAGAAAATTTCAATCCTTAAACATCATTTGGGATGCTGTTTTGAATATGACGCAATGAGAAGGTACACTGCTGCTAACCGTGATGGTTGCTTAGAAGATGTCCCAAGGCAGTGTGATGAGCTGGATCCTCACAAGTCTCATACTACTAGCATCAATTTTACAAATTCTACAATTACCATACAGAGAAAATGACAACACATATCCTGTGACTTTGGGGTTGCCCTTGAAGAGATAGTAAAAAGATATGGTTCATGTCTCCACAAAGTCCTCTCTATGTTTAGTCAATGGTTCTTAATGATTCTTTCCAAGTCTGCCTAATTAAGAATTTTTATTTGATGAGCAGATAGAAAAGTGAATCCAAATTCAGAGTCCAAACAGCTATTATTAGCAATAGTAATTACTGCAGCAGATTGACTAATAAACAATGAACCATTACTCACTTACTGTATCTCTACTGCTGTTTTTGAAATCTATAGAGAATAGGGGGGGTTTTGTAATATTTATTTAATATTGTGGTGGATTAAAAATTTTATTAACTAATTTTAATTTTTATTAATAATTATTTATTAATTATTTTATTTAAATAATCTTGACTGTTACTTTTTCTGGAAATGTAAGAGTATTCTCATCTGACATCCGTTGTCCCTTAAATGGACTCATTTGCATCTTTACATAATATTAAGCAATTTCTGATTTCATCATTCACAATTATCATTACAAAATTGATTTTGCATATCTAATAAAATTCCACATATCACTGAACATTCCTGTTAATAAACTCATCTATTAAAAGCAAACATGGCCTAAGAAATTTATACATATTCTCCAGCAAAAAATCAGGGAAATGCTATTTCAGTAGTACTTCCAGATATTAAAAGCCACATATTCAAAGTGGAAATATTATGTAAAGATTTGAGTGTGCTGGTTATGAGCTGCTAGCAGCACGTAGCAGTTTCTTTTACAGAATTTTTGGGCATCTGCCAGTGGTAGTCATAACTGATGCCTTTAGCAAGTTAAGTTTTCATTTTGTTCCTATTGTACTATAGAATTGCAAAAACATTATATAAAGTCATGACATTTATATGGTAGATACTTCACTTAATAAAAGGAAACATGATAGTAGTAATAGCTAAAACAAGATACTGGAAAAGCATTATATTATGTAGTTCTCAAAATAAGATGACTAGAAATGAAGGTATTCTCGCAGGGTGGTTGAGTTGATGTATGACCAAAAAGGAAAAGATTGGAGGATTCCCAAAGCACCTCCATTAGAGTCAGGTATAGACTTCAAAGCATAGGTCTTTAAACTTAGCTGGAGAGGCAAGCAAAGACATCTCAGAATTTCTTTTGTATCATAGGCAAGATCCTCAGAGTTGAAGTGCCTCAGAGCTCTGCCCTGCTTCTGTCTTCTGTATCATTTCCTCATGTTCATCATCTTTTCTCTAGCTTTGCATTTTGTTTGGTTTTATCTTCTTATGCAGAAGCAGTTTTGTGCCAAAAGCTTGTGAAATAATGTCCTTGTGAACTCAAGCCTGGACAACTTTGAAAATGTACATGAAATTTAAATAAGAATTTTGTTAAATTTTGTTGAAAAAAAGCGCAAAAATCTGAAGATTTTGGATACAAGACACATTTGCTTTGCTTTTGGCTCTGGCACTGTAGTATATACATATGAGATTAGAATTACGATGCAAGAACATCTCTATCTCTCTGCTTAGAAATTAAAATCCAAAGTAACGTACTACAAAATTTGGCACATTTAATCTGAGTCTCTAAAATTAAGAGGTTTCAGCCACATGAGACACAACATATGGCAGTACCTAGGAGGAATTCTATGGGCAGATCTGTGTAGTTGATCTTACTGGTCTCTCTCTAGACTTGCTAACAATGTCCTGAACTTGTTATTTTATAGCATAAAGCATCTCCCCTTACTCCCTTACTCTAAATGATTAATGTGCTGAATCTGAGAAATAATCAGAGAATGGATTATTGGTTTAGTTTTGCCTTTTCACATAACATGAGTAGACAAGATTTAATATATGCAAGTAGATCCTTGGCAAGACAGAGAACGGTGCTCTTCCTTTACAGTCCCTAACTGGTCTAAAATCACGTCACTTATCTATTCAGGCAGTCAGCTGATTCAACAGCACACCAGCCTGCAGAGAGCTTTCCAAATTTAGCTGAGAGATAAACAACAAGGAAAAAGTATGCTGAAAATGGGACGCACATAATAAAATAGCAATCAAAAATGCATCACATTGGGATTCATCTTTTAATGTTTACCACTTCTAGAACAGAAGGGAACAGGCAATAGAACTAGCAGAAATGGTAGCAGGAAGACCAAAAAGATCTTTCTTCCTCCAAGTTTTTATTTAACCTATATTTTTTAAGATGCTTTTGTCTGTGCCACTGCTTATTGATAACCACAGCATGATTCCTCCCCAACCCCATGCCTTACAGAAGTACTGAATATCAACAAAAAGAGTTGTTGCACTTAGTAGGCAAGTTTTCAGAAAAAGTGATACCTGACCTTTATTGTAAAGAACTCTTTTTGCCACAGATCAAATATATTGGATTTTCAGTACAAGCAACCTGGCCTGAAAAAATTTCACGAGACTAAATCACCTTTTATCAGATCTATCACATACCCAATGAATCCAGAAATTATTAAGCCTGACAGTCATAAACGTTTCAGGAGCCTGACTGATTTTCCTGTGATACAAACAACAGTTTTGTTATTATCTACAAGTATAATTGATAGTGATTAATTTCAGATGTTTCACATGATGTTAACCAAACCCTATACTATATACCTTCAGATCAAATTTCTATGCACAGTTTCAAGATTCTGTGAGCTACTTTTAATTCAAAGGGACTCATTCTTGAATTCAAGCTTCTGTTATGTTACACTTATTAAAGCTCTTTAACAATGTATTTAAATGAAGGTTGACATATAGATAGTTGTGCAGATTTGACCTATCTCCTCTGGTTTTTACAATTCTGAATTTATAAAGGAAAATAAATTTACTTATGGATTTTTTGCTTCCTCATGTAGTATTTGTCTAATTTGTCTCTGATCAGGGACTTCTTCACTCTATTGTTTCTTAACATCCAGCTACCTCATGTCACTGCACGTAACACCTTTAAAGTTCAACAGTGATTAATTCTCTAGTTTAATGGCTAGACATAAAAAAAGTGTCAAGATCTTTTACAAGTAACTTGGAGACATCTGGTCACTGGGGTGAAATCCAAAACCCTGTATTAAGGCACCAAAAGCTTCACAGAGTGCACAGGAAATTAGTTATCTCAGAATAGCATCCATAAATACAGACCTGCTGACTGGGAAGTTGTAAGATCCGTAAAAAGACTGTGTCCTTCTTAGTATTAATAACAGGAATGCAAAGCAAACCATAAGTGCCCCTTATTATAATGCTGCCACTGAAAGGATTAAATGTAGGAAGAAAATAATAGGGGATTATTCACAGTCCCTAATCTTAACATTTAGCCGGTTAGTTTTCCTAGAGCTTGCTCCATAGATCTTCTTCTGCAGGATGATCTCCTGCTATGATTGGGTTATAAAAATTACTAGAAATGCCTCGCCTCTGCCTGAAATAAGGTACAAATGAAACCATATGCCAAAGTCAATAGTATGCTTTTTATTTAATGGTAATGTGAGGCAGAGAAAGAGAGATAGAAAGAAATAAGGAAAAGGAGGGGGAGAAGAAAGAAAGTGACAGAGAAAGAGATTAAAATAGAAAATGTGTTACCACTGTGTAACCTGGCAGTGTCCCCGTGTTCTTCTAGTTTTCTTAGTGGTGACGGTCCCACAGAACACAGAATCCAATGGATTAATACACATTCAGGAGACGCCAAGCACCTCCCCTGGGCTGGGGAAGCTTTGTAGTCTCTTGCGACAGCGTCTGGATTTGTTAACCTCACTTGGGATCATGTGCAGTCCTCTGGTGATAGAAGGCCTCAGGAATGAGTCAGGGGGGCGTTTTAGGGGTCTTTGATGGTTTATGACCCTTCTGTGCTAAGCTGAGCTGGCAAAATGCCAACAGCCCAACACAGAGTACCCCCCCACCCCTGACAAAGGGAAAAGGAGGGATGAAAAAAAAAAAAGAGGGAGGAAAAAAACAAAACAAAACAAACCCCAAAAGAGCAAGCTTCTTATGTTTATACAAAAGAGAGACAATTAAAAACAGAATATTATATAACACATATACATACAAATGTGGGAAAAAAACAACAACGATAGAGTCACCCATCCAACAACAGATTCCAACCATCCAGACCACAAAAACACCCCAACAGACTTCCCCCAAAGGACACCTGGCAAGAGAGGAGAAAAACAGTAACAAAAAAAATGTGTACTTTCTAAACCAAACAGCTCTGAAATGATGGCAAGGCTTAACACTTTTTGCAACAGTGAAAGCAGGTCTGCTCAACACCTGGCCATGAAGGGGAAAAAGAACTAGGCACCTCCTACCTCTTCTTTTATACTAGATTTGATATCAAAATTATATGAAATATCTCTCTGGTTGCTTAAGTTGGGTGATGCTTGTCCCCTCTAATCTACATCAGACTCTTTGGGCCTGCTAAACTGAGGCCTAGCTCAAACTAAAGCCAAAACTACCACACCTTCTCATCTGCCTCTCATGTGAATATCCCATGTGTATGTGATCTTCCCAAGGTTACTCCTTTCTTTTGATGTTGAGAGATTTTGCCATTGCACATTCAAAACCCTTCTCTCCTGCCATCCAGTTAGCTCAGCTAGATCTGATTCTTTACACAGAGACATTCTTCTCTGAACCTTGTTTACCTCTGCCCAGGCCTGCCATGATTAGACAATAGCCCTATCTCAAGTTCCCAGTCAGTCCAAATTCCAGTCAGGAGGCATTGGGAAGGGGCTGCAGACAGGCAGTTGCTTCCTTGCAGTTTGACAAAGGCCTTTCTATGATTTTGTCAATGTTTAAGACATTAATAATATTCAGTCCATCACACCTCCAGACTATGTAATTTAAATGAATCATATGCTTAAAGGAGGGTGGTCTAAAGTTGTAGGGAGACAAGCCTAGAGAAAGTTCTGATGAAACTGAGAAATATGTTGCAGGTCACCACTGATTAGGTCAGTGGAGGGAGAAAACAGCTCTGCCTTAGTACTTCAGAGTAGTTTCATTTCCTATGGTCTATGGTAACAATTCTCTGGGCAGCAAGAGGCCATCATTGCTAATGAACCCTGAGACATCTGCAGTGCACATTCATGAATTTCATCAAGAAAGATTTGGTCTAATGTTTGGAGCACAACTGTTTGGCTTTTCTGGAAGTTGCCTGTTATTTCTGGGATATAGCAAGAGAAAACAGACAAAAGGTATTTTGTAAAGTCATTCTAAATTGCTCTAATAATATTCAAACCCCTGCATGTATCTTCAAGATTGACAAGTGGTTTTGAAGCAGCTCTGAAGAACCATCATGGAGATTGTTTATATAACTCTGAATTGGTTTTGATTATTTGGCAGTTTGCTGTTTCATGGAGATATTTTATGATGAATTCCAAGGACTCAGCACTTTAGTCCTTTTTTTTTCTTTCGTTATTTAAAGGCAAGTCCCTGAAGAATGTTTAGATGTATCTGAGGCATACAGACCAACAATACACTATCATAATGATGATACTCAAGGATTGTCGACTACAGGCTCAAAAGCAATGCATCCCTACAAAGAGGAAATCAGGAAGAATACCATGAGATCTGTGAGGATGAACAAAAAGCTCATGGAAAAACTTAAAACTGAGCAGGTTGCTCACAGAGGGTGGAAGCAGGGAAAAGTAGTCTTGGAGAAATACAGATAAATTGTCCAAACAGCCAGGGAATTGCTTAGGAAAGCTAAAGCACTGGCAGAAGTAAATCTGACCAAGGACATCAAAGTCAAACAAAAAAGCTTTTTCATATTTATCATAGATGAAAGGCTACATCCAGTCAGAAGAGGTCCAGAGGAGGACCACTACTTTGATTACAGAGCTGGAACACCTGTCTTATGAAGACAGGCTGAGAGATTTGGGGTTGTTCAGCCTTGGGAAGAGAAGGTTCTGGGAAGATCTCATAGCAGTCTTCCAGTACCTAAAGGAGGCCTAAAAGAAGGCTGGAGTAGGACTTTTTACAGGGATATATAGTGATAGGAAAAGGGGTAATGGCCTTAAATTGAAGGAGGGTAGGTTTTGATCAGATACTAGGAAGAAATTCTTAACTGTGAGGGTGGTGAGAAACTACAACAGGTTGCCCAGAGTGACTGTGGACTCCCCATCCTTTGAGGTGTTCAAGACCGGGCTGAAGAGGGCTTTGAGTAACTTATCAAGTGGAAGGTTCCCTACCCATGGCAGGGGAGTTGGAGTAAGATTTAAGGTCCTTTCCAACCCAAACCATTTTATGATTCTGTGATTCTATGATAACATTACACTACTGAATTCAAGTCATGTCCTGATGGTAAAAACATACAGCCTAGAAGGCTGTGAACCAGAGCTTCCAATTCAAGAAGACAGCCTTAACTTATAGCCAAATGCCTATCCTGTGTGACAACTCCTGCTACGGCTCTTGTTGATGCTATAACTTGCAAAACAATGCAAGGCTCCAAAAACAAGGCCAACGAGATGAACCTTGCTACAAAAGCCATCTAAGAATTTGGAGCACTTGGTTGGAAGAAGGTTAGTTCCATGTTTTTCTATGTGATTCCAGCAGTCCATGTACCAGATGCTGGAATTGTCAAGCTATCTCTTCCCAGCTGCCTGGTCTCACCTGACCTTTGCTGCATTCCAGCTCACCCTTGTTCTGTCTGAGAGGTTGTGGCTGCAGAGTAACACACCTTCCCTGGGCAGGATGCTGAGGAGCTCCACTGTCAGCTGCTGGCCTACGACCAGGTCTCTGGGTCATTCATTTAGGGTGACAGAGTCACAGTTCCAAACTGAGAAGAACCAAGACCCCAAATGTCCTATTCGAACCTTTACACTACTAAACAATAGCCTGTCATCTCAGAAGATAACAGAGTCCTGAATAATTTGGAGAAGCACTGAGTCACAAGTGTGCACAGAGGTTATCTGTGTTAACATTTCCTACCAGCTGTCTTCAGACTTCCAGGCTAGCATGTGGATGTATAGAATCACTAGATAGAACAAGACCACTTGTGAAACAAATCTTGAGACTTTTCCTCCTGGTTTAAGCTCTTTGGACTGCCCACCTGAAGATACATACAAATATGCATCGATTGTTCATATTGAGAACTTGGACAATTTAACTAAAAGTCTGCACTGGGTTATACCTAGAAGGGAACAGCTGACCAATCATAAGGTATATATGAGGAAGCTTAGGTACAAAGTTTGGTGATGGTGGCCCTTCTCAAATTTTTTTCTCTCTGTTCTAGACAGGCAACTTCAGCTCAAACTTTGGGGCATGGAGCAAGCACAAAGGAAAGGAAGAAACGCAACAGATTGGCAGAGGTCACCATGACTGACACTGTTCAAAGAAAGACCAACAGTATTTCATAATATAAACTAATGTATCTTTAGGACAGCATATGCCTAATACTACTTTTGAGCTGTTTACTGTTATTTTGTTTGATTTCTCCTGGTGGGGGGCCTGAATGTGCTTTTAACATCAATAAATTAGACCAATGTGCTAGTAAAAAAATCAGTTATAAATCATTAGCAAAATTAAAAATGTTCAGTTTTATCCATGCCCTTACTAGGCTGAAAACAGAGTGGATTATTATGTATCTATATGTATGAAATACACACCCTATAAACAGCTTTTTACACTAGAGGGCACTTTGCTTATTCCCTTATACTTCATGGAATTAGTGCACTATAATCTGTATGGAGTTTGATGCAGTATTTGAATTCTAGAACTGTTTAGTGTGTAGATTGTTTACTTTTGGGGTTTTTTTATAAGTACATGAATATGAATAGTAATTTCAGGCAATACCTACCTGAAATAACCCAGAAGATCTTAAAACACAGTGGGAGAAAACTGGAAAATGCCCAGTTTAAATCCTTTCAATGAATTTCATGGTACTGAAGCCATTGAAACTGAACCATAGCTCTAACTGGTTTTGTGCTTATATTGCTAAGCTTGTATATACTGGCTAAAAATGAAATATACATTATACCACTCAAATGTTTGTTAATAGAAAATTTAGATCATTATTTAATACAACCTAAAAGAGCTTGGCTTATATTTTGCAGAGTACAGTGGTCATCAGGCTCAGAAGATTGACTCCTGCCATTCTGTTGAGAGAAGACCAACACTGACAAACATATTCAAGATATTTTACTACGTCCTGCAAAGAGGTATGTGTGTTGCTGTCGATAAGTCTTCAAACAATGAGTAATTCATACTACATGGCAATTCCATTACTACATTTCATACACTGCTTTTTTATGCACTAGATATAAAAAAAGCAAGTATTTAGGTCAGACTAATTAAAACTATGTACATATACTCACACATTTCTCAAATGAGAATTATTTTAAGACAGTTTGCTCTCTATGAAATACCCCCTACAGTAAGTGGTATTTTTGAGAAATCAGAGGTCCAGGCACTGGCCAATGTCCCCTGGTTTTGGGGACATAACTGGGGTTTTCAGGCCCCACATATTCAGTCAGGAGTAGAATATGCGGAGTAGAAGTAGACAAAGAAACCTAACAAAAAAGACACTATACCACATTCTCCCCTTGGCCTGGCCTGTTCCACACTTTAAAATCATACTGTTTTTCTCAGAATTCATAGGAGATAAAGAGAGATCCTTTCTTGCCTCATTTACATCCTATTACTCCATTCCCTCCTTTCCCCTGCTATTGTTCAGTTATCTGAGGATAAGTACATAAACATGAGGAGCTACCAATGGAATCCTACACCAAAGGAAGGACTTCCTGCAGAAGTGAAGACTGTCAGGGTTATGTAGTCTTCCACTGTTGCCATTGTTGCCTGGCATACATGTCCTACAGCAAGGTTTTGACCTACTTGAGAACAGGCATTATGCCATCCAAACAGATGGGCAGAAGCGTAGACAGTCAGGAGACCATGTCTGTACATCAGGCATGGATGATGAGGGCATGATTCTCAGCTGAGAACATTTAAATAATTGTTCATTCAGAGCTTATGCTCCTGTCACAGAAAGTAATGTGTCACCATTAATCAAGCTTGGAGTTCAGTGCCCTTTAGGAAAGGCACTGCAATGTAAGGTGGATACTATCACTTCCATAGGATTCTGGGAATGATAGGTCTGCAGCACAAATACAAAAATGCTTGACTTCTAGTCCCACCTCTGCTACTAATATCATAAGTGACTTTGAGCAATTCAGCTCCACTGCTTTGTTCCTGCTTCTCTTATTTTACCAGCACAAAATACTATAAGAGCAAAATTATAGGTATAAATCAATGCATGCAAAACATCTATAACATAAATGGGTACACATCACTACAGCTGCTTTATCATGTGAACCCCCTTATGAGAAGTTTTGGTACAACAAGTGCAAATCTCTGCTTGAGGGCATGACAAATTTCACATGGCTAGACCTCATACTGTTGGCTTCACTATCATGTGGATTTTATTTTCTGAAGATTAAAACAGTTTATTTGGAAGCAGAAGTGGACAGAATTGCAAATGCTTCCACTTTGTCGTTTGCAATTTCACATGCTCCATTGATTTTGAACATAATTAGTATGTGAAATGAAGATGAGCAGGTATAACAAATTATTCCAGACTAATGCCAACATTAATAATAGTCACTATTTATGTATTATTCTGTGCTAAAATTGTTTTGGAAAATAAGCAAATAGAAAAGACATATGTTATGTACACATTTTTGCAAACCAGACATGTACTAAGCAGGATATAAAAAAATTATGTAACATACAGAAACGGTTGGGTGTATTAAAATGGGCCCTAAATACTCATGGCAAATGTCAACTTTCAGAAGTGATATCTAGGTTGTTATTGGGATACAAAGTCCAACTTTCTTCATCAGTGCTTGTAGACCAACAACTTATAAGCCAAAACTACCTGCAAAGTAAGACCTAAGCCTGAATTTCAAAAAAGTATCTAATGATGCAGGAGGCAGAACCTTTTCCTGTGTAACTTTCGTAAAGTAGCTTTGTTAGCAATGTCTGAAAGTTGCATCTGCTTGGTTCACCAGTCTCAGTAGCTCAAATGGGACTCTCTACTCAGTAGTCACTGTGCCATGCCATACAGTTAGTTATTCAGGTATTTTAGACCACTTACAAGCAAGCAACTTTTTGAAGATCTCCTCATGTACTACAATCTTGTTTCCTTCTGATAAGATGCTAATGGAAAGGATATTATCCAAATCCACAGCAAGTTGTTCTGAAATCAGTTCCCAAAAGCATTTATCAAAAAAACTATGCTATATTAGTTATCATACTAATAAAATACCTGTTCAAGTAAACTGTCCATTAGCAGCTAAGTTTCTAGACAATATACAGTCTTGATTTTTTAAAAAGTGCTGTAGAATATTTTTAAATGAATGTGCCATACTCTCTAAGACTATTTCTAAGAAATCAACCTATTTTCCAACTGATAGCATTGTAGCATGTTCAACCTTTAGTCAAGCTCAACTCATTTCAGGAAAAGAGTCATCCTTCAAATATATGACATGTATTTATTATCCAGTTCACAAAGGTTTCAGCGCAACAAAGCAGCAGTGGGCCTTTATGATGATTAAAATGTCAAGGGAAAATCTAATCAGTCATACTGTGAATTTTCCCCAAATAATAACCACCACTGTTGTACTCTTACATTTAACTGTTGATGACAGAGGAGGTCCAATATGGAGGGCATGCCATGATCTTTTCAGTGTAATTTATATAGTCAGGAGTCATTCTTAGGGCATCATTAAAAGCAAGGTACACAAGGAGAAGCATAGCTGCAACAAATGGAGCTCTCAGAAGATCACTCAGTTATAGCACAAATAGGAATGCAGCCTTGCAAACCGCACAAACCATCAGAGGCGGCAAATTATTGCTATCCCACATCACCTTCAGCAGCAGATGACATCTTTCTCAGAGCATTGCTCTAAGCACATTTCCTGTTGAATGAGTTGTTATTTTTGTTTCTCCCTTGCCATGGCACAAAATGCCCCTCTGCATTTTCTTCGAGGTGATGGGGTTGTACTTCTCATGGTTTTGCTCTTACAGGCACAGCCTTACTATATCTTTGTACCTATGTCCAATTAAGCAGTATGAATGCAAATATTTTACTATTTCCATTTTACTCGCATTTTACTTTTACTTCATGTTACTATTTTTTATATTTTAAATTTTTATGCATTTATTTTTTATGCATTTTATATTTTTATTTGCATTTTACCATTTCCATTCTTCTGAGATGATTAGTTATTGATCTAGGAAGTAATGCAGTGACCACGTGAGTCCTTTGCAAGAAGAAAAGCAAGAGACAGGAGCATGTAAAGGATGTACTCAAAATTTCAAGTTGGGCACATTTTATCCTTTTATTATTGTTTCTAACATTGAAACATTGCCCTATTCTGTATTTATGTAACACAATTAATAATGACAGGAGGCTTCAATCTCTTCCTAAATTTCATAAATAATATTAAATTGATTTTTATAAATCATGTGCCTTTGTGACTACTGTGTAAATTCCCCTTATAAGTATGTATTTCCAGACATATTCAGATTCAGGAAGATCATACATAAGTAGGAATATTTTTCATTTCTGTTCAAAGAGAAATACATAGCCAGCTCCCACTGGGACCTGGGATAACTGGAAAAGTGAAGATTACTGAAACTGTTCCTCAAGCATAACATAAAATGTATTTATATTCCTTTCTAAATGTACATTAAAATAAATTTATTTTATTTTTAAGAGAAATGTCAGTCAAATCACTAGCTTGAAGGAAGCATGTCACTTTTATCATGCATCATTAGAAGCTTCATAGGGAGCATAGCATTGGCTCACCACTTTTGAGAGCAAATCTCTACGAAATGGAAAAACTCCACAATAAAAACCCTGTAATTATTTTTTAACAATTAAGAATCATAGCTGAAGCACGCAAACTCAACTTTCCATGTTTAACTGAAGACATGAAATTCCACTACACCCAAAAAACCTGAAAAGGGCCTCCTCCCCTACCATTTTTTCTGGGCCTGATATGATAGACTGCCTTAGAGATTTTCTAAAACTGTCAACACGTGGCTGTTGCTGACAGGAGCTGACATCCCCGATTTACTGCAGGAATTATTATAGTCTGTGTCCTTAGAGGATCTCCCACACGGGGTATCTCACACTGCCCCTTGCATTCGCTTCAGGACTTTCACTGTGACAAAGCACAAGGCTCCTAATATATAGAATATTTTATTTCAGACAGTTTAATAACTTAAATATTCCCACTCCCAATACTGTGCATGACTTAGCTGACAAGCCATGGTGCATGTGGCTGGCCTGGGATGATTACGGAAAAGTATTATGGTTTATAAAAGGATTCCAAAAAGTGACTGGCCTATGCAAACATCAAGATTTTCATAACTGTTAAACGTTTCCTGTGTGAGACATTAAACTTTGCCATTATTTTGTATTTTCATACAAATACATAAACTATCTTAATCTCCTCTACTGTATATTGCAAGTCAACAGTCATATCACCCTTTGGTGATGTTGTGTATTCTTCTTAACTATTTTCAGATGAAAGCTGTATGCAACATGTTTGTAAAAACTTCTTTTAGTTAGATGATAGCTTATGGTATTAAACTTTTAAATAAAATCAACTTTGACTTTTTGTTAAGATACACCAAATGGTATCTTCACTAAAGACATTATAAAATGAACAGCTGTTTCTCCTCTAATGTGTCTAAAGAATGTTTCCTAAGACTAAAATACATGATGGTTTAAAAAAGTTCTGGTTGGAATTAAAATATTTCCCTACAAAAGGAAAGAGTTCAAAATTCAAAAGGCGGTTTACAGGCTTAATTTCTGTCTGGAGTTTATGAGAGCAACACCAACTGAATTCCACAATGAAGTTTTAAAAATTTGGGTGATCACAAGACAGTCTACTAACACATCTGGTATTTTCCACATTAGATACTATCAACATGAAAGAAAAATATGCAGTTATTTCCTATTATAGCTAATGCCTTCAAAGGGCATCTCATTTTCCATTTGACTTCTGCTGTGCTGGAAGTCTTGAAACATGGTTGCATCACCTATCCTGGAAATTTGGACACACTGAAAGTCAGGTTGAATGGAGCTCTGAGCAACCTAATCCAATTGAAGATATCCCTGCTCATTGCTTTATGAGTCTATGATTATTATGAGTGCTAGACATAACTAGAATAATTTCACTGTATTGTTATAGCTAAATATGGTACTGTATAGCATTCAAATCACTGCAGAATCATAGAATAACAGAATCAAAGAAGGGGACATCTTTCACTATATCAGATTGCTCAAAGTCCTGTGTAACCTGACGTTAAACAGTTATAGGGATGAGGCACTTATTCTCCGAACAACCTGTTCCTCACCATAAAAAATTTCTTTCATCTATTCAATCTAAATCTACCCTCTTTCAGTTTAAAACCACTGTCCCTTGTCCTATTACCACAGTCCACAGGAAAAAGTCTCTCTCCACCTTTCTTTTAAGTCCTCCTTCACAGACTCCCTGGAGCCTTCTTCAGGGCTGAGCAACTCCAGTTCTCTCAGTAATCGATGAGGCTATGCAGTTTCTCAGGGCATCTTTAGTTTTCATACACCTCATAGGTCTCTCTCACCTTTTTGGATACTATTGGAGAGAAGAACATAAAGATGCATGCTTTAGCTTCTTCTTTGTGCCTTACTCTGTTTAGTGATTAGTACCAGTGAATTGTTGTGGGGTTTTAATCTGTATTATAGCCTACTTTGTAATTCATATTATTCATATTTGATTGATAACAGGAAATGAGAAATTATACATAAAACTGGTAAAATTCAATGTTTTTGTTTGCTTCTTTCTCAGAGACAGATCACTCGTTATTTGCAGGTGACATAATCCTTTCATGGAATCTCCTGGGAGTGACACGACGAGTGCAACTTTCCAAATCCCTATCCTCTTGACACTTTATCCAGAACATAGCTTCTCCATTATAGCTTCCATTCCTACTCACCTTCTGTCATTTGTCTTCATCTGAGTTACCTTTCCCTTCTGCTGATAGGAAAGCATTTGGCCATAAAGGGACCTCTTAAAATTATAGCATTTATTTCTGTATTGAAGCCTCCTTAAAAATAATAACAGAAAGACCCCACAAAAAAAAAAAAAAAACAAAAAACCCCTCCAAAACCAAAACAAACAACCTCCCCCAAACCAACAAAACCCCCAACCAAACCAAATTTAAAAAAAAAAAAACAAACAACAAAACAACAAAAACCAAACGAAACAAACAAAACACCCCAAACACCAAAAAGGCATGAGGGGGGAATTAATCTCTAAGAGAATGTCAGATGATTGAATCAGTGGTGCAAGGATAATCAGGAAGAATGGGAGAATTTGACATGGCAGAAATAACCATTATTCCTTTGGACATGGGTTCACATAAGGAAATAGACGGATGAGCACAGAGCAGCTCATCAGCTTCTTGTGTTAGCATCACAGCAAAAAAATCTATTTTTCCTCTTTGTCTGCAGACTGTTTTCTCTGCATATCCTTCTCTAGTTGGCCACTCAGAGATATGTCCTAATCCTTTTCCAGACTGGCCAGTCAGAGACACGTCCTAATCAATTTAGGTACTTACTTCATCCAGTAGAAACACTCCAGGCAGCAGTAACAGCAGAATCTCCAGTATCATCTAAAGTAATCTAAGTAGTTCCTTAATTTGAGCAGATTTATCTGGCATTTCACAAACTTCATGTAGTTTCAGAGTCCTGTGATTATTTGGGAGAGATCCTCTCATACTGGGAGCTTAAATGAGAGACAAAGTACATCAGTGTACCTCCACTAGTCTCTCTCCTTTGGCAAAAATCCAAGTCAGTTTTTATCTGTGTTTCAAATGCAGCTATGACTTCTGGGAAGTTTAGTTTACAGGTAAATCTACCACTCGCAATGCACAGAGTGGGCACAGATGAAGACAGTGAAAAGTGAGAGGACTTTTCTATACCATCAAAATGCACATTAGTACAGCTAATCAAGGCCAAAGAGATAGGACTTAGAGTGGTGTTTGCAGATCAACAGCACAAAGTATAACCTCACACTTGATAGTTTCAAGAACCATGTGCTACATGTGTAAATAGTATTACATACAAAGCTGCATAAGCAAACCACCGATTTACAAGTGAGACTACTATAAAATTTAGAATCCAACTGTTGATTACTCAAGTGAAAATAAATAATTTCAGTGGAGAAAAATACAAACAGTTTGTTTGATGAAGTGAGGAAGATAAGATAAAATGTGAATGTATGGCACATGTCCTTCCACAGATAAAAGAACAAAGTACTGCTCCAGGAGGTGAAAAATGTGTTTGTTTTTTTCATTCTTCATTGAAGTAAAAGGGTTTTTTAATAAGAATTTCTGGGCGACATACTTCTGTCAAAAAATGTTGGTTTATGAAAACAAAACCATTTTATAGGAATGTAGATTTTCAACATTTACTTCACTTGAACTGTGAGCAGAAATGTCACACAAGAACTTACCACTGAAATCCTCCACTAACATTCTTCCAAACTAAATATTTTGGATTTATGCACTCAACTTCAAAACATACAGCAAAAAGACAAGTGTGATAAATTCAAATATTTTAGTAAGAAAATTGATCATATTAATTGACCAAGACTAAAGTACTTCTCTAGGTGTCAAGATTTTCAAGGAAGGTTAAGATTTTGATCCCTAAAATGTTCATCTCACAAGGATGTTCAGACCACAAACTTTTTTGTCTATCAGTGATGTTTTACTTCCTGTAAAAGTCTACTCTTCAGGATTTTCCTTTCAAAACACAAGGCTACTAAGTTCAAAAGTAAATATGTGTTCAACTATAAATTTCAATTTTGAACTCAGGAAATGGAAAGAAAAAGCATTTCTTTTCTATTTAATTTAACTTCCTTAAACCAGTCTCAGATTTTTCTGGGAGCAGTAGAATGTTTAAACAAGAAGTCCAAGGAAAAGTAATTCACTTGGAAACACTTTAGTACTCTCTGCCTCTTGTAACGCTATGTAAATGAATAATACACATCCATATTACAGCAGGGAGTGAAAATTAATTCTTTTTACAGACAACTGTAGCTGAAGTTAATCTTGAGTATTTTAATTGTTACTAAGAGGAAGAAACTTAATGAATACCTTAGAAGTTGCAAAAGCTAAACCAGACAAGCTCCATTATTTGTCAACACAGAAAGAACATTCAATCTATCTTCATGCAGCATGGAAAATCTAGAGGTGATATTCTTACTTTTATGCTTCTTAAAAGACAAATTCAAATAATTGTTTTAGGCTTGTGCTGGAACATGAGGTTTGATCATTCTTGTATGTATTACTAAGTTAGCACTTGTCATTTATCCATCCTCATGTTGACTCCAAATACTGTATTTGAGAACAGTTAGAGCTGAGGAAATGAACGAGTAGTTAACTGCTAGTGGATTTTGAGATATGCTAGAACTGACCTAAGATATCTCTTATTAACTTATAATTTGCATTTCATCATTGCTTCCTAATTATAGACATAAAAGGCAGGGAGAAGAGGAGAAAATCTCTGACAGTCTTTTTTACTAAATGCTTAAGTCATACCATATTGTAAGATAGTCATCTTGTTTTCACAGTTTCCTATAAATGTGTATCACATGGTCTTTCCAGCTTCCACAGAAACACTGTTCTCTCAGACTATCTTTATGAAAAGGGCAGAAAGATTAAATATATAGTATCATTAAAACTAACAATATTCATCAAAGTTTGCAGGCACCTCCACTGGCAGGTGCACCCTCATACCAGTGGGACAACACCCTTTCGAGCTGCCATGAGTTTGGAAGTTCCCAATTCATTATCTCTGTTCATAGTCTTAGGGTTTATGATTTGTGTGTGTGTGTGTAATTATATATTTGTATATCTTTTTTATTTATGGTGCTTTGGTTCTTTAAGTGTTTGATTAAAACATTGTCTTTCATTTTCTTATTGGATCCTAATGTATTTTGTAAAAAGCTGGCTTTCAAGCAGAGGATCATAAATTCAATTTCAGTAGAAGCTACTTAACAGCACTTTCATCAAAATTGCTGCTAAAAACCCTACAAATGTGTATTATTAAATCTAACTATATCATAAACTACATGATGTCTTTCTCTGCACAAAAGAATGCCAGGTTTTTAGGTTTATCTGAATGGTACAATTCACATTGGCAAATAAAATTCCAGCTGTGAAGACACTACTCAATATTTAGATATTGAAACAAAAAAAACACCTCTCTTTTTCTAAAATACATTATGACAGAAGGAAATAAAATGGATGGAAGATTCTAATTAAAACTATGCTTAAAAGCCTTTCAGGACCCAAAAGAGATTTCCTGTTTTTTAACTTATGTATTGGACGTATTGTAAAATTCCATTCTTACACAGTGGCAATTTCCTCTATCGCTAGTCAGCAACTGCAGCTAAACTTAGTCTAACACATTTCTAACACTTTTTTCAAACTTCATTGGATAGAAGCCCAGAACCTTAAATAAGGCTGGCAGAACTTCTGAAATGTTGTGTTAAACCTTCTTTACAGGGACTAGTCAGTGCCACCACTTCTGAAGCAACAAAAATATTGTTCAAAAATGTGAGTTTCAATTTCTTTCTAAATAATTGTTTGCGAATTTATGTTTTCCTTCCTGAGGATCAGGAACATGCTATCACCATAGCTTCATCATACATAAAATTCTGGTTTGGTAGCATTTATGCAGAGACATATTTGTTTATGACAAAGTAAACATTTTTCACTTTGACAAAATTCAGTTCAAATAAATGCCAGATAGTTCAGATGTAAGAATAAGTCTGTGTATCTGTACAGTGTATACTTTTGCCACGACCTCCAGTACTTCCCTCTTTTAATGAGGTGAACAACACATTTGGAGAAATAAACCTCTGCATTTTCAGAATTTCAACTGCAGCGTATTACTTGTTTGCTCATAATTTAGGGTACCCACTGGAGGAAAAGTGAGAGAGAAACATTGCTTCCCATTATCATCTTCTAAACTGGAGAAAAACTGTAGTTATGAACTGGGACAGTATTGCTTGCAAGTTTAAGTAGAAAAATAACACCTTAAGTAATTTACTATGTGTATCCACTCTAACTCTGCTTTCAGAAAAAAAACAGGCATTAACATATGACAGAGCTTCCAGAATTCATATTCAGGTGCAATAATAATTGATTACGATTACAGAAAACCTAAGGCACAGCAAAAGAGCTCTGTCAACAGTATAAAAGGAGAAATAAAATGCAGTCTTCAGCTGTACTAGCTTTGCTGAATACATCTCAAATCGGATAGTGAGGTTAGAAATATTCTTTTTGGTTCCCCTTAGAAACCTGAAAAATCAAGTTAATACAAAATAGCTAAAATTAATACTCTTTAGATCAGCTCCAAGTTTATTTAATATATAGTAATTTTTTTGCTACCTGAATCTTAAAATAATTAGCGTTTTTACTTTTTATCTAGAAAATGGGGCTCTCATATGTTCAAGAGGACACCAGTTCTCTATGTGATTATTGCAATCATAATGCTAACAAGAGTGACATTTGATGTGGTAATAATTTTAACACTTCTATAAAAGAGAAAAAATGCATGCAAATAAGTAACAGATGATGCACTTGTTTAAAAATTAATCATCTTTATGTCACAGTAAACATGTAAACATCACCTGCTGTACAGATTTATTTTCTTTAAAAGGCTTGTTGTGTGTGTATAATCCATATAACTCTTACACCTGATATAAATTATTTCAAACCACTAAATTACCATTTGTGTCTTTGCAAAATAGACTATTTATTTAGGGAGCGCACATTTCATATCCCAGTGCACATTTAGAGATGCACAGAGATTATGGATAGCAATGACAATGAGTATGTTCTGATGGAAATGTTCATTTATGATATACATATGCCAAATACATAAACATTTCTTTCATTTGGCTAAACAAACAAACAAAAAAGAGCCAAACCGTTACATCCCTTGGGGCAAGATACTTTGTGCTTTGCAAGAAAGTCTGTGGTGGAACATACAGCTCTCACACGCCTCTTTCCCCTGAAAAGTTACACCAGTAATTTCTCAATTTCTGACATATCATAGCAAAAATTATAAACTTTTCCAATCAAAAGGCCCAAATACATTAACAGAATCTTTGTGGAATATACTTTAAACAATGGTTAAACTACCATAATGCAGATTTCTATATGAAAGCCTAATTTGGCCATTTTCTGGGTGTAAATACAACCAATTCAAGTTCATAAAGCACCATCTTCTTTTTGCTCACCTTTGATAAAGCCACAAGTTTAGAATGACAGTAGCAATTTCATTGAAGGCACAGCACAACAAGAAGTATGACTGTTATTTTTTTTCCCTGTAATCACAGTAATTTCTTTTGTTCCTTAGATGCAGTATTTTTGTTCTCCTTTGTCTGCTCTTTGATATTTGGGCTTCAGTTTTTCAACAGCAAAAAGAAGCGGTATAAAAATGAGACAAAAGATTTTATTCTGTGTTTTGACTGCTTTTTAACATTGTTTGAACAGTGCAGCATGTTCACTGCAACATCCACAGAACTGAATATTCTGCCTTTTATCCAAATTGTCGGTTTAATTATCTGGAATTTTATTGTTCCAATCCCATCTCCTAGTGCCAATAAGACAAACACTTTATAGAACCTTTCTCATGAAGTGACCAAGTTCTGTGCAACGTTTCCCACTCCCTTCTCACTACACTCTTAATACACTCAGAATTACTAGGAAGTGCAAGAGACCTTATTTCTTCTATTACACTTTTTAACTGTGCTAAGAACAGCAGTTATTTCATTTGGTATTTTGTTCCCCATCACAACCTTCCTGCCTCATGTACATTCCTATTTCTTTGTCCAACATAGTATCATATCACTCCAACTCCTTTACATCATATGCTATAGTACTATGGTCTATTAAAAACTTGTCTTTTCCATTTCTCATTTAAATTGAAGCATGCATCTATTTTCTCACATTAGCAAGAGAGAGTGTGTTTGGAGACTTTACTTAGAAATTGCCCTGTTTCATCTTTTTAAGTACCCCCTAAGTCTTGCTAAAAGTAAACAACATTGATTTGAAAGGCAACAATGTTGGAAATTTGCTACCACAGTAAAACTCTGTGTGGAAAATACAGACATAAAAATGAAGAAGAAAAATAGG
Source organism: Hafferia zeledoni (assembly GCA_035583235.1). Taxonomy (NCBI): domain Eukaryota; kingdom Metazoa; phylum Chordata; class Aves; order Passeriformes; family Thamnophilidae; genus Hafferia; species Hafferia zeledoni. The sequence goes on from JAWWEV010000043.1 coordinate 39,360,413, forward strand.
AAAACATCCATTTTGACATAATTTTAACTTTTTTAAAGGACAAAATTATTTTCTAAGACTTAGTTATTGAATCTGGGACTAATTTCTGAAGTCAAATGGAAAGAATAAAATTGTTATATCAAATTAAACAATGAAAGTTTTTTCTTCTTTCCCCCAAAGCTACCAAAAACCCGTCTAACTTTAGCAAATGCCTTTGTGATGTATATGATGCCCAGAGTTTCAAATCCTCAGTCAATTTTCCATATCTATATATCCATCAAATGGTATTCCTGACAGTCAGTCTCCTGATCTGAGATAACACATGACACGAATTTCTGACAGCATTTTGCCAATGCCTGAAACTGTCACTCCAGAACATTAAATAAAAACACCCTCCCCTAATGTTTGAGGTTAAATTGCAAGTTGAGTGACAGATCAATAATATCAACATAATTCAGTAAAAGCAGCTTAAGCCTTCTGTAATTAGTTTTCATTCAATTTAAAAAAAATACACAACAAAAATATTCTGCATGTTCTAATTCTATTAAAATTCAGCATCACATCCATATTTAGAAGTTATCATCAGGATATGAAGGACTTTCACTGGAGAGTACTCCTTCACCTCCAACTAGACCATGTGTGATCTATTCAGACAAAGGATGGCAAGGAAATGCTCTGTAGACTACTACATTTTTTAGCCTTGTCTGACTGAGTTTGTTGGTAACTTTAGTACTTCAAGTCATGGCACTTAATTCTGCACTTTTGCTGACAAGGTTCATAGATGTTTCTGGTTTCTGTTGTTGGACAGATAAAGTAGAAGAGAATTCTATTTTTGAAGCGCTCCTCTGTTAAGTGGGGTATTCCAGAGGCAGGCTACTGTTGCATCATTTCCTAATTGCTATTTCCTCTTTTTGACTTTGGTCAAGAAGTGTCACGTCTGCCTGTGTATCCTGTTACATGTAAGGTTTTATAGAAGGAAAAGAATAAGTAATTCTTAACAGATGATGATCTCCAATGGATAATAATGCATGGTTTTACACAATCAAGTCCCAGATCTTTGTTTGCAAAGCCTAGCCATGATGACACAATCAAGGAAATTAGAACTCCCACAGACTTTTTCAGACTAAAGAGGACAGTAAGGAAGTATTTTTTTAAAATACTTCCTTTATTGTATAGCAACCATTTATTATGTCAGAAGGCTGCCTGAGGAGAGACTTAACTGCATCAACAGCAAGACAACAGAAGGAAAGGGCCATCAGCAGCAATGGATCAGTATTTTCACATATAGCTCTGCATTTTGAATGGGGACGTGACAGAAAGGAATTTTGAGTGGAGGAAGCAGTAGGGATGAATTAGCAATGGAAACCCTGCAGTCTTGTAGCAGCAAGTAACAAACTAATGGAAGTCATACACCTAAAAATGTAGAAAGCAATTCCCTTGAATACGCAGTCAGAAGACTGATAAGCCACGTCTCACTACTATGTACTATGATGACCCCACAGATCACATAAAGAACTGAAATATTTTACGGTCTTTATGTCAATATAATACTCTATCTTCTTTAAAGGAAACAGAGGAGCCTAAACCATGCTGTGAAATAAATTGATTTCTCAACAGCATAAAGGGCACTTGGAGGGTTTGAGAGCACAACAGGATGGGGAAATGCCATAAAGCCATCTTGTTCTATTTGTTTACCTGCAAACCCTGTAATGGACAATTCTCTTCCCATTAGAATGAACCTGCTGGCTCACATTTGCAGTAGTACTTTCCCCCTCAACTTGTGGCTGTACTAGCTGCTTCCTCTGATCCTTGACTTATTTTTCAATCACATGACAACAAACCATATGAATAAGACTATGGAAAGGTGAGACAGTCTGAAGGGAGAGATTGACACACATCACTGTGAGGAAGTCTGGGGCTACACATTGTTCATCTCAGTGGATGTAAGTGTACTGTAACAAAAACATTATCTGCTTGAAAGCTGTTCACTCTCCAGGCTTATCCAACTAGGATTCAAGAAAGGATAAAGGACTGCTCCTCCTTAAGTGATGGTGTCTGTTCTGAGGGTTCACCAAGCCAGGCACTGGATATGTAAATCATCCCCTGGGAGAGGCAGCACCTCTTTTCCCCCAGTGCAGCATTGTAGCTTGTGCTTACTGACTACTGTGACTTGGTGGCAGTGTTTTGATCTGAGTACAAGAATAATCCTTTCTCTAGAGGACAATGACATCAAGGGGAGCAGCTTATAGTTCAGTTCCTTTGCCTGGAATCACAGGGCATGAACTGTCTACCAGGTGAGATTGTTTGAGCTCAAATAGGGTGAGCAAGCTCAAATCTGCCATCAGAAGGTCTCAGCTTCTGAAGCCTTTACTCCTTTTCCTTCACCTTCACACAGAAAAACATACTATGATGAAATCCCAGGATCTTAAAGTATGGCAATTAGGAAAATTTAAAAAAGAAGTAGCAATATGAATGGCAGTACAACTTTTTCCAGTCCTCAGCCTGAGTCTATTTTTTTTCTTTTGTGAGACATTTCAGTGTTTTTTACTGTACATCAGGTAAGACCAGTACAGCCTGCCATCTCAAATAAAAGCATTATATACACATATATAATACATTATATATACATTTATATATGCATTTTTGTGACTGTGCTTTCATCATGAAAAGTATATTAAGAATCTTACTTGCCCAGTTAATTTTTGAATTTAAAAAGGCAACTTAAGTGCTATAAAGCTGTTACTGGTTTTCCTTCCATTTCAGTTTAGATAAGTTGTTCCTTGAGTTGAATTTTCTCATTTTAAGAAACAACATAACTGAGCTACTCCCTTGTTCTTGATCTAGGTTAACAGAATGATAACTGAGGTATCAATGAAAAGAAAACATGATCCTTTAAATGCAACAGCTGCTTCAGGTGTCTGACACAATGCAAAATAATGTATTTATTTTCCACCTTTTTTTCCTACAGTTTACGGAATCATTTCACAGAATCCTCTACATCAGAAAAGACCTCCGAGATCACTGAGTCCAACCTTTACATGCTCCTTCCATTTTCCTGCACCTACTGGACCTCAAACATGGTATTTTAAAATATTTATCCCAGTCCTCCACTTTTGAGAAACTATTTCTATACAAGCATAGCTTTCTCAATCCCTTCAGAAAAATTTTCAGGTATGGTAAGTACTATATCTAGATATTAAACATGCCATATTTAGGTAGCACCAAAATCCCCCTAGGTGTTTTTGCGTCTTTGTTTTCTACTGTTTCTGTGTTAGGTACTGTTCTTCCAAAAGGTTTCCAACACCTCTAAGAAGACACAGCTACAAATCTCACAAGTAGCAGGTGCAAAATTATGAACACCACCAGAGGCAAAATAAAAGTCTAGACCTCAGACCTTGTAAAACACCCGGAGATCTTACTCAAGTATTTTGAAATGGACTTGGTTATACCTCTTGCAAAATACCCATTTTTTTTTTTTTTTTAAATGGAAAGCATCAGCATATGGCAACTTCAGTTCTGCCTCTCAAATATCTATACAGTGCTGATGTCAACTTGCTAACAGAGAACACTACCAAAATTGCAGTATAGCAGCAATTACTGCTACCATAAAATACAGTTGTTCTTTTATGTACTCTGTACAGGTCGAGATGCCACAGACATTCAGATACAACATACATTCAAAGCATTATACATGGTTCATCTGTTGGAATTCGTGAAAAGACCTGCCACAGAGAGAAATGCAGTACTAAGAATAGGCTAGAAAACTTCTGATTAAAACAAATTGCTCCTAATTAAGGTTAATTACAAGCCTAGGCCTCATCTTATGCCTTCTTTCTTGCTAAAACAATCCCCACTTGTCCTACATTGAAATAGCTTTATCTCACACTGGTGTGAGGAGAGCTCCAGGTGTACTTGTCCAGAGGAATAAGCAGCCACTCATCAGAGAGGACAAGCCAGTCCACTTGGTTTCATTAAGAACATGTGAGAATCTTTAAAATTAACTACTCTAAAATGCCAACTATATTCAGCTCCCCCATTTAATATCTTAACTCCAGAAACATTAATTAGTATTCTCACATGCTCGCATTCTGAATGAGGTATGGTGAGCATATGCTTTGTCAAAATGGCAATGTAACAAAATTTAAGTGAAGTGAGAATCACGGTTAACGTTTTTCTTGTAATTAACACTCATTAAATAAAGGACGGAAATAGTCATCTGCCAGTCCATTCCTAATCAGCATTAGCCTCAAATCACCTGAAATTGTGAGGGGAGAGGGGAGGGAAGCAAAAACAAAAAATATATTTCTTTTTCTAGACAAGCTTTTGTTTTGGATCCATATTTTTAATTCATTAAAGGTGAAATACCAAAATTAGAATTTTGTGATGAAAAAACCTTCCAGATTAGTTTCAATATAGTCTGAGCTAAACATCCTTGTATCCACCGTATTCACTGTATAGAAACACGATAGGAATTCAATATTTAATGAGCTCTACAGGATGATGCCTTTTACTTTTACCCAAACAGTTCTCTCCCTGTATCAATGTATTAGCTATGTGATCTCCAGGAACATCACATACCTTCTAGTTGTCACAGAAGAACAATTTTAACAATGAATATCCTGATGGATTTAGTATTTTCTTTTTTTTACCCCTAACAGTACTAGCCAGCATATTTTTTTACTAGATAAATTTGGATGAATTGATACATTCGGACTCACAAGTGCTGAAATTTAACTCAAATACAAGACTGGCATATGAGAATTATTTTCCTTAATTTTTATTTTTTATAATAGGATTTCTTACAAAAAAGAATGAGGGCTTAGTAACAAGTATTTATCAGTACTGCCTAAAAATTTTTCTCATTTATGTGTAGTCATATCAACCACAGTAAAGGCAGGCATTTGATGAAAATGGTCTTACATTAGGTTTTTATTATAAGTATAAACTCAATTTTTTTTTAGTTTAGCCATTTATACATGTATTTTTAATACTAAACATTAATATTGGGACAGCTAGTGTCTTTTTATAATTTTCATACTTGAAAACTGATCTCTCAGAATTACATGGCAAGGTTTCATATACCGCACAGATGGATAACTGAGAAAAGTAGTTGTGATTTCAAATATTTTTGCAGGGGAAAAGAAAAAAAAATGTTTTATAAGCACAAGGCAAAAAAATCTTGTCTAAATAGCTATTTTAACATGTTTTTACAGCAGACAAACAAGGAATGTTGCTAAAATAAAACACAAGGGAAGACCATTTGTAATACTGTTTTGATATGACATCCATATACATACAGGAACATATATAGGAAATCACAAAAAACTACAGAAAAAAACTTAGATTCACAATTAGTTTAATAATCCTTAAAGTTCAACAATTACAGCATCATGTTATAGCATCTTCTTCAAAATAGAAACATGATTACAGATATAGTTCACCTAAATATGCATGATTTAGAAAGGTCTTGAATACCGATGAAAAATATAAACAACTTGAGTGTAGTATAGATACTGAGGTTTCCTACCACAATCAAAAATAAAGAAAAACCCAACATACTGCCATCATAATGTACATATTATTAGTCCATAATTATTTAAAAATATATTTCCATATGTAATCAGGGCATATGGATTTTTTTATTTTCTAAATACAAGTGTCACACACAGAGTTACTACACTGAAAAAGATACTGAGATTTTACAGTTTATGCATGAGTACCTACTTAGGGTTTTTTTTAAGATAACTTCAGCCAAACATTAAGTTTTGTAAAGAGCAAAAAATTTCTCTGAGAAAAACTATTCTCCATAATTCTACAATGAACATCTATCAATTTGCTTTTAAATAAAAGTAGGAAAAAATTCCTTCTCTTACTCATCCAATTCCTTCCCCCAATATATGATGACATGCAATACCAATAGGATGAATGTTTCACATCCTCCCCCAAATGATGACACATAATAACAACTTCTTATTAAGAGACAGATACATCAGGTATGATGCCTTTCTGATGCCTTCCATGTAAGTAGTCAGTTAAATACTACAGTAATTACTCAATATGTACTTTAGAGGTATCTTGTGTTTACACACATAAACCAAGATTCTATGACAGCTATGAAAGGTGGTAGTCTCACATGTGCCCTTCTGACCCCTCGAGACTGTTAAAAAATCCTGATATAATACTAAAAAGAAGACAAGAAAAGATACATAAAAGCAAATAGGAGAATTTAAAAAAGAATCACTCTTAAAATACACACCAACATGTATTAAAAATAAACTAGATTATGACTGGACTTGTGGTAATGGGCTGATTGTTCCGACAACACTATTAAAGATGCTGTTAAAGACACATGTTAACCAATAGTTAACTTTCTTGTCTAAGTGAAAGCAAAGTGAATGCAGGCAGACTACCAAAACAAATTCATGTTTCTCTTCATTAGAATACAACACAGCAGATGACTCCATCTAGTACAATGTAGTAAAGCAGCAACTAAAATCACAATTCTTTTAGAAGTGCTTTTTTTTTCATTTGCATTTCAAGAAATACTAGCAATGAAAGTCTCATGCTGCAACTGAACATAGGACACACCAAAGTAATATGAACACAGTGAAAATATTACAGTGTCTTAGTAATAATAGTATGTCAAAGTTACTCACAATTACACAATTGCAGGTGTATTTCCTGAACTCAAATTGTATAAAAAGGCATAGAGTAATCACATCCTGAAATAATGTGTTTAATGAAGCAATGATTCCTATGAAGAATACAGCATTCTAAAATCCCTAACCATGTGCAATTCTTAATAATGTCTCCCAATAATTTAGCTATGTATTTATGAGTTATGATTTATTAGTTATGCTCAACTATCACATAATGTTTATTTGAAAGGAAAAAACAGCATACCACTAGATACACAACTTTAAACACAAATTCATCTCAGTCTGGAAACAAAACCAAAACTTTAACTCCAATGAAATGCCACTCTTGAGTATACTGTCTCGGCAAGTCTTTGACTAAGAGAAAGCAAGACTGTTTTGGCACAGCCACAAATTTCACCTAGCCCGTTAGAAGAAAAATTTCTTTAAAAGGAACATCTCTACCTACATGACAAGAATTATGTCCTTCCACTCCATGAGGGTAGATCCAAAGGAAACCTGCAGGTCACTACCAGTAATTCCTGTCTAATCACTTGTGATGGAAACCCAGCAAGCCTGCTCTGGGAACTGTGAGGCAATGACTCACAGCATCTCAGAGACATCTGCTGACAACAAAACGTTGAAAAGAGACGAATCTAAATCACCATACTTTGGTATCCGACAGCTGGCTTGTGCCATAATGGCATAGTCACTCATTGCAGTTGTTTCACACAATCCAGTGAAATACCTGACTGGTACACTGGCTGGACTTAACATACTCATGGAGAGCTCTAAAACCTTGCCTTTAGGAGCTGTCAATTCCCACAACGGATCCCAGCTGTTGAAGAAAAAGATATTCTTCTTGTAATGAAGGAACTTCCAAGCTATGACCAGAACTGTTTGAGTAGAAAAAAAGTTCCTGGTAACTTCCAGGGAAGGACCCAGTACCTTTCCCAAGGATCCGCCTGAGTGCTTATACAGCAGGGAAGTATGAAGCAGGCTCTCTGGCCTACAGTTCCTGGCACAGCCTAACTACTCTTGACCAAGAGCTCAGTTTGATGGAAATCTGCATGGGAAATTATGCAATCAGCCTTTTCCAGTAAAGGACTGTCCAATCAACCCTAGCTAATTTCCATCAAGTACCAAATGTTGCTTTCCTCCAGAGAAATAAAAAATAACTCATCCAACACAACACAAAGACTGCACAGGAGCAGACTACTGGTGGGGCTGATAGTCACAAGGAAACTTGAAAAGACCAAAAGCACAGATGAAGAACGGACTGTAACACAGAAGTCATGGTAAAGTCTTCACTTACAGGAACAATCATTTTAAGTGACTTTGTGATTCATATGCATCCATCCCATTCTAGCCTATTGACTTTTCATGCATATTACATGAAAGTAGTTGTGAGTAATAATAGCTGTTTACATTGTGCAACATTTGAAATCAGAGGAAGTAACACAGTGCTTACCCTTGGCAGAAAGTCACAGGATTTCTGAGTAAAGGTTGTATTTTAAAAAACTCTGCCCTTCATTAAAGGTCTCTTTTAAAAGCAACAATTACTGCATGGATGTAGGTCTTCAGTTATGTGTCTTTGAAAGGATTCACCCTTCCATTTCTTCTGCTTTAACAACCAGAATAACTAAATGATTGTCACAGCAAAATCAGACCTTATTAGTCTTCACTCACAACATAGTTTGGTGATACAAAGCACTTCTAGTTTTATGTATTTCAAATGAGCCCTGGTAGCACCTGCTATATAAGAAAGTAAGTTTTGGAGGTTTTTTTACTTTTTTTTTTTTAATGAAAAAAAAAGCCTAACAATTCAATTTACATAATTCTTACTCAATAAATACTTGAGAACTCTCTCCAATGAGCTATCGAAATAGTCAAATGGCAGTTACAAATTATCAAATAGCAAAGGATTTGTTGAATAATGCATTTCACAAACAATATTCAACCATCTCTAAGCACAGTGCTCTTTCACCCTGTGCTGGTTTCAAGGTAAACCAGCAGGAGAAATGAACTCAACACGAGAGAGATTATAAATCAGAGCCACAATTTA